>CAWUFW010007190.1:600000-1040855 GCA_963921515.1 Calotriton arnoldi
TTCTCTAGAAGACCAAAGAAATCAATAGCAATTTTCTCCCAAGCATGGCGTGGCAATTTTGACATGATCAAGGGGTGCTGAATAACTTGAAAAGAAAGACAGCTGCATATGTGACAAGTCTTCAATTATTTTTCGACCCTTTCATCGAGATACGGAAACCAGACTCAATCACGGAGTGCTCGCTTAGTGGCAACTATTCCTCAATGTCCTTCATGGGCAACGTCTGATACTTGTTTTCCAAGACTCTCGGGAATAACAATTCATGTACCTCGCAGAATGAGGCCTCCTTGAGTAACTCAAAGTTCATCTCTTACATTTTTGAACTTCAAGTACTCACTGTCATTAGTGAGAGGTCTAGAGTGCTGGTTCTAGGACTGATGAGCAATGTTGTCTTTCAACTTTAACATATCACTATCTTGGCTCGTGGCAGTGACAATTTGTTCTAAAGACATGGCAGTTAGTCTGCTAGATTTCACAATAAAATTGATGTAGGCCTCCGCTGTCTTGGATGGGGTACCAGGGCATTGTAATGGCACGCTTGAAAAAAATCCACAGGATTCTGATCTTTCCTTGGACAATGAAGAATTGTATAGTTGTATTCTTGTAACCCTAACCCCAACTTTCAACTCTAGGAGGCATTTTGGCTTTGGGATTTATAAATATCGTCAACATTCCTTGATGATCAGTCGCTACTGTGAAGGGCTTTCCATACAGAAACGCAAGGAAATATTCACAAGCCCAGGCCACTGCCAAACTTTCTCAGGTTGCGAGTAAGCACGTTCTATTTGTGACAGGCTTTTACTGGCAAATGCCACAATATGTCTGCAGACATTTGGCTGTCCCTTGTGCTGTGCAGGGATTGTGCCTAACGTGACAGGGCCAAAGCCAACCATACACTCTAGTTGAAGTTTGGTATCGAAGTAGGCCATTTCAGTGGCACTCTCAATAGCTTCCATAATTTTTTTGGAAGCTCTTTTCACCTTCTCGTGATCAATGAAAAGACACATTCATTCTCGTTAATTCCTGTAATGGTGCACTGACCATAGTAAGGTCTTGTATGTTTCTTGAACAGTAACTGGCCATTCCAAGAAATGATTGTAACCTGGAAATGCCTTGTGAGGGATTTGCAGCAGACAATGTTTGTCCTTTAGGTGGATCAGGTTCAGACCCCATCAAAAAAGACATGGCCAAAGAATTTCAAACTTTTCTTGTGGAATTCACATTTGTCAGCATTCAGAGTTAAGCCTGCATTGTTCAGCAGACAACATACTTGCATGAGAGCTTTGTCATTCTTTTTTCTGTGTAGCTCCAAAAACCAATATGTCATCACTATAGTTAAATTCATTTACTACAGGCTGTATGATATATCGAATGATGTCTTGGAAAAGTTCTGCAGCAGGGGATATATCCAAAACTCAATCGCTGATAGTGGAACAGACCAATATGTGTAGAAAAGGTTGTAATGTACCTGGATTTTTCTTCAAGTTCCAATTGGTGATATCCTTTATTTAAGTCGAGTTGAGAGAAGAACGTTGCACCATTCAACTGAGTTATCATATCAGCAATGGGATGTCTCTCTCGCTCAATTGCCTTGTTGCCCTGATGTATGTCAATGCAAATGCATACAGCTCCTTCACTGTCTTTTTTAGGCACTATTACAATGGGAGAAACGCATGGTGTCGGAGCAGTGGATCGTTCAATGATGTCATGTTTAAGCAACAACTTAAATTCTTTTTCAACAGCTTCTTGCAAGTGAAACGAAACTCGTCTGTGTCTTTGAACAACAGGACGAACATCCTCATTTATGTGTAACTTTACTTTCATTGTTTTGAGTTTTCCTAACCCATGAAATAATTAAGGAAATTGGCTTACAATTTCATAATGAGCATTCATATTGTAGCTCCCTGATATCAGTCCCACATCAGCAGAAGGACTGAAACTCAGCAAACAGGCACTTGAAGCTGTTCCTTGAATAGGGGCTGTTAGAAATGGGAGTCTCTGTTTGGCGGGGTATGCACCCTTGACCAAGCAGGGACCACCACTCTATTTAGGGTGAGGCCTAGACCACCCTCAGGGGCCCTGTACCTGCCCTCTGGCAGCTTGGCGCAGAGCAGAAAGGCTTATCCCGAGAGGCAATGTGTAAAGTAGTTGTGTACCACACACCCCCAGCAACACAGTGAGAACACCACAAAAAAAAAGGCGCTACACAGGTTTAAAAAATAAGTCACCTTTATCTAGGGAGAGTATGCTTAAAGCAATACAGATCCAATCCTTGGCTTAATTAATTCTTATAAGCAGTTTTAGCTAAAGTACTAATTAGTTAGAGGAGACAGAGTCTGGCAATGTCCTGAATCTCGGAGGGTCCGGTTTAGGGCCTTTACGGTATTAGCGCGTCATTCAGGAAAGGTGCCACCGCCGGCCTGCTTGGGGATAGTTGTAGTCAGAGCGCGGGTCTTTTACCTGCCGGGAGCGTAGTGAATAGCTGCTGGAACCACACGGGGAGGTACCCTCCCTCTCTCTAGGAGGACAGCCGGGATACCTCCAGCGGGGAGGTGTGCCGTAAGATTTAACGGGACTGCAGAGACTCACTTGCGAGGTGGTCCACTCGGTTGAGGGGGTTGTGGTCCCGCCAGGCGAAGTCCGATGGCGTGGTGCTGATGGAGTATTGTGGCCCGGGGAGAGGCAGGATGATGCGCCAACTCGAGCGTGACTTGTGAGGTGCGATCCCCACCTCCGACTGCGAGGCACAGCTGCAGGTCCCTTTAAAGCATGTAACCACGCACTGGGGCACAGTTCAGCTTACAGTCATGAAGTGCTCTGGTCATAGAACCGGCAGAACACGGGCTGGTGATGACGACTCCCTGTCTCCGCACACTGTTAGGAGGGATCATGCACAGGTCCTCGATAGTCTGGGACATCAGGGAAGGTCAGGGGGGCCAGCCAGCCACCCTGGGTCACTCTGGAGATGTTCTTCAGTTCTCCCTGGCAGGGCAAAGATCAGCAGCCAGTAAGGCAGATCAGCACAGGAGGGTAGCAGTTCCTTGGAACAGTCACACTCAGCACAGTGGCAATCTTCCTGGCGCAGCAGTCTTTACTCCAGCAGAGTTTCTTCTTGATCCAGTAGTATAACAAAGATGTGTGGCCAGGGCCCTATATTTATACCCTGGTGCCCAGCTACTAGAAGGGGGCAGAAGCTTCTGGAAGGGTTTTTGAGGTTCTGGGGTGTTCCCTGTCTCACCTGACCTGGCTCCTGGCTGCCTGCACTGACAAAGCAGGGTCGTTAAGCCTATTGTGGAGCAGCAGGGCCCAGCCTATTCAAATGTAAGTGTGAATCACCTCTCCCTCCTCTCAGTCCAAGAAGTTCATCAGTATGCAGATGAAGGCAGCCCTTCCTGTGTTTGGGGGAGTCTGCAAGTGTGAGGCTGCTACCCTGGGCCAGACGTGGATTGGGGCAAGCTACAGGTACACAGAGCTAAGTGAAGGACATGGAAATGTCCACTTTCTAAAAGTAGCATTTCTGAGACAGTAATGTCAAAACCCAATACACCACTAGAGAGGGTTCCCCACTACTATTCCAACCATACCAAACATGACATATCTACTATTTCCCATTCAGGAGTTATCACTTAAAGGGATATAAGGGAATTCTGAATGCTGGTCTATGGAGGGGTAGGCCTCACTGCGATGGCAGAGGCCTGCGGCAGGTATGCCAATGTCACCATGTTTTTAGGGGAGAGCACCGGCACCTTAGCACTGATCAGCAGTGGTAAAGTGCCCAGAGTCCTAAGTCCAACAAAAATGTGCAGTTAAATTGGGAGGCAAAAGGACAAAAAGGTAGGGGGAGACTGCCCTAAGGCTGACAGGTCTAACATGTGTTCCCCCAGCTGAAAGTGGGAAGAACTACCCAACCTCTAGGGAGTTCTCATCACTAAGGCGTAAGAACCTAGACAGACCATCAGCACTGGCGTGGTCTACTCCGGGTCGGTCTTCCACCCTCAAGTCCATACCCTGTAGGGAAATGGACCACCTCAACAATTTGGGATTTTCGCCCCTCATTTGCATGAGCCACCTGAGGGGCCTGTGGTCTGTCTGAACCAGGAAGTGGGAGCCAAACAGGTATGGCCTCAGCTTCTTCAGTGCCCAGACCACAGCAAAAGCTTCTCTCTCTATTGCACTCCACCGCTGTTCCTGGGGTAGTAACCTCCTGGAGATGAAGACCACCGGTTGGTCCAGGCCCTCCTCATTGAGTTGCGAAAGTACCGCCCTGATGCCATGCTCTGAGGCATCCGTTTGAACAATGAACTCTTTAGAGAAGTCAGGGGCCCTGAGCACAGGAGCTGTGCACATGGCCTGCTTTAGGGAGTCAAAGGCTTTCTGGCAAGCCTCGGTCCAGATCACCTTTCTGGGTTGTTTCTTGGAGGTTAGCTCAGTCAAGGGGGCCACAATGGTGCCATAGCCCTTGACAAATCTCCAGTAATATCCTGTGAGGCCGAGGAAGGCCCTGACCTCAGTCTGGGTTTTGGGGGGCTCCCAGGCCAGGATGGTTTCTATCTTGGCCTGTAGGGGCTGCACCTTACCCCCGCCCACCAAGTGTCCTAAGTACACCACCGACCCCTGCCCTATCTGGCACTTGCTGACCTTGATAGTCAGGCCTGCCTGCTGCAGGGCCTGAAGCACTTTCCGGAGGTGACACAGATGGTCTTCCCAGCTGCTGCTGAAGACAGCTATGTCGTCCAGGTAGGCAGCAGAGAAGGCCTCTAACCCGGAGAGGACCCGGTTCACCAGCCGCTGGAAGTAGGCAGGAGCATTTCTTAGGCCAAAGGGCATCACCCTAAATTGACAGTGGCCCTCTGGGGTTGAGAAAGCGGACCTCTCCTTAGCTCTCTCTGTTAGGGCAATCTGCCAGTACCCCGATGTGAGATCAAAGGTACTCAAGTACTGGGCAGCCCCCAGCCGATCAATGAGCTCATCCGCCCTAGGGATGGGATGAGCATCAGTCTTGGTCACAGAATTTAGCCCTCTGTAGTCCACACAGAACCTAAGTTCAGGTGTGGTGCCCGGTGGGTCGGCTTTTGGTACCAGAACCACAGGACTGGACCAAGGGCTATTGTTAGGCTCTATCACCCCCAATTACAGCATCTTAGTGACTTTACTCTTGATGCTGGCCCTCACCTTATCTGACAGCCTGTAAGACTTAGTCTTGACAGGGAGGCTGTCCCCTGTGTCCACATCATGGGTACACAGATGGGTAATCCCAGGGATAAGGGAGAATATTGAGGAGTACTGCTCCAGGACTTGGCGACAGTCCCTCTGCTGTTCGGGAGTCAAGGATGGGGAGAGGACCGCTCCTTCCACTGACCCATCCTTCTCTTGGGAGGCAAAGAGGTCAGGGAGAGGTTCACCTTCCTCTTCCTCTGCCCCATCAGTCACCATCAGCAAGGTGAGCTCAGACCTCTCATAGTGGGGTTTGAGGCGGTTGGCGTGTAGTACCCTGTGGGGTTGCCTGGGGGTCTTAAGGTCCACCACGTAAGTGGCCTTGCCCTTCTTCTCAACCACCTCATAGGGGCCCGTCCAGCAGTCTTGGAGGGCACTGAGCTCTCCAGGCTCCATGACCCACACCTTCTGCCCAGGCTCTAACTACACAGGGTTAGAATTCTGATCATACCACTCCATCCTTACCGCCTGGCTGGCCTCTAAGTTGTCAGAAATTTGCTTCCACAACTTAGCCATTTGGCTACAGAAGGCCAGCATGTAGCTTACTACATCCTGGGGAATCCTCCTGGGAGTTTTCTCCCACCCATCCTTCACCAAGCTGAGAGGCCCCCTAACAGGGTGACCATACAGAAGCTCAAAGGGGCTGAAGCCTACCCCCTTCTGTGGTACCTTCCTGTAGGAAAACAACAACAGGGCAAGAGGATGTCCCACTTTTTCCTCTGGCCCTCAGGCAGACTTCTAATCATGCCCTTCAGGGTCTTGTTGAATCTCTCCACAAGCCCATTCGTCTGAGGGTGGTAAGGGGTGGAGAACTTATAAGTAACCCCACATTCCTTCCAAATAGCTTGCATATATGCAGACATAAAATTCGTTTCCCTGTCAGACACAACTTCTTTGGGGAAACACACTCTGATAAAAATCCCCATCAGGGCCCGGGCCACCGCAGGTGCAGTGATGGTCCTCAGAGAAATGGCCTCTGGGTACCGGGTGGCATGATCCACCAGAACCAGGATAAACCTGTGACCAGAAGAGGTCGGAGGATCCATAGGCCCAACAATGTTGATGCCCCCCGATTCAAAGGGGGTGCTAACGACGGGTAGTGGTTCTAGGGGGGCCTTCAGCTTTGTCCCTGTTTTTCCACTACCTTGGCAGGTCACACAGGTCCTACAGAATGCATCTGAGGAGGTCCTCAGCCTGGGCCAATAGAAATGTGGGACAAGCCTGGCAAAGGTTTTGTCTTGGCCCAAGTGTCCTGCCAATGGGATCGCATGAGCCAACCCCAATAGGAAGGCCCTGTAGCATTGGGGGACCACCAAGGCCCTTGCTGCCCCATGCACAGGAGCCTTAGGCTCACTGTAAAGGAGGCCCTCCTCCCAGTAAATGTGATAGTTCCCGGAGGCATTGCCTCCTGCTTGGGCTTCAGCCTGTAGCCTCATGCCCTCAAGGGTGGGGCACTCCCTCTGTGCCTGACAAAACTCCTCCCTGGTGGGTCCTCCTTCCACCTGCCACTCGCAGGGGTAGGCAAGTCACCAAGGGGAGCAACGTCCCCCTCCGTGGACTCCGGGGCGGCCACCTCAGGTGCCCCATCCATCTCACGGGGAGTACATCGAGGGGCGGATTTCCCATGCCCTCTGCTTTTCCCCTTTTTAGCTGCTGGCTGGGCCATTGTTCCAGGCTCCAGCCCTGTCAGACTCCCTTCCCAGGCAGCCATGGACCGTGTGGTAGCACAGATCCACTCTGGTAACCCCAGCATCTCCACATGCGCTTTGAGCTCCACCTCCTTCCAGGCAGTGTGCTCAAGGTCATTTCCCAACAGACAGTCCACTGGCATGGCGGGGCTCACAGCAACTCTTAGAAGGCCTGAAACCCCTCCCCACTCAAATGGAACCTGGTCAACAGGATAATGACCCTCCCTGTTGTCAGCCATCACAACTGGGTGAAATGCATTGGGAATTACCTGCTCTGGGGACACCAGCTGACTCCTTACCATAGTCATGCTGGCACCTGTGTCCCTCAGGGCCTCCACCCCTGGCCATTGATGGTGACCCACTGCCTACACTTGGTAGTATTTGAGGGAACATGGATCTTAGGAACCATCTCACTGTCTCCCAGGGACACTAGGGTCAGCCCTGCCAACTCACCCCCAATATCTGGGACCAGCTTCTCCCCCAGCACTACACTAGCCACCCCGGGGTTTTTACCTCCAGTGGGAGGGTGTGCTCTCTTTGGACACTTAAGGTCCCCCTTGTAGTGTCTAACCTCACCACACTCATAGCACCGGACATTTCTAGGCTGCTGACCTTTGTCAGGATAAGTTGGCTTCTGGTGGCCAGATTGGGGCTGGGACCCAGACCCTTTCCCTTGTGAATTATTTTGGGGGCCTTTGAAGAACTCCTTTTTTTATCTCCCCCTCTTTCTTCTGGTTGGAACCCTGACCACCCTTTTGGGAGTCCCCCCCAGATCCCTTGATGGACATCCTGGTGCTGACCCAGGTATCTGCCTCATCCGCAAGTTTCCTAGGGTTAGTCAACTTGCGGTCAACCAGGTGTTGGCACAGCCCTGGAAAACATTTCTCTAGAAGGTGCTCTCTCAAGAACAAGTCATACAACCCTTCATAATCATTTACATTGCTGCCCCTCACCCAGCCTTCCAATGCCTTACTAGCATAATCCAGGAAATCTACCCAGTTCTGTGCGGGAAGTTTGTGGCTATTCCTGAACTTCTGTCTACACCTTTCAGGGGTAAGATCAAACTTTTTAACTAACGCTGCTCTCATGACAGGATAGTTGGTCTGATCTGCCTTGTCTAGTGTAAGGAGTGTGTCCCTCCCCACCGGAGGCATGTACTTGTACAAGCTACCACACCAGTAACTGTCTGGCACCCCATGACCACTAAAAGTCACCTCATAGGCTGCTATCCATCTATCATTATCATGCCCCACATTAAAACTGGCCACCACATCTTTGGGAATATAGACCCTGGACTCACGTGAAGCTTCAGTAGGTATGCTGCCACCATTCGTGTTGTTGCTGGCCCCTTTTGTAGGGCCCGGATATCCACTTCCTCAGGCTGAGCTCATGGGCAAGTTTCCTCTCCTCCATGGCCAACCTTCTTTCTTCACGAGCCTGCTCCAACCTGGCAAGCTCCAGTTTCAACTGTCTCTCCTCTCTCCTGTCCTCTAATTCCTCTGTGGACAGGCTCCTTGAAGATACACTGCTGCCTGCCCTAGAAGGTACTCTCAGTTCTGGGAGAAAATTGTCTCCTTCTTCTGTAGGCAGTAGGTCAAGATCTTCTGTGGCGTCTTGCTCTGATCCTTCCCTGTCCCCTTCTCCCTCTGGGTGGGCCACTGTCCATGCTCTCAAGGTTTCCTGAAGCTCTGCATTCTTGGCGCTTCGCTTGTAGAACACCCCTTTCTCCTGGCAGAAATGCCTGTGCTGCGCCACCGTGTAAGCTTCCGGGTTGGCCAGCTCAAATTCCATCTTGCTAGGTAGGACCACAGACGTTTGCAGAGAAAACCAATGGGACTTAAGCAAAGGACTTTGAAAAAGAGCTGCTCACAGCCGCCAATCAGGGAGAGTTTTAAAAAACAACTAAATGCCGATCGGAGAGAACAGACACAAACTTTCCAATCAGAGAAAAAGGTTTGAATTGAGTCAGGTGTAAAATTGCGGCGTACACTGAGTCACTGTATGGTGTTACACAAGCACAAGTCCTATCCCACCGCTGAACAACAATGTTAGAAATGGGAGTCTTTGATTGGCAGGAGTATGCACCCTTGACCAAGCAGGGACCACCACTCTATTCAGGGTGAGGCCTAGACCACCCTCAGGGGCCCCGTACCTGCCCTCTGGTAGCTTGGCGCAGAGCAGAAAGGCTTATCCCGAGTGGCAATGTGTAAAGTAGTTGTGTACCACACACCCCCAGCAACACAGTGAGAACACCACAATAAAAAAGGAGCTACACAGGTTTAGAAAAATAAGTCACCTTTATCTAGGGAGAGAATGCTTAAAGCAATACAGATCGAATATGGTCCTCACTTCTTTCCCACTGACTAGGCACACTTGCATCCTCGGGTACCACCCATGCCTTATGACTTTCCCTCTCGAACACAGCCATAGGTTTAGTTATTTCCTTCCCGAATCGAATAACTTTCGACTCAGCGCTCCCTCGTTTAATATACACGTTTTTACAATGGACTCGCACCCTCACGCTTTTCCACAGGTCCCACAGTGGGCTCTTTGCTAGATTTCCGATACTATAGAGTTAGGACTCTGCCCCTCAGTTCACTCACAGGGCCTCGACCGGCGCAAATTTTTGTCCTTCTTTTCTCTCTCTGTTCCATGTGCATAGTTGTCATTCTACTTTCTCTCCGACCAGTCAATTTCAAGTCACCAGACTCTCATTATACCCATGCTCTCTTCAGGATCACGTTTCCAGGCCCTTATCAAGGAGGCCGAACATGATGCATTAATTTGCACCTACAGCACACTCATGTTTGGGACGACTACTACGAGCATTATTGTTGCACGCTCTTCATCCCACATACTACAACATCTGGGGATCTAAGGATCGCTGCTCCCCAGCCTTTATACATTCACCAATGGTATGTACAGACACCCCCATTTTTTCGTTTTCTAGTACTGGTTCTTATATACTTTGGTCCCTGTTCCCTGCTCCCACTTTTTCCTTCCTTTCCTATTTCTTCCTTTTTCCTTATCCGGGACTCTGATTGCCCATCACGCCGTCCCTACTCTTATGCGTACCTGGGCTTAATTTATTTTCACCTCAGTTGCCCATTCACCAACTCCAACTTAATTGAATTGTCCCATGTGTTTATTACATGGGAACGGTCACCAATTCGATGTTACTGTTAGTCTGGCTAGAGGCACATCACGGTCTACAATGACTAGCAGTATGCCATCATGTCTAATAAACAGTCTTTAACTAAACACGTATCAGAAAATCCTTTAGTCCAGTGGAGCTAGTTGCCTATGTTAAACTCACCCTGACACCCAACGAGGTGTTCTTTCGTCCATATTTGTATGTTTTGTTCCCCACTAGTACACAGTTTTGAGTTTTTATTTCCTTTTAGGTTCTGTGGTATTAGTTCGTTTTGTAACATTGTATCATGTTGAGTCACGTATTGTAACTTTCAGCCCTGAAGAAGTTCATTCTCTAATGAACGGAACGCGTTGGCTGGAGCTTATGTTGTCGGATGACATTGAAAATAAAGGATTACTTGACGAAAAGAAACAAGTCAACCTGATTTATTGAAAAGACTTTTTGGGAGTGCACCACTCCAAGTTTGTTCAGTTCCTATTCTGCCTGGCAGTTGGCACCTAACAACGGCAGGTGCAGGGGTTGTATGTGCACACCAAATTTTATCACGTTTAGATAACTTAATAAGAAGAGTACAGCAGGGAAGTGCGGCTACTGGGGTCCGCCGTTGCTCGCCTCATTCTATTGATTAATTGGACCAGTCAGCACTCACCTGCGCATCCCGGAAACATGCCAAAACTTATCGACAGAAGAGAAGAGCTGGCTCAGGACCTTTTTGGAAAAGGGTTCAGTGCGGCGGCCGCCGCACCACCGAACGAACAACGCAACACTGGACTACGCTCATGCTTTATCAAATTGGAAAGGGTTAAGAAACAAGAACTTGCCCGCTGGTGGGACGGCATAACCCTCCAGCAGTACATGGACAACAAAAAAATCCCACGAGGCCTCAGAATTCTAATCTTTTCAACGTTTGAGGACTTGAGTGGGGACCTTTTGGGTGAATGGGAACACAATCTAGAAGGGGCATCATTTACAATGATGAAAATCTTGGTTAAACACGCTAATGAGAAGGGACAGAAATTACAGGCAGAAATAGATGATCTAGAGAAACAGATAGAAGCCATGGAGTGTCAGGATTTGGTGGAAAAAAATTATGCCATCCTTAACAAGGTTATAGAGGAACACCAACAATACCTCGGAGATAAAAAGATGCGTAAAATAAAGAGGGATGACTGAGACTATAGAGATGGCAGGATTTACACGTTTGCAAAAAAATATGACAATCCCAATAGCAACGAGGATAGAAAAAGGGGCAGAGAAGACAGTCTAGAAAACAAATCTGCCAGCAGTAGTTCACTGGCATCCAGTGAGAGCACCACCTCCAGCTCAGTACAATCTGAGATCCCTTTAGGCGAAGGTACTACCAACTTCCAGAAGGAGCTGGAGAGACTGCGCATAGGCGACAGACAGCCAAAAAAGAGCACAAAAAGACAAGGAGAGGTGGGAGGCCAGGGAGGAAGAGCAGACAGTCATTCAATGCTACTTCGCCCCAAAAAGAACTAGTAGCCATCTCTTCTCCAGGGATGACAGGGGTTCCCACCACGGGGGGCGCCACCAGTCTAACTGTAATGCCAGTTTTGCAATCAGACTTACAGATCATTAATTTATCAGGCAGGAAATTGGATGAACATGAATGCAATGTTTTGAAAAAGGGCCATGGTTTCTGTCCCACACAGTTTGGGGACCTTGTGGATGTTCACATTGACCTGTACAAATTCCTTCGTGAACTTAAATTAAAGGAATTTTTCTCTCAGCAACCTGCCAAACCCGTCATAAATGTATTGAATACTCCATCTGTGCACAGAACGATTGGGGAGATACGGGAAGTTCAAACACTTTTGTCTATTGAGAATGATGAAACAACCGGTATGCAGACCATTCTCAATGATCTAGATATCAGTGAGAATTACAATCGAGACACAGGCCTTAGATGTAAATCTAAGTTTGTCCCACCCAGTGGCTTTCATGCCAACATTGAGAAATTTGGTGATAATATCACACAGGAGTTAAGAAAGTTGGAGAGCTTTAACAGACACACACCACACCACCCGTTCAACCTATCTAGGAAAGAACGGGAAGCACTACAGAGACTACAAAATGACACCAATGTTGTAATCAGGGAAGCAGATAAGGGTGGGAATGTGGTGGTGATGGACACACAGGACTACATGGGTGAAATTTCCCGACAACTGGGGGACCACCAGTGTTACGAACCAATCAATCACAATCCCACCAGTACACTACAGGTAACCATCAACACAAGACTAACTGAATGGAGGGAAGAATGTTTATTGACAGAGGATGAGTATAGGTATTTACACATTGACAATGCGCGCTACCCGTGCATCCACATCTTGCCGAAGGTGCACAACGGAGGCAAGTTCCCACCCGGGAGACCCATCATTTCAGGGGTGGGGTCCCCAACAGAACGGCTGTCAGAATTTGTAGATCTATCCCTACAGAAACATGTCACTAACTTGCCAGCTTATCTAAAAGACAGCAAAGACATCCTGGTGAAGTCTGAGGGATTCCCATGGTCTGATGAGCTTAGATTTGTCACTTTGGATGTAGTAGGACTTTACACCTGTATCCACAAAAACTTTGGCATGTTGGCAGTTCGCCACTACTTAGACACGGAAGGGGCAGACCACTACGCATACAATAATATGATCATGGATATGATTGAGCTCATCCTCACTAACAACTTCTTTAAACACAACGAAAGATGGTACCACCAGCTACAGGGGACTGCTATGGGTTCCAGGTTCGCTCCTTCTTATGCCGGCCTATTTATGGGCTGGTATGAGAAGGAGCATGCCTGGGCCAAATGTGCCTCCCCCTGGACCAAGTATATTGTCTATTGGGGGAGGTACATAGACAATATCATTTGTCTATGGTCGGGCTCAGAAGCACACCTGAATGAGTACTTGACTTACCTCAACAGCAACCCCTTCAATGTTCAGCTCACCATGCTGCATCATAAGGAACGTATCGATTTCCTAGACATTCAGTTTTTTGTCAGGGAGGGGGTGGTACACAGTACACTGTACAGGAAATCAACGGCCTGTAGCAGCATACTTCACGCAGGGAGCGCCCACGCCAACTCAGTCATCTCTAATATCCCATATGGCGAAATGGTTCGGGCACGATGCGCCTGCAGCGAGGAGGAAGAGTTCAAAGACAATATCTCCAATATCAAGGAACGTTTCAAACAAAGGGGTTATGATCACAAGATCCTAGATAGAGCAGAGGGCACTGAGTCTATCTAGGTCTGACACGCTTAAGGATAGCCAGTCTCAAAGGACAGGTAAACATCATGCTAAGGATCAACACAGAGAGAATGGAGCTTTTTTTACCAACTACACAGCACATAGTGATAGAATTTTCAAGGCATTCAGGAAACATTGGCACCTACTGCTGGAAATTCCCACCATACGCCCCTTCATCAATGACAACCCTTCACTGATCTATAGAAGGGGACGCACATTGAGGAGATCCTTATGCCCTAGCTACATCACAATAAAGAAAGCAATCACCAGCACATGGTTGCCACAGACCCCCCTAGGCTTCTTCACCTGCACCAACTGTAACGTTTGTTGTTTGGGCCAGAACAGGCGGAAAGAATTTTGTTACAACTCAGGTTCTGTACACAAAATCAAACATTTCATCAACTGCAATACGCAGTACGTGATTTACATTCTGGAATTCCCGTGCAGTATGATATATGCGGGCAGTACCGTGCGCAGCTTAAAAACAAGAATCCAGGAACACCGCAGGGCCATCATCAATGGTGATGACAGATATCCCATGACTGAGCACTATCGTGCCACACATGCGGGTCCAATCACATTCAGCTTTTTTGGTATTGACCACATCCCACTGAACAACCGTGGGGGTGACAGGGAACTGACGCTACGGCAGACAGAGTGCAAATGGATTTGTAGATTAAACGCGGTCAGCAAGGGGCACAACACCGACCACGAGTTTCACTATTTTCTGAGGTAAACATACTGATTAAGACACTACACCTTGCCTCGCAGCCCATGGTCATCACTTTTCCTACCCAACCTAGGCTCACTTCATTTAAGGCATATGGTGTGGATCCCCTATGTCCAAACTCACTGGCATGGACCCCCAACCACTGCCCAATTGTTCACTGTGAACTACTGCCACCCGTTCCCGATTTACAGTTTGTTGGGCCCAACAAGCTGTCTTTTCCCCTTTTTTTAGCGCCATCGGTGGGTCCTCTCTGGCCCACCATCAGGAGCCCCCAGTGACTGGTAACATCCTACTGCTTCGATACTATTAAATTCTCATTAGTTACCACCTTTCATTTTATTTTTCGTGCACCTATGCAGCTCCGTTTTTTAACTTCTGCCTAGTATTCACCTGTTTTCTTTCAGCATCCAGATTTCACGACAATACTCTGGGACAACATGTGCTGACCCTTCATCCTGTCAGACATGCTGAATGTTCATATAACGGCCCACTGCGGCGTCCCACCCTCATTGTCGAATCTTGATATCTTGTATTAATATTTACATGCATACTTTCAGCAATGTCTTAGATCATCTGCAATTTGCTCACACTGGTTTTATTAGTATCCCGGTCTCTATGACTTCCTTTACAACAGGGTCTCATACAGCATGTGCTGACTCTACTTTCGGTCAGACATGCCGGAGGATCAGTGGATGCATCTTGTTTTCCGCGAGCCACCGATGCCCCCGCTAGTCTTTCTTCTCTACTAGCTCATTTCAACTAATTGATTTCCCGTGGATTCCGGGCATATATAGCGAGCACGCCAGAGACGCTTATCATCCCGAACTGATAACTCGAGAAGGACAGGCCTAGACGTGCAGCCTTTCAGGTATTTAACTTTCTATCTTCTGGTGCCTGTATTCTTTGGGCGCCAGCTGCTCTTCACGACTGGAGTACTGTCCCGGTCTTCCAAGCCCTTATCCCTCTAGCAAGAACAGGGACACCGGCCTTCCCATTTGGTTTTATTTCGTATTTATTTTTTCTACTTTCCTTGGGAGCCATCTTAGTTAGCCCCATTGCCTTTGCAAACGGCCCAACTAGCCAGAACAGGGAGACATGCCTTACTCGTTTCATTGTGTATTTTTTCTTATTTTCTTATTTCCATGGGAATTATCCACTTTAGCCATAGTGCCTTCCCCAAACGGCACAGCATCTGATACGCACCTGCGCCCTCGCGCCTCCCCACAGGGCTCCCGGGACTCCTCACCAGATGCGTAATTGCGCCCTCGTGCCTCCCTCACCGGGACTTCTTGCTAGATCCCAGCCACTTTACCACTATGGTCCTCACTTCTTTCCCACTGACTAGGCACACTTGCATCCTCGGGCACCACCCATGCCTTATGACTTTCCCTCTCGAACACAGCCATAGCTTTAGTTATTTCCTTCCCGAATCGAATAACTTTCGACTCAGCGCTAAGCCTGGGCGTAGTTCGCGAAGTAGCGCTACGCGAAGCTACGCAAAGTGCAGTTCGCACTACGCGAGCTACGCGTAGCACTACGCGAACTGCGTAGTGCACTGTTCGCAATGATTGCACAGTGCCGGATGCTTGTCCGCACTGTGCAATCATTGAAAACGGCATCTTGCACAGTGCGAGCTGTCTCTTACTGCCGCTCGAGTAGATTTTTACTCGAGCGGCAGCTTTCAACGCGGACTGGTAGTTTCTCATCGCGAGCGGTCGCGAGCATACGCGACCACTCGCAATGAGAAACCTGACCTCCCCGCGTTGAGAATCTCGCCGGGAGGTTTATTTTCCACGCTCGCGATCGGCAACTTGATGTTGCTGATCGCGAACGAGGAAAAAGTCTCGCAGGGATGTCATTTTGCTTGCTCGCGGTCGCCAACTTGACGTTGAGGACCGCGAGCAAGCAAAAAATGACCGCTGCACTACGCTGCACTACGCTACGCGTGTTTGCACTGTGCTACGTGCAATTCGCGTTGTGCGAAGTAGCGCAAACTTCGCAAACTACGCGAGCGTAGCGTAGTGCTTTGCCCAGGGTTACTCAGCGCTCCCTCGTTTAATATACACGTGTTTACAACGGACTGGCGCCCTCACGCTTTTCCACAGGTCCCACAGTGGGCTCTTTGCTAGATTTCCGATACTATAGCGTTAAGACTCTGCCCCTCAGTTCACTCACAGGGCCTCGACCGGCGCAAATTGTTGTCCTTCTTTTCTCTCTCTGTTCCATATGCATAGTTGTCGTTCTACTTTCTCTCCGACCAGTCAATTTCAAGTCACCAAACTCTCATTATACCCATGCTCTCTTCAGGATCACGTTTCCAGGCCCTTATCAAGGAGGCCGAACATGATGCATTAATTTGCACCTACAGCACACTTGTGTTTGGGACGACTACTAAGAGCATTATTGTTAAACGCTCTTCATCCCACATATTACAACATCTGGGGATCTAAGGATCGCTGCTCCCCAGCCTTTATACATTCACCAATGGTATGGACAGACGCCCCCATTTTTTCGTTTTCTAGTACTGGTTCTTATATACTTTTGTCCCTGGTCCCTGTTCCCACTTTTTCCTTCCTTTCCTATTTCTTCCTTTTTCCTTATCCGGGACTCTGATTGCCCATCACGCCGTCCCTACTCTTATGCGGACCTGGGCTTAATTTATTTTTACCTCAGTTGCCCATTCACCAACTCCAACTTAATTGAATTGTCCCATGTGTTTATTACATGGGAACGGTCACCAATTCAATGTTACTGTTAGTCTGGCTAGAGGCACATCACGGTCTACAATGACTAGCAGTATGCCATCATGTCTAATAAACAGTTTTTAACTAGACACGTATCAGAAAATCCGTTAGTTCAGTGGAGCTAGTTGCCTATGTTAAACTCACCCTGAGACCCAACGAGGTGTTCTTTCGTCCATATTTGTATGTTTTGTTCTCCACTAGTACCGGTTTTGAGTTTTTTATTTCCTTTTAGGTTCTGTGGTATTAGTTCGTTTTGTAACATTGTATCATGTTGAGTCACATTTTTTGGTTTGTGTATATTTATGTTATTTATGTATTGTAACTTTCAGCCCTGAAGAAGTTCATTCTCTAATGAACGAAACGCGTTGGCTGGAGCTTATGTTGTTGGATGACATTGAAAATAAAGGATTACTTGACGAAAAGAAACAAGTCAACTTGATTTATTGAAAAGACTTTTTGGGAGTGCACTACTCCAAGTTTGTTCAGTTCCTATTCTGCCTGGCAGTTGGCACCTAACAACGGCAGGTGCAGGGGTTGTATGTGCACACCAACTTTGATCACGTTTAGATAACTTAATAAGAGGAGTACAGCAGGTAAGTGCGGCTACTGCGGTCCGCCGTTGCTCACCTCATTCTATTATCTTGAGTTTGTTTGACACTCCTTGCTACCCAATAGTGATGTCATACCTGACCGATCTTAAAGTCTCCTCAAGCGAGCTAGCATTCAAAGTTGGGAGCTGCCTTTAATAGGTAGAAACTACACATTGAAAATATCCTATATAAAGTATTCTAATTAAATTGAAATGTTGAATGTTGTCAATTTTGTGTCTCAAGATGTCATCTGTTATGGACAACCAGACTGTTAGGCATCCCCTTTGATCTCCCTCATCATGATTTGATCGCAGGAACACTGAAAGCTACATAGCACTCAAGCTTTAGGATGGATTTTCATGGCCCAAGATTCCTCTAAACGACAAATATGGTGACGTTTGATAAAGGATACCCATTCATTGTCCTCTAGCCTTAATGACAACCCATCAATATTCCAGCTTAGTAGTTGCAGGTGGCTGGAGTTGGCCCCAGCATTGCAGATGGCCTAGGAGATGACTTCAAATTGGTGACTTATTTGGGTAAGGTGAGGCCTCTGGAATTTATCTTCATGCATTCCAATTTGGGGTGAAGATCTAAATTAGGACCCTACTCTCCCTTTGATAGAGTTTTTATCATCCCTGTCATATATGCCATATACAGATTTTGATGTCATGGATATCTTCTTGTGCCAAATAATTGGTGGATGATCAAGATGCAAATCTGTATGCAACTTGGTGCTTGCAAACTGCTTCATTGGGGTGATTAAGCATATTTGAAGGTTCCAGGATTCCTGGGTAAGGTTCTTTTACACTAAGGGTTACTATTATGCCTCACTCTATAAAAGTTTCTGAGTGGCCTAATATTAGGGCAACCATTTCCTTGATTGACCAACAAGTTTCTGTTGTCTCACATTCTTCGGTGTTTGCTGGAGGCCCACATCTCACCTCCAGTAATTTTTCGATGGAACATGCCCAGGCCCTGTAAGGACATGATCAGTTTGAGACTGTTACTCCTATTTAAGATATTGTGACTCCCTCTAGAGCAGTATTTAGGAGCAAATGAAATTATGGGGGAAGGGAGGATGTTCTATCTTCTTCGTTATGTTGAAAATATTGGGGGATGCCAGAGTCTGCAGTATTCCTACTGAAGATATTGCCCTGACTGATAACGTTTGCTGAACGTAGCCAAAGGGATTGTAGATGAAGCTGCCATTGATGATACGTTCTGTGGATTGATCTGGGACACTCTAAAGGCTAAGGCACATTGTTGTAGCTGGTTTCCCATATTAGTTTCCCATATAAGGCCAATATGGGGCTCGTGTCCTACGTGTGCAGCTGTGGCAGCTACCCACTGGATCTGGACCAATCTCATAATTGTCTGGTAAGAAATTGTTGGGTTGATGGCACATTCAGCTTTGGCTGTTTTGTTATCCAAGTCTTGCGTTGGTAAAAATTGTGGTGGATTGGTCACTATAGGTGGTCTACTGGATTTAATGCATGGCTCAGTAAGCAGACTATGGGCCCAATTAAAATTTTGGAGATCAGCCATCTTCCACCAGGGCGATTGAATAAATTATTCCATCGCCCTGGTGAAGGTCACAACGACCATATTAAATTTTGGAGATCAGCCATCTTCCACCAGGGCGATTGAATAAATTATTCCATCGCCCTGGTGAAGGTCCCAACGACCATATTTAGAAATGTCCGTCGAGCCGATGGACATTTTCAGCATTCACAGGACCGCTATCAAGGCAGTTCCAGTGAATCCATTGTAACTTTGATGTATGGCTCAGTCAAACAGGACAGAGTCATACAGCAAGTTTACAAAGTTTTTTTTATTTTCAAAAAGAAAATCCCAAAGCTGGATTTTCTTTTTGAAAATAAATAAAAAGAATGCCCCCCTCGCCATTTGAGTTATCTCCCATTGGGAGTGGAGCACTAGACAGTTTTCACTGTCTCTTACCGCCAGATTTTCCTGGCAGTGATGGGCAGTCAAAACTGAATTGTATGTCTGCCTATCTAAATTAGGTGGGTGAACATAGATGTCAACCTCTAACAGCCCTTACTTTGTCGAGCCGTCAGAGAGGTGTAACCATGGCAGAGACGGAATAGTCTCCATTGTGTTATACAAAAGTTCCACGCACATTTAAATTGGGCGAGCATACCATTATGTTGGTGGCAAGGATACTCCATTGCCATTGTGATGGAGTATCCTTACCACAAACAGATAATCAGCCCCTATGTTGAGTTGGGATTCCCAGGCTCATGGGTGTGAGATTCCATCCTGAGAGGAATAACAAATTAGAAGCTTGTAGTTGAAAAGGTCTACGTTCTGAGTGAGGGGGTAGTTGAGGTGCCTGGGCAAGGCGATAACATTAAGGCTGTCAAACATTTGGTTGTTACATTCTTGCCTGCTGGAAATCCTTGCACATGAGTATGTTTTGTGCATGTCTTGTCGCAGAGCAGTTAGCTAGGAAGAGAGCGGAAGGAATAGTGGATGATATTGTTGGGTAGCTTATTTGCAGGTTCCTCCCACTAGATGGTCCATTGTCCCAGTCGGCATTGTTTTCTGGGGTATTTCTGGCGTCTTCCTCCAAGGTTACGACTGATATCTTCATGCAAATGGGTAATTTTTAGTAAGTCTTTCTACAGTGTTTGTAACATTGATATAGCTTTGTGGGGTTTGGCTTTTGCTTTCTATGTGCAGTTCTTGAGACTATTAGCCTTGGGGCTTGATCCCAATTAGGGGGATCAGATTCCTGGTAATCGGGCGCTCCAAGGAGATCTTGGGATCCAGGCTGGTTGTGCCTTACTGCCCTGAAGTCCCACCCAGAATTTGTGAGGGCAGCAACTTTATTCAATTATTCTATGTGCTATTGAATGTGCCAGTGGATTTCTGGATGACAAGGACATTTTGCAGTCGATTAGTATTGAATGAATGACGGATGGAACCTCCCCTAGATTTTCCAAAATTGCTGTACAGTTGCAAATGTCTGCTTGGAGGGTACAATGTGCGAAGGAGGAGGAATTAGTAATACATTAGTCTCCAACCTTTACCTGAATGCTGCTGCTACTACTGACTCTATTTCCTACACCACTGCTGTTTGGATGTCTAGTTTAGATGCCTACTGTATGAGGGCTGACTATGATGTCCAATGTCCTGCACATGGATCTCATGATTGGGCAAATCGGCTGGGCAGGGGGCTTTTCTGGTATTTCGAGATATGAAGGCACATTATGGCTCAAACTCTGTTCTGCAGCTAGTTTTGGGCAAGAGTGCTATGCAAATCATTCTTAATACTAAGTGGGTCCTAGCTAGGGCCCCTCTGGGCCATGTTTTCAGCAGGATTAATTGGGACACTTCAAGGTTTCTTACACTGGATCCTCATTACAGATCCGAGGACTTGCAATTGGCAATTGTGGGTCATTATCTGAATCCTTATTTCAGCAAACTCTAGTTCTGGACTTTGTCAAAGGCATGGACCCCTTGATTGGGCCAAATCTTGCTGTTACAAATGGTGGAGGGGATCAATCAGTCTATCAGGGCTCCTAAATCAGAGATTCACAAGCAGATATTTTCTGGTGAAAGTACTTATGTTTCAATACTTAAGCCTTCTGATTCAGTATATTAACAATGTGTGTACTAACTATTAGCGAGATTAAAGTAGAACGGCTAAGAGGAACGATGGTGGGGATAGTTTGGCTAGTTTACTGTATAGCAGTCCGGCTGAGCGTACTTGGTCCAGGTTGGCTCAAAAGGCAGTTTAAAAGGCGATTGGCTCCTTGACAGCACTTCCGACAATAAACATGTACTTGGACTGCTGGGTGCAAAGGAAAAAAAGATGCAGGTGCAGGGCTTAAGCGGTTGCAAAGTACAAAATGTGGGAGGCAAAGGCAGGACCGGTAACAAAAATACATGAGTGCTACTTTGTTCCAATGTTTGAGTGTCCTCACACAGATATCCCTTAACACCTCCTCTGGCCACTTCTCTGTCCTTTCCAAACACGTGCCCCCAACCACAAGACACACAGGCCGCCAGCCAGCCAGGCTCTACAGATAACACAAGCCTCTTCCTCTCGGTCTCCTTCACCCAGCCGTGCTCACCTAACCTGCCATTCGCCGGTGCTACACAGCTACCTCAGCTGCCTTGGCCACTCACCCCATGACACACGGGTGACTTCCGCTGCCAACGGGGCCTCAGGTGAGGGCAGGCCTGCCAGGTGAGTCTGCAGCAACAAAGAAAGGGGGTCAGCATCCAAGAGCAGGTTGGAAGAGACCATAAAGAAATCCTGGGTGTGGGCACAAGCACCACAGCTGCTCCTAAAGTGGGGTGGGAAGGGGGATGGTGCTGCTGCATTAGGGGACTTTGACTGTCTGTAAACATTTTAGCTGTGCGGACTCCAAAAATCAATTTCCCGCGCAGTGTATCCTGGCGTCATTGGTCAGCATGAAACACCCTCAATCTTGCTCCACATCAACCAGTGGCAGTCTTCACAGACCAGCAAAACCTCATCATGTTGTTATGGTAAGCTTGCGCACTTACCCATTTTCAGTTAAAGGGTGTCCCTTTTTTGTGGACTATGAATTCAATCTTACTTACTCTCCCAAACAGCACAATGAGAAGGTGGATGCTTTATCCAGCACCCCAACACCCTTCCACAATGATGTTACAATTCTGGTTCCCATTTGTCAGAGAAAACTGTTGCCTTTAATATATCTCCTGGTCTTTAAGCACTAATTGCACATTTGCTTATGGGTTCAGCACAATACTAGGATGAGCTACCTAAGCCAAGGTCAGAGCCTGTCATGATGGTCTACCATATTTTCATGGATGTTTATGCTTTTCTTATTCCAATCTTCAACAACGGGTCATGTTTGATTCACATGATTCACATGATTTGCCATTTGCTGGGCATTTAGACATCACTGAAAGCACTGCCTCAGTTCAATGTCTTTTAGGATGGCTTGCCCTATTAATATACATTATAACAGACATGGAAACCCGTGTCATATGCAAACATAACAAAATGGACAAAAGCAAACCTATGGGCTTTTTACCTCCATTGCCTGCACCCCTATAGCCATGGCAGTACAAATCCATGTATTTCATCACTGGTGTGCCAAACGATCATGGGAATGATACCATATGTGTACCAATGGATGTATATTCTAAGATGGATCATTTGATCCCTGATAAGAGGCAGCCAACTGCTCAATAAGCTAGTAATTTGTGCCTCCAAACTGTGGTACAGCTACACTGTTTACCCAAACAAATAAAATTGGATAGGGGAGTGCAGTTTGTCTCAAAATTTTGGGCCAACTTTTGTAAGAATCTAGGGGGTCACAGGCTCTTATTTGTGCTCACTAAGCACACACAGATAGTCACACCCAGAAGACAACCAAGAATCAGAAAAATACCTGCATTGTTTTGTCCCAGATCAGGAGGGTAGGATTTGCCATTTCCAGTCTCCTGCAACTGTAGGCAGCACAGTGCCACTGACTGATCTCCTTTCTATTGCATTCATGGTTATCATCCACTTTAGCTAAGATTTTTAGAAACCGTACTCATGATTTGCCTCTGAGTTCAACTCCAGCTGTGCCTATCACTAAAGCATTTCACCCACTATCCTTAGTGTCTGAGCCTTTGAGCCACTTTGAGAACAAGCTTGTTTAACAGGGCAGTTCTGGAAACAGAGAGAAGAAGTAAATCCTTGGGTCGATGAAAGACGAATGTTACAGCTTATTAACAAATGTAGGTACCTGCTGGTTGGGGTCCACCTGGTGGATAATTTTGGGGTCCTGTTGTGTAGGCTGGTGGTGGCGGATAGCTTCCTCCCATTGCAGCTAGAAACGAATTCAGAAACAGGAAATAAGACATTGATAACAATCATTATTGTGCACAACCTTACATGCAGCCTTAGTATACACACCGACTCCAGGGCCAAGAAGGGGCGTAGCTATCAATAATGCAGCAGATGGAGTGGCAATGTGGGCCGGTGTTATTTGTGGTTCCACTGCACATCAATTAGTGGCTATTGTTTACTTCTTAAATCAGGAATTGGATGATAAGATTTGCTCGCCCATGACATCATTGCTAAGCCACTGCAGCTTTCAAAATACTTAATAAGCATGCCAATAATATAAAATTGACATGCTCAGTCCTCTAAACACATTGGGCAGTTTTCTCCGTCGGGTAGCTATGCAACATTTGTTCTTCTATCAACAATATATTCCTTTTTGTATTTTGCGAGAT
Organism: Calotriton arnoldi; assembly: GCA_963921515.1. Taxonomy (NCBI): domain Eukaryota; kingdom Metazoa; phylum Chordata; class Amphibia; order Caudata; family Salamandridae; genus Calotriton; species Calotriton arnoldi. The sequence continues at coordinate 623,639 of CAWUFW010007190.1, forward strand.
GACTAATAGGACACATAGTTTAACACTGTCTCTGAAACAATAAATGAACATTTTTTTAATCTCGGTGGCAAGTCTCATTCTACAGTGAGTGAGAGGATTGGTGTTGAAAGAGATGGGCTCTGAAACAAGCGTCCTGCTAAAATCATATCTTGCTAAACCCTGTGCAGCAATAGCAATAACCATATTTTTCTCTTTTGGCCAGTGTTGAACAACACTGGCAAAAAGCATTGGCAATATTTCAAGTTCGACCTACTGCCTTTGTCTATGTTTATTGCAATTCTACTTTGGGCTTATGTTTAAGGGCCAGATGTAAGACCCGCCAATTTGCGAGTCGCAAATTGCGTCGCATTTGCGACTCGCAAATTGGTATGCACAACAGTGTCTGAGACACTGTTTGCGATTCCCAATGGGGTCGCAAATTGCGAGGCTCATGAATATTCATGAGCCACTCGCAATTTGCGACTCCATTGGGAATGGCGGGCACTCCCAGGGATGGTGGCCTGCTGGGCCCAGCAGACCTCCATGTCTGGGACTGCTTTTAAATGAAGCAGTTTTTTTTTTTAATGCAGCCCGTTTTCTTTAAAGGAAAACGGGATGCATTTAAAAAAATAAAAAAAAATAAAAAAAATGAAACGTTTTTGTTTCATTTTTTAAGGGCAGGCAGTGGTCCCTGGGACCACTGCCTGCCCTTAAAAAATATTTTTGGGGTAGTCACAAAGGGGAAGGGGTCCCCTGGGGACCCCTTCCCATTTGCGACTCCATTACCACCCTCTTGAAGAGGGTGGTAATTTGCGAGTGTTTTGCGACCGCAAAACATTCATACATGGCTTTGCGGTCGCTATTAGGAAGGGAACGACCCTTCCTAATAGCGACTCGCAATTCCTAAATAGCGAGTCGCAAATAAATTGCGACTAGCTATTTAGGGATTGTACATGGCCCTGTGTACTTTTGCATGCGCAAATGGGTCGCAAACCCGTTTGCGCATGCAAAATAGGGTCGTACATCTGGCCCTAAATCCCTAATCAGGCTGCAATACATTAAAAATGCAAACTCAGAGCCCTCTTTGCCCTTGAAATTGTATATATACAGGCTTGTGTGAGAATGAGGATCATCCTCAAATCTCTATGGATCACGCACTTTAAATACAACACTTTAAAATCTGCCTTTTGGCATCTAGAATGCAATTCCTTTGACCTAGGCACAGATTATAGTTTACTGCTAAGCACCTTTGTTCAGCTCCTGCGCTGAGTCTCACCCAATGAGGGGCAGAACTTTCAGAGTTCAAGGCACTAAGGGTCAGATGGACAAACACATTTTTTGATTGTAAACCCTGCCATTCAGTAAAGTGGAAGTGTTTGCAACAAGAACATGTGTTTTGGATTGTTCTAAACCTAATTAGCAATTCAGTAACATATTGCTGAATCACTAAATGGATTTAAGAAACCATTAGGAATGGATATTTGGAAGGGGCATATTTAGGGCATCTCTTCCAAATAGTGACTCCTTATTGTGAGTATTGGGTTGTTGGTTGAGGTGGGAAAGCTGTGGGCCGTTCTCAAGCAACAGACACAATCCATGTCAGGGTGAACCACAGAAGTCACTAAATTAACCTGTTCTTAACTCTCTGTAGATTTGCACAAAAGCAGTCAGTCTTAACTAAGAGGCAATGTGTAAAGTATTTATGCAGCACTTAAACAGTAATAAAGTGAAAAAAAATAACACAAGAAAATCAAACACCTATTAAAAAATAGAGTAAAATGTAATAAATTAGTTGTCACAGAAATGACTACAATCCAATCAGTAGAACCGTAGATATGCAATTTCAAAGATTTATGGTAAGTGTAAGGCCTAAAAGCACAAAGCGCCACTCACGGTTATCTGGTCGTGCAAGACCAGGTGAAAGTCACAAATTCAGGTTGACAGCGATGGAGAATAGGGCAGATACAGCGACCAGAATAGTCCAGTTGAAAAGTTACCTTATAAAGTTCAGCACAAAAAGTTTCGTGCACAGTGGAGGAGGCCACGAGGAACAGTAAGAGCATCGCAGATGGTCGCTACTGTAGAGTAGAGTGCAGATCTCATGTTGCTGTTCGTCGCGGCCGGTTGCAAGAGTTGGGTTCACTGGAGCTTCGCGCTGGCAGTTGACGCTGGCAGCAAGATCTTGGCCCGAACTGGCCCATTGGCAGCCATAAGAAGCCCAGAACTTCAGGATTTCGCCTTTTCTACAAGGAGGAACTCAACTGATGCTATGTCAAGGTTACAGGGACCTGGAAGACGCCTCTTGGGGATCAGGAACTCATTCCAGCAGATGTAAGCAGGGCTCAGGTGGGCCCAGTTAGCTCCAGTTGCATCAGGTCAGCTGGACAGTTGCAGCGAGGCCTCTGGGGCTTGTTGTATCCCTATAGCTTAGAACAGGAGGTCAGTCAGCTTCACGGAGTCACTTCAGCATGGGATGAAGGGTGCAGGTCCAGTCTTCCTTCTCAGACAGCAGGCAGACTTGAGGTAACCGGTTCATTCTCTGGCAGCAGGTCAGTCCTTCTGTAGAGTTGGTCGGAGGGTGCCCTTTTTAGGTCTGGTGTTAGCCAAGACCTTTTGATTTTACTAAAATATGTATAATAAACTTAATTAAAGGGGCTTTCAGCCAGCTCTCTTCACCCATTGGTCTGTTGTTGTGTTATTCCCATTTTGCTTCCACCCACTACAGCATACAGCATAGGGCAATGGGTCAGCCTACTTAAGCCTCTGGTTAGCATCACTCTGAGTGACTGTATTTTGCTCTTTCACAAAGTGCACATCCTCACACAGGGACTTCCGTTAGTGCCAGTGTTACCCAATGTGATAGTAGGACGCATTTGAAGTGAGCACCAGGCGCATTTCAGGTTTGAGTTCCTGTCTTCTTCAAAAGTGGTTGTAAATTCCTTTTGATGTGAACTGCTGCTATTTCACAGCTTACCAAATTGTGTTCGAGGACTCAGTTTCACCAATGGCTCTTTGATAAACTTTGCCCAGGAAGAAAGCCAAACGTTATGGTGTTTAATTTGCAGCGCACTTGTAACAATTTTATTTAAACAGAGGTGGGATGTAATTTAGGTTTTAGTATCCAATATTTTAAACTGCAAAATTCCCTTTTCCTTCCTCCTTTCCATGTTTCTTTTCTTCTTTCCATTTTTTACTTCCTTCTTCTCTTCCTTTTTTTCTTTTTTCCCTTTCTTTCTTTCATTCCTTCTTTCTTTTTAGCCTTCCATTTTTTCTTTTTCTGCTTTCTTCCCTTTTGCTACCTTCTTTCTTTCTATCACTATCTCTTTCTTTTTTGCCTTTCCTTGCCTCTTTTTATTTTTTTTTGTTTTTTCTTTCTTCCCTTCATTCTTTCTTTCATACTTTGTTGCCTACTTTCCTTTTTTCTTCTTTCTTGCCTTCCCTCATTATTTCTTTCCTTTTTTCTTTTTTGCCTACATTCGTTTTTCTTTCCTTTTTTCCTTTCCTTTTTTTGCATCTGTATAAGGTCACAGCTCCATCTCCCCCCCCCCCTCCTCCTCCTCAATCAATCCAGGATGGTCTATACTGCCAACAACACCCAGGCCCTGTGTTATGAAACTGTCTGGGAGGAATACACAAAGGCCAACTGCTAACTACACCTAGTCATGTGACCCAGGAACAGGCAGCAGGTACTAAATGTAAAAGAAAATGCCAACTTTCTAAAAGTGGCATTTTCAGAATTGTGACTTAAAATCCGTCTTTATAATTAAAGACGTTTTTAAATTACAATTCCTCAGACACCACACATGATCTAACTGACAGCTCCCAAAAAAAGGTATCACTTGTTAAATGTAATAAGGTAATCCAATGTTATCCTATCGGAGAGGTAGGCCTCACAGTAGTAAAAAATGAATTTAGGAGTTTTTCACTACAGGACATGTAAAACTTAAAAGTACATGTCCAACTTTTTAAATACAATGAAACCTGCCCAATGGACTGTTTAGGGTCTACCCTAGGGGTGACTTATATGTATTAAAAAAGGAAGGTGTAGGCCTGGGAAAAGGTTTATTTTGTCTTGTCAATTGGCAGTTTAAAACTGCACACACAAGCTGCAATGGCAGGCCTGAGACATGTTTAAAGTACTTGTACTTAAATGGGTGGCACAATCAGTGCTGCAGGCCCACTAGTAGCATTTCATTTTCAGGTCCTGGGTACCTTTAGTACTACTTTAGTAGGAACTTAGTACTAAATTAAATGTGCCAATTGGGAGTAAGGCAATTTCACCATGTTAAAATGAGAGAGCACAAGCACTTGAGCACTGGCTAGCAGTGGTAAAGTGTGCAGAGTTCTAAGGCCAACAAAATAAATTCAGCAAACCAGGAGGAGTTAAGGTAAAACGTTTCGGAAAAGATCACCCTAAGGCTGACAGGTCTAACACTTATGGTATGTATTAATCTCATGTAATCAAAATCTGGTTGCAAAACAATATTTTACAGACTACTATAAGGGAGTGGTAACCCTATCGCAAACGGAGGGGTACTCAAAGGATCCTTCCCATTCACTGACAATCAAAAACACATGTTTCTGGAGTAGTCATTGGTCAAAGGAACCACTGCATAATCTTAAAAAAAAAGTTTTAAATCAGTTTCTCTTTTCACACATCGTGTTTTTGTTAAAAGAAAATGGGTTGCATAAAAAAAGAAGAGTGGTTTAATTAAAAGCAATCATAGACCTGACAGTCTGCAGACCCCAGCAGGCCACCATCCCTGTGATGGCAGTGAATCATAGTGGTTCACAATTTGAAACCTACCTCATTTATATTAATGAGGTAGGCTGAATTGCGACCCACTGTGCTTCGGTATTTTGTACATAGGTCAGTTTGCAAAATACCATAGGATTTGCAAAAAGTCAGTGCGCAATTTGTAAACAATTTTTTCAAATCCTATCTTACTCCATCTGGCCCCAATGGCCAGAATTACAAAGGTTTTGGGATAGTAAATTGGTTTGCGACTGCAAAGAGGGAAGGATCAAATGAATCATAGTGTTTTGTGATTCCATTTGCAAAAATAGCGATGCAAACCGAATCTTACCAACTTGCTATTTTTGCAACTGGACATAAGGCCACATATTCTCGGAATCGGCCCGTTTGTAACCGGAAAATGCATTTTGAGATGTACAACGTGGGTTTTGCGATTCGGCATTTGGAAGGGGCGTGCGTCCCTTCCAAATACCGATTCGCATTGGTATGTATAAATGTTTTGAAACTGAAATGCAGTCGCAAAACATTCACACTTTACCACCAACTCAAGGTTGGTGGTAACCAGCTCGCAAATGGCAAGGGGTCCCTGAGGGACCCCTTCCTCTTTGAAAATGGCTGGTAAAATATTTTTTAAGAGCAGGCAGTGATAACACGGACCACTGCCTACTTCAAAGTTTCTTTTTTTTTCATTTTAAACGCATCCCATTTTCCTTTTAACGAAAACAGGCTTTGTTTAAAAAAAAGAAAAAAGATTGCTTTATTTAAAAGCAATCACAGACATAATGGTCTGCTGACCCCAGCAGGTCACCATCCCTGTCAATTTTGCAAATCCCAATGGGTCGGAAACTGAAACCCACCTCATTAATATTCATGAGTTAGGTCCATTTGCGTCCCACTACGAATAACAAAAAGTGTAAAACACTCTTTTGTACATTAGAGTTTGTGATAAAAACATAGCGAATCGCAAAACTTTGCAATTTAGTAATCACAAACACTAAGCTCATACATCTGGCCCATAGAGATTACCTAGTTGTGAATCTCTGATTGCAATTCCTAAATGGGATGTATTAACCATTCGCAAGGTGTGAATATTCACAAAAATGAGTATTTGCATTCGCAAATTAGCATCAAGTAAGAGCAGGAGGTAATCACGTGCAAACCATAAAAGGAGAGGAGACACCGTTTTTCAAAATGGCTGCTCTGTATGCTATTGCTAGGAGCATGAAGGTTTTTGCTTCACACCAGCAGAGGAGAAGACAAAGGCAGGAGCATATTTTCAGCGTCCAAGTGATTTAATTCCAGCAAACTGATGAGGAGATTTATGATAAGTATTGGCTGAGCATAATGTTATTTTAGATCTGATTGCTGAATTAGGCCCAGTCTTGTCTAGGGACACACACAGGAGTGTGTCTATCCCCACATTTATTCAAGTACTTTGCAGTCTTTAATCATGTAAATTGTATGCAATGCAGGCTGTTTAATAACATACCTTGTGGCAAAAAGTCCTGGGTCAATGTATGATTCATACATCTTCAGGCACTGTGGCCTATACAGCTGTCTTTCAAGAGGAGACTTTGGTGATAACTCTCTTTTATATATTTATTTTGATATAGATTATGCTTTTTTACAGCTAGATATGCACTGCTTTAAACTGACCCATTTGGTTTGTGTTGGGTGACTGCATATGCTCACCGTACTTGAATATAACTACATACCTAAATGCCGCAACAAGTAGGCAAAGAAGACACAATGTTGTGCACAGGAGAACCGATGCAGTCATTGAGTGCACTTTTGGACTTCTTAAGGCTAGGTTTTGGTGCTTACATAAACGTGGTGGTGTTCTGCAATATTCACTTGAAGTGGCCTGCAAAATAGTAACAGCTTGTGCAGTGTTGCACAACATTGCAACCAGAAAGGGACTTCAAATCCATAAAGGGGAAGATCTATCAACACACAACTCTATTCACGATGCCACGAGGGCTGCTGATGGAAGAAATCAATGTACTACTCAGCAAACATTTTGTAAGGCAAGTCCATTTTAAGTGCTATATAATGTATAGCACTAAACACTCCTAATCATAAAGGGGGCGTGGCCGCGCTGTGTTCCGGGAAAGGCAACTAGGTCACAGCCCCTGGAGGAAGTATTACTAATTTTTTGTGTTTTTATGTGTGATGAGGGTTTCTAACATACTTACAGGCACATGCATCAAGGTAGGATTTTGCGAGTCCTTAATTGCGATTATTAAGGAATCGCAATTAAGGACTCGCAAAAGCCTATGCATGTAAGAATCGCTATAAAAATAGCGATTCCTACACATTCCTTATTTGCGAGTCGCAAATTGCGAGTCGCAAATAAGGAATGGCTTCCCATTCATTCCTATGGGCTTACAGGCCCATAGGAATGAATGGGAAATTGCATGCGCAATTTGCGAGTACTAATTGGTACTCGCAAATTGCGCATGCAATTTCAAGGGTGCAAGGGTGTCAAAAGGACACCCTGTTGCACCCCTGAAATTGATCTGTGCACAAATGTTGCGCACACACATGTCCCAAGGACATGTGTGTGTGTAACCTACAACTTTGAAAAATGCACTTTTCAAAGTTTTTGCAAATTACCATCAAGTTCAACTTCATGGTAATTTGCGCCCCCTAGTAGCGAAATCGCTACTTCAAAGTGGTTCTTGCATTGCATTTAAGGAATCGCAAAATGCGATTCCTTAAATGCTATCGCAATTTGAGAACTCGCAATTAATTGTGAATTCTCAAATTGCGAGTGCCTTGAACCTTGATGCATCGCAAATGCCATTTTTGCGGGCGCAAACAGCCGATTTTTGCGAATCGCACCGTTTGCGCTCGCAAAAATGGTTGATGCATGTGCCTGTTTAATCTTACTGGGCTGTATATATGCACTTTGCACTTTTATGGTCTGATGACCGAATAAAGTTTATTGAATTGATTTGAGTATTGCTCGTCAATCTCTTGCTTTGAAGTATCTTTATTCCATTTTATTTTTCTGTGAACCCAAGCGTGCAAAGCTGCAGGAGGAGCGGAACGATCCATCATAATCAAGGTTGACATCAGGGGTGATCTCTGTGTTGGGACTGGTCGTTATTTATATAATTGACTTTCACTAGCCTCTTTCACCGTCCACCTTTGCCATCATGAGATCCAGCAAGGTTTGTGACAAAGCAAAATCGACTAAGAAGCGCGGGACCAAGAACAAAGGCAAGTTGTCAGATTAAGTAGAAAACAGCTAAATCTCCCCAGCCACAGTAGCTACACCCACAGACCCCATTAAATCAACCTCACCCAGGAAAATAAAAATTACACACTTTTTAAAATCCTCAAGGGTCCAAGGCAGGCCACCCACGAGAGCCTGCACCCCCCCCGCTTTTGACTGAGAAGGCGCTCAATAAATCAAATATCATCAGAGTTAATGGGGCGACCCTGTGTCCCTCACAACCTGGGTATTAGTGATATAGAAAACAGTTGGTTCCGTTGGGTAATAAATTGCTGTGATTTATGTATTAAATACAAAAGCAACAATGCATCTCAATTTGTAATCAAAGAATGAAAAACTATTTTTAGATAAGAACACACCAGGAGAAGAAGAATTGACAAAAACAGAGTTGATTTACTCTTTTGTTATTTCAAAAAGATAACGAATATAAATATGGCTGTCACAAACACAGATGTATTGCAGCAATACAAAGGTGACTGTTGTGAAGAAGTGACATGTGGTGACAAGTGAAATCAGTGGTGCACTATGTACATGGCATACATTGGTGGCATAGATAAATACAATTCAGAAACCCTGTCCTGTCCTCTGATTTTTAACATGAATGCAAGAACCAATGGTGATTTTAGGTTAAGGTCAAGCACAGTGTATGGACATGTATGACAATAACGTCGACGTTTCGACCCTAGAAACAGCGCAGAGTGATGTGCGTCAAAAACGGGTCTTCAGGACTGTAAAGAGGCGGGGTGGACAGCCATGAGGACGATAACCCAATGAATGCAATCAAAGGAAAGCTGTGATCCAATCAGTGAAGTTAACGCAAAGCTGTGATCCTAATAAAAGATCAAAAAGTCAGGACGTTTTGGGGATCCAGTAAAGGTATCCAAGGTAATAAAGCTGATCAATTCAAAAAGAAGGAGACATTCGCCATCCGGTCGAATTCTTATTGTGAAAACAACACATAAGGGGCCGATTCCGATCTCGGCCGGTAGGGCTCTGAATCGGATTCGGCTTAACCGGATCCGATTCGGAGCCCTATTTCCCGACCGAGTCGTACGCACGTCCGGGCGAGCGAGTACGATGCGAAATTGCCGACCGACTCGTCCGGGCGTCCCGACCGCTCCGACCGACTCGTTCCCGGGTCTAACCGCACCGACGGACTCGACTCGCACCGCGCAATGGAGACGTTCCCCGGCCGGGTAAGTACGATACGCGCCGCGAGCAGTCCGACCGAGCCGCGCACTCCGGCTCGAAAGAGCAGTCGGAGCCGTACTTTGGGGGTCCGTGTCGGACCCCCCCTGTACGCGTAGCCGCGCGAGTCGCACACAGGGGGGACACATGGGTCCCCCCTACACGTGTATGTACGGCGCGACCCGCATCGACGCGCACACGCTGTAGGGGGCGCTCTTGTTCGCGTCGTGCCCATTGAGTCAATGGGAGCCCGTGTACGCGTCGAACGACTGGCTCCCATTGACTTCAATGGGAGTCCGACCGAATCGAGTCCGATAGCATACGTGCGCATCGTACTCGTTCGGTCGGACTGCTAGAGTCCGATTCGGTCGGAAATCTCTCTGGGTCCGGCTCGGTCGGAGAGATTTCCGGCCCGAATCGGAATCGGCCCCTAAGAGCGTTGGAGAACTCCACCAGCAGGTTGGAGTCTTAAATGTAAACATACATATATAAAATGTAATATATATATATATATATATATATATATATTTAAAACAAATAATAAACTATTAATTTTAATGTATTTTTAAATTTTTTAAATATATAAAAAATTACAAATAAATATGTATACATACACCTATAACATAAAATCTAATTAAAAAACCATTATATTATAAATTAAAACATTAAAATATTTAATAGTCTTTAAACTTAAATTTTGCACTCCATTGAGTGCAACAGTAGGGAAAATGTTGGATAGCGGAGGGGTAAAAATTACTATTCCCACTCCAGTGAGTGCAACAGTAGGGAAAGTGTTGGATAGCGGAGGGGTAAAACTTAATATTCCCACTCCAGTGAGTGCAACAGTAGGGAAAATGTTGGATAGCGGAGGGGTAAAAATTACTATTTCCACTCCAGTGAGTGCAACAGTAGGGAAAGTGTTGGATAGCGGAGGGGTAAAAATGACTATTCCCACTCCAGTGAGTGCAACAGTAGGGAAAGTGTTGGATAGCGGAGGAGTAAAAATTACTATTCCCACACCAGTGAGTGCAACAGTATGGAAAGTGTTGAATAGCAGAGGGGTTAAAAATTACTATTCCAACTCCAGTGAGTGCAACAGTAGGGAAAGTGTTGGATAGGAGAGGGGTAAAAATTAATATTACCATTGGAGTCAGTTCAAAATTAAAAACAAACAAAATATCAACTACAACACAAAAGATTTTAAAAAACAAAAAAAGAAAACATATATAAAAATATTAAAAATGTACAAAAGATAAAAACATATTATAATGTTAAAAAGATCTAACAAATACCGAGAGATTTTTTTTTTTAAATTATTTACAAACAAATAACTATTTTTAATAGAATTATTTATAATCAAAAACATTAATTATTACATAAATGTAATCTTTTTTATTTCCTACCCTATAACACCACACAATTCACAACACACATCTAAATTAAAAAAAATGTACCTCCATAATTAACATAATTATCAATTAAAGAAATGTAATTAATTAAAAAACAAATTAAAACAGGTAAAAATGTATTTACTCCCAAACGTTACCCCTATAAAACCAAAACCCACACACAAAATAAACAATTACCATAATTATTTATGAATTGATAAATTAATATTAATGATCAACTAATTATTAATTAATTAAACATAAATAACTTTCCACCCTCTACCCCAATAAACACCACAACCCACTCCTAAAAATCATTACACAATTTCCATAACTAACTTAACATTAATAAATTAATACCAATTAACAACGTATTAATTAATTTAAAAGACATTACTTCCCACCCTTTACCACTATAAACCCCACAACTCACATCTAAAATTGTTTACACAATTACCATATTACAATTTTAATTAATTAATTAGCATTAGTTAACAAATAATTATTAATTAATTATAAATAAATTACTTCCCACCCTATTCCCCTATAAACCCTCAAGCCGCTCCTAAAAAAATGACACAATTAACATAATTACCAATTAATTAATAACAATTAACAACCAATGAATAATGAATTAATAATAAATTCATTCCCACAATTAACATTATAAAATCTAAATTTAATAAATAATAATAATGATTAATTTATTATAATTAAATTACTTCCCACCGTATTCCCTAAAAACCCACAACACGCTACAGAACTAAAAAATGCAAAATTTAATTAAGATAAAATTAATAACTACTGAAAATTTAACACATATATTAAAAAACAAAAGCAATACTTATACAAAAAAATAATTCACATACTTTTAAAATACATACTAAAATACATAACATTAATTAAAACATCGATATTTTAAACAACTATATTTTTGCAAATGATATTAATGACTTTGATATTTTTAAAAACAATATTTCTTACCTCCAATTCGATATTGTTGACCACGATATTCTTGCTGCCAATATTTCTGCATCACGATATTTCCAACTCAATATTTGTGTATGTTGAAATTTTAAACTCGATATTCAGTCTGTGCACCACATCCTCCTCCATGAGATTGCCAGCCAAGCAGCCTCCCACGCCTAACCTCTTTGAGACACAACATCCCCAGGATGCCCATTCTGTAACTATGGTTAGAGTACAACAGGTCACAACTTGCCGTGTAGTCAACTCCCGGGATGGGTCAAGTCAAGTTACCCCTCTCCATGCACGATTGCAAGCCCACCTTTACAACATCATTTATCACTAGTGGTCCAGCACTCACAAACTTGTAAACAATATTTCCGGTTAGTGAGAGTTCGGCATGTGTTCACCAATGATTTGTACTGATGGCACATCTAAATATTTGATACACAAAGTAAATCACTGCATCTGACGAAAGTGTCTCAGATCAATTATTCTTTATTCATGTTCTTCATTTAAAAAAATGCCATTGCATAGGAGATATAGTAGCCAAAGTGTTTCGTCCTACACAGACTTCTTCAGAGCTCCAATATGTTTACAAAGGTCTTTTGTTACAATTTGGAAATGTGTTCTGAGATTTTACAGTATTAAATGCTTCTGTGTGGTATGTTAATTTGAGTTTGTGTGCTCAAATTGCAAGAAATGTCTCTGGCGTGTTCATATTACATATTAGAGCCCTGAAGAAGTCTGTGTAGGACGAAACGCGTTGGCTACTATATCTACTATGCAATCGCATTTTATAAATGAAGAACATCAATCAGCCTCCACAGAGCCCAAATGACTGTATCTGTCCAGGTCACAGACATATGACCAAATTCTCCCAGCACAATCTAATCAACCAGTCTTGTCAAGACTAACCATCATGTCACCCTCGAACCACCCAAGTCAAGCTGCAACAGCAAGCCAACAATCTATATGGCTCCAATTGAACCTATTCCATCATCATTATCATCTACTGCAGGGTCAAACCAACTCCAGCAACACCCAGAAGAACAACAATGGGTAGCAACCCAGCCACAGGGCTCCTCTACAAACTGAAGCAGACTCCGAAAAAATCCTACTGAAGCTTGAAATAATTCCATGCTACAGGTCCAGAGGATGGCACGATACTCTAAACAGAAGTGTCATGTTAAAACTGGCAACCGCCCTAGACAATCTCAAACACCTTCGAACACCCCACATAAGGTATAGAGTTCAAACCTAACCCAGCAATGGCGGGCGGGGAATAACGTTTGTTACCTGGACTAATCCAAAGATAGCCATAGAAGTATGGCAACACAGGGAGTGTTTTTTCAAATGAGCCATTGAACTAAGAAGAACAGTTTTAGAGCTCTACCCCAGCCTTCTTCATCCACAACTGAAACAACCCCAGAAGGGTGACACCCCTACCAGCGGAGTACTGAGGGGAGCAATTGGCCCCACAGATAAATCTTTTCATAGGTTACAGAACCTAAACTTCACCAAAATGCCGTCCCAGGACCTCCCAGCTACATGAGGCATGTCTCCCTGAAAACACTGCATGGCCTCGCCCAAGGAGGCAAGAGGGAAGCATGAATGCAAAAACATATGGAAAGAACCGACACCCACCATCCCCTAACATTGTGCTCTTGGAACGTGAATGGCCTCAGTAGCAAGGTGGGTGAGAACGATTTCACCACATAACTTCAAAACTTTGACATTCTGCTTTTACAGGAAACCTGGGCTGAACAACTGACTCCAATTACAGGTTTTAAGGAATTCCATCAAGAAGCGTCAAAAAGAACTAAGGTGGGTAGAGCCGCAGGTGGCCTCTCCACATACATAGGAACTCATCTACAGTGGCACCAAGAACCAATAGATCTGGGATTAACATGGGCACAATGCATCAAACTTTCAGCCCAACACTTCCAACATCACAAAATAATGTCAGTAACTTTAGTCTTTTAATCTGCAAAGTATACATTCACTCAGGTCAGAAGAGCAAATCAGGAAAGGTAGAATCATTAACAGCCATACTAAAATCGCTACAATACACTTTCCCTCAAGATCGCATCATTTTGTCAGGAGATTTTGGCATGTACTTACTGCAAACCAACACCCATCGGTGCCAACAAAGTTCAGTTGGTGCTTCTCAAACCATGCCACCAGTAATTGCAACCCATACCAGATTCGATCACCACGGAAAAGCGTGTACCACGGCCCTTGAGAACATCGGCCTGCTTACTCTCAACAGCCGCCTTCCCCAAAACCAACCAGTAGCGTTTACCAGGACATCAAACAAAACCAACTACATCCTTGATAACACATTTGTAGATACAGAGGTGTGCCTCATGATCACTCATTACCATATAACGCCAGAGTGGCGAGTGACCACTTCCTCCAGCACGTGGAGTTTTCGATATGTCTACCCAGATCCCCTCGAGCTAAAGAGCTGTTGGCGGCACCCAGCGACTATAACCTGAACCGCCTCACTTGGAATGGAACAATGGCAGCCACAATTATGGACTATATAACCACATTCATAACCGAACCAAACTGTACACATAGGCTGTCATCGTGGCAATCTTGGGAGACCTTAACAGTAGCACTCACTGCTACCTTTCAATCTAATTTCACACAACATTCCAGCACTCTTAGTAAAGGCGCAGCCTGGTTTACCACATCCCCGTCACAGGAAAAAAGACAATTAAATAGGGAGATCAGGAATCTCCGGAAGCGGGTCCCAAAGCTCAGTCCTGCCTCTAGGAACCAAATTGCAACTTTAAGGCGAACCTACAAAAAGGCCATCTAGACAGCAAATAAAATGCACCAGATGAATGTATGGCTAAAGCTCCTGCACACAAGCATAATAAAAAACAGTAAACAATTCTGGGCTGAAATCAACACTCTTGCAAATAGCAGATTCTACCATCACAACGAGGGCATCTCAGAATCCGACTGGATAGCACACATGACAGCGGCATTCCCCATACAAGATGCAGATAACGCAAAGTAGATTTCCACACCAACCTTGACAACCACTTTTCCAGAAAAATCGTTGATAAACTTACGGAAGGCAACTGGCTGAATGATTTGCAAGTCCGGATCACTCTTAAGAGATTGAGACTAGACAGGACCCCTGGACCAAATAGGCTCCCAAATGCCTTGTTTAAGTATGATCAATCTTTTTGGGCCTTGTACTGTTTAACCAGGCCTTTATTACCAACACCATCCCGGCATCTTGGAGAGGTGGTATTCTACACCCTATCTTCAAATCAGGCTCTTGGTCCAACCCAGCGAATTACAAATTAATCGCTCTTATGGATGTCAAAGCAAAACTTTTCACCTCCAATTTACTGTCAGATCTGGAAGACTGGGTTTTATCAGCAAACATCATCCCGAAAACGAAGACGGGATTTAGAGCCAATATGAGCACAACGACCAACCTCCTCACACTCAGCCTCATCGTCAAAAAAGCTAAATGTTTAAAACTATATGCGTGCTTCGTTGATCTGAAATCAGCATTCGACAGGGTACCGAGAGATCGTCTTTGGGTAAAGATGGCCAGCTGGGGCGTACCATCGAAATTATTGGAGACCATAAACAATCTGTGCTCAGATACCCGGGTTCGAGTAAAAATAGGTAAAGGCAGAAGAACAACCAGCAAGATCGCCACACACACCGGTTTAAAGCAAGGGTGCATCCTTGCCCCCTGCCTATTTAACATCTTCATGGCTGATCTCGATGTGCGACTATTGGAAGTAATCGGCGACCTTCCCAAATGAACCAATGCGGTGTCTACAATATGCAGATGATATAGTTTCATTTAGTCAGACACCGATTGGCCTCCAGCGCCTAATCACAAATCTTTTTGAATACAACGAAATGCTGGGACTGGAACTAAACTACAACAAAACAAAGGTAATCTGCTTCTCAGCAAATTTCAGCCCCCACCACACAACGTTTAAGTTGAAAAAAGCTGGAAAAAACTCAGATTTGGCCAAATCTTATAAATATCTGGGAGTGGCAATGAATACTATACTATCCTTCAAGGAAAACCTACTACAAAGGAAAGCCTTGGCCAACAAGCTATGCTTCGCTTTCAACTTGCTGCAAAAAAAGATGGGGAGCATATCTCAACATTACCTATTACAGGTAATTGGGGCCAAGTTCCTACCTTCACTCACCTATTTGCTCAGAATTATTAAAGGAGAGAGATGTAACTACCCTTAACCAGCTCCAATCCCTCTTGTTCAAATGTATTTTTGGACTTCCACAGCACACCTCACAAGCCCAGGTGCGACTAAAGTTTGGGTTATTTCATCAAGACCAAGGGGCCCATTAGGATGGCGGGCGGATCGCCCCCGCCGGGCCGGCGGTAGCCACCGCTGGCCCGGCGGGGCGATCCGCCCGCCATCCTTGCCTGATTGACCCCCCGCCATATTAGTATGGCTGAGGGGTCCGCGGCGGACGGAAAGACCGTCCGAAGCTTTTCCGCCGGTCGACTCGTCGACCGGGCGGAAAAAGGGCATAATATGGTGGCGGTGTCTGCAAGACACTGCCATCCATATTATGATGCAGGCGGTGAATCGCCTTTCCATGGCGGCGTTGCCGCCATGGAAAGGCATGCGGTTCTTGCATTTGGGGGCCCGTTGTGGGCCCCCAGGGTGTTGGGGGGTGCACATGCGGGGTACCTATGGTACCCCCCCTCATTGCAATGCACTACGTGGCAGGCACCCCGTGGTGCCTGCCGTGGAGTGCATGGCAATGCTGTGCACAGACCTTTTGCATTGCGAGTGGGTCTGCAGCCAGCAGATCCACCCGCAATGTAAAAGGCCCAGGATTCGCCCGCCAATGTGGCGGGCGCATCCTAATTCTCATGGCGGGACCGCTGCAACTTCGGCGGTCGGTCCCTGGCTCCGTTGCGATGGCGGGCGGACTTTGTCCGCCCGCCATCGTAATGGACCCCCAAGTAAGGATGAGTGCAATCACCAAATTGTGTTGGAAGATGAGATCAGCTCCACCTGAATCACTTGCTGCTCTGTGCTGGTCAGAAATGGAGAACCAGACCACATACAATAATAACTGGCCAACAGTGATTCAGCTAGCACTAACCTATTCAAACCTGGCCAAAGCTTGTGATTCAAACATCAGCTTTATCGCCTTCAAAAAGATCACTAATAAGGTGGCTAAATTACATTCTTGGTCACTCGATAAAGCAGAGATGGCCTGTAAGAGGCACGGATGGTCAGTTCTTCACACTTATACCAACTGAAGCCCACAACCTTATCTCACAAATCATATTTCACAGACCATTCAACACGAAAGATCTGGTTCCAGTCTGGGAACAAACCTGGCCGGACCCCTACTGTTGCCTATGCGGTCTCTCAGAGGACAGTGCATTACATTTCTTGTGCATTTGTCCCGCTGTCTTTCACCTCAGATGGAAACTGTTATGTTCTGCCCTGAGGGCCCTTCAGATCAGAGCTTGCTGTCCCGCAGTGATGGTGCTTCTAAATGGCCACAACATCCAGCTCGCCTGTAGGGCCACAAAGTTTCTACTACAAGTAAAAAGGCTGCTCCCTCTGCAGTTGGTGACTTCCAGCATAATATAATTTTTCCCTTTCCTTTATTCCTCCTTTTTGTATGTAAGAGACTTATCCTTCTGCTTTGCACCAACACCTTCTGGAGTAACATGACTTCACTCTACATTGCACTCATCATGTTTAGTCACGATTTTCACAATTGCATAGCATGATCTTCCTTGCAACACAATCCTTGCTTTATACTTGCCCATTCAGAGATTGCACCTGGCTGTTATCGTTTCAGGTAGCCAATCTAGGTATCGGATTTTCAATATAAAGGGCCAACTGTGAATTTTTCATGAAAAATGACTTTTTGCACAACAAGGCATTCTTTTACTACTTTTTACTGGTAACGCATATTGTTTATTTTACTGAACTTATTGTGCCTTTTTAACCAATGCAAACAAGCACATTTTAATTCCTGTATTGTACATTTTGCAATGATTTTTATTAATCTGCAAATAAAGATTTACTTACTACTCGTAGTCAAAATGTGCATAAGTAATTCTTCTTTCCGGATTTATTCGAAGGAAAGTGGAAAATACAAATTGCAGAAAAATATAGGATTTCTTTTTGAACCAACATTTATAACTTCACAATGTAAAACAAAAACGAAGATTTATGTTTTCAAAAACATGTTTTAGTGTCTTTCTCAACTTGCTAGGAGTTGGCCTTTCAATATTTGTCTCCGGCATGTCCCCTTCCCTTTCAGCAGCCTGAGTATGAGTATGGCTACATTTCGTCACCGACACATACCAACTAATATGGCTGGAGGACTCCTCACTTTCTAGAGCAGGGGTTGCTTGATTACTGAAACATGTTTTCATAGTTTGCAGCAATCCCAGTGATGATGTAGCCTGCCCCGAGCCCTTAGGTACATCCTTGCTACAGTGTCCAATTTCCTGTTTAATATGTACAGTTCTTCTCCTAAGCACCACCATAGCAGTAGCCAATTTCTCTACATTCTTAACATAGTTTTGCATGCTAAAAACTACATGACAATATCTTTTATTCTGCTGCTGAGTTTGCTGATGAATTGACTCACATAATGATTTAATGGCATTAGTGAAATTATCAGTGCTATTATTAATGGGATTCAATCCTTCATCCCTGTATCTGCCAATCATATTTATAGCATCCAATTGTTTATTTTGGACATCCAACATTGAATTTTCTATCTGCACACATCACTCTCTTGAGGGCATTGCTCCTGGCTCATCATGTGTTACAGTAAGCCATGCTCTTAATGGTATTAATATTTGCCTTCTAAGTCTGTAGATATAGAAATGTTGTTCTACGTCATGGAGGCAGACATACACGTGTAGAAGGTCTAGTTGTTAGTCTTCTGGAAGGCACTCCTCTTTCACAAACTGTGACAGGTCTTGTAATGTCCGTTGGTGGAGGAAGATCAAAGAAGGCACTATTCTGATCTTTTACCTCATCCTGCTTTTCTTTCAAAGAGTCCTCTGATATTTTTACCTCATTATCTGTAGTCAAAGTATGTAAGAATAATCTTAATTATATTAATTGGTGTTAATCTTCTATATTAACATAATAAAAAAGATTTCTATGCAGTGTACATTTCTACCTTGAAAGGTAGCACAATTTTTATTTTATTAAATAGTCGAACAGGACATACTTTTTAAATGTATGTACAATGTATATTGTTTTTCTTTCGTATAAGGAAGTATCTAAATATGCTGAGTTGAAAAGGTAATATTCATTATAATGGACTGAAAATCCCATAATGCTTCTCAGCATGCAAACCCAAAAATGTTTAGGATTTTTCTAATCTAACCATTGAGAAATTAAAACAATTACCAATAACTTATGTTACACTTCTAATAATGGTAAATATTGTTTAAACACAACAAGGTGGATTGTTTGCATTTTTAGACTCTGACCTCATGGTGACTGAGGAGGTTGGATGTGTCAATTGAAGTTAGTCCTGATACAGCATCTGATGTCAAAGTACTTTCCATTGCCTCATCCAAAGTTGTAGGTGGTGGCTGCCTGGAAGGACCCACACCAGTTCTGGCAGCTTCCTTCCTCTGACTTGCAAGATTCACCTTATTCTGAAGCAACGGTCATACCACTGTTTTCTAATTTCTGCCGCACAGCATGTGATTATGTGATCTTGTATTCTGCTCCACATTCTCTTTTTGTGGCTTCTGGAACAGTTAACGAAGCTTTCAGTAAAAAGAAAAAAAAGGCTGCTCATTGTTGGCTACATATTCCTCCACAAGTATCTTTTTATCTTAATCTGAAAGTTTCTGCTTCCTTTTCCTTCCTGACTCTTCTTACTGACCTTCTTTACTTGCTATTCTTGAAGATTGCATTAGATGGTATGCCCAGCACTTGCTTCCTGGCAGCTCTTTTCAATGTGGTTGTAACAATGTATTTCCTAATTCTGATGTTATCACTGTGCCTGTGTAACTTTCACTTTTTGCGATTCAGTATTTTAGAAAAGAGAATCCGAGGTAGTTTCTATTTAGAACATGTACTCAATTGTGCATTTCATTTAACGAATCGCAAAATGTGATTTCTTACCAATTGCAATTTATGATTTGGTAAATTACAAGTTAATAAATCTAACCTCAAATCACTGAGCCTTTCAAAGGAAAGTTAAAACTTGGATTTTTGATAAGACATAATGCTCACTCAATAGTTTTTAGTTATACTTATTAAGCACTTCCAGCAGCTCCATGAGACCATTTGTGTGTGTTGCACTTTAATAGATATATAGGCAGACAGTGAGATATAGATATTCAGACAGAGACCGGGTGACAGGCAGACTGTCAAAACCACTAGGCACATCAGACTGAGACCTACATGAAGAAGGTTTCCATGAAGAGAAATAAAAGAGCTTTCCAGGCGCTATAATGATCTGCATCCCCGGCTGCTTATCAGAATCTGCAAATATAATCATCAGCACCATCTGAGAGCTGAGAACCACCTTCAATACATAGAATGATTTTCCCTGTTTATAAGCCTGCACAACCTACTCTGATTTTGTGGCAGTCTGCCTCACCAAGTCAGGAGGTGTTTCTGATTCTCTCAAGGCCCTTGGCATGAGCTAGCTATCCTGACTCCAGAATCTTTGAAGCTATCATCTTACCTCCCACGTCAAACTGTTTAAAATGTGCAGTACTGTAACCCCAATTAAGTGCTTCCCTAGACTTCAGTGGATGACATTCAGTCAAGTGGATGCCTCTTGACCCACAAGTGCCTTCACTTCAGAAATATCTGAGCACAACTAGTGTTACTGAGATACTCCCCCTAAAGTTGTGGCCCTCCAGGTGTGTGCCAACCATGCCATACAAATTGGTTCTTGGTATCATTTGCCACCCTGAATATATTGATGGATCCGTTTTGTGATACCGCTAGTGACATGAACTATGTTAGATGTCCCTGCCATTTAGAGCCAGAGGCCTGTCCTTGGTAGACAACACCCATGCAAATTGGACATGGTGTTCAGTTTATAGTGTGCCAACAGTAATACAAAATTGTAGTTTGCTTTTCCAGTTCAGTTTTCAGTTTTGGGCTCAGCACTGGATGAGGCGTGCTGACCAATCTCATTAAATTTCATACTGCATGGAAATCAGGAAAAGGTTAGACGATTCAAAAGCATGTAATTTACATTTTTGCAACCAAATGATTGAACTGTAACTGGTGTGTGTGGAGAGTCCAAGAACAGAATGTTGAACTGGTAAGAGCCCTCATCATAATCAGTGGGCAGGATTATGCATAATTTCTAATGCTCACAGTATCAAAAGGAGAGGGCTCGAAATATTTCTGTAATCTTATCTTGGATCAAGAATGCACCTTGGCCCCCTCATATGTGTAAATATTCATTACATCTGCCCTATGCTTCCTGTCAAGAGTACACGTGGAGCATTTAATTATCTACATGGAGAGCAAGGGGACTGCTGTACACCATAACACTACCATGATAACTACTTCCAATCTAGTAAACTCTGTAAACTGATTTTGGGACCTGTTTTATCATGGCTATTTTATCTTTGTTAATGATATTCCACTAAATCTTAACACCTCCAACTTAAACTTACACACATTAAATTCAACTAGAAGAACAATGAAAACTGTTATTTATTGAAACAATACTACCCACTAGTTTTTCGAGTTCAACTGACACACAGATATTTTAGTTACGCTTTAAATTATACATTTTATAACTTAATTTATTTATCTCAAGAGAGATTATAATAATCTTTTTAGAATTCAGGTTTATGCAGCTAAAAGTTTTTTGATAGTATTCTTGACTGAGGGAAAGTATTTAGAACACATATAGGTGATTTAATAAGCCCATTCAGTAAGTTATTACTTTCGAGCTTTAAAAAGAATCTTTGAAAATGATTATTGTCATTTGATTTATCATGCTGTATGTCTTTCTCCAATAAGAGATTTGTCAAGTGCTTTTAAGATGGTGCAATACATAGATGTGAAAGAAGCTTGTTGGCCATTTAGTGCAGTTTCAAAATCCAACTTATATTGACTATTGAGTTTGATCGTTTTACATTCTAGTTTATTTCAACAGTAGGATTTGGCACTTCTCATGGAACAAAATGTGGTTCCCTTAAGATGTCTAACAAAATTTAAATCTTGGCATCTTTGGCAGCCATTTGCTGACTTTACCACATTGAATTAAGAGGAATTATCATGCCCCTTATAAGTACATTTTTATTTTATTTTACTCATGATCCTCCCTCTAGGACTTCACATCATTTGCACTTTGTGTATATTTTCTTATTTTTAGATTGAAAGAGTCTCTAACAAAGCAATAATCTCAAATTACAAGCACTTCCCACTAATGAGGTATGATCTTTAAACACAGTGTTTACAACAATAATTGTTTTTTCTATGAACTTTACCAATGAGTTCTGCCTCATCCATTTGCCTATGTTGTGGTTCATTCACATTTTTCTATGGCAACAGCATTTTTATATTGCACTCTAATACAATAAATTTTAATTACTGAGTGTTCAATTGATGTAAAGTATGTCTATTCTGAATTCACATAGTGTCAGAAGTGCATTTCTAAAGGTGTACATGTCGTGATTTTTCTTTCACGCGTTTTTCTGGAATGTATGACGATACAACGCATGCATTCACATCGCATGCCATTAGATCGCGTTTTTTACAACGCAAGTCGTTACAACGACTTGCGTTGGAGGGCGCTGGACTTAGGAGTAGTTTAATTTACTATTCCAACTCCAGCCTACGTACAGTAGGGAAGGTGTTGGATAGTAAATTAAACTATTCCTTGTCCTATAGCGCTCTCCAGCGCAAGTCGTTGTAACGACTTGCATTGTAAAAACCGCGATCTAATGGCATGCGATGTAATGCATGCGTTGTAAAGGTTGTTTCCCGTTTTTCTGCACTATTATGTTTTTTGTAATCTTATTTTACAGCTACTTTACTTGTGTCGTATTTGTTGGTTCACTGTATCTTACTTGCTTTATCATTATAACTATATTGTTGATAACTAAGAGGGCCTGAAGAAGCGAAATTTTGTAAAATGTATAATGTGTTGGCCGATGTATTTCGGATATCTCTTTTTGAATAAGTTATAAAACCTTTCAATCTTGAGAAAAATGTGATTATTTTAAGTATGACCTCAACAATTCAGCTCCTAGAATTTGGGTCACATCTATTCCCATTTGGCATGATCATTGATCTGCAGATAATAATAATAGGTCCTGATTTAGAATTTTGAAGATGGGATACTCACAATTAAGAAGGATATCCCATCTGCCATATTGCAAGTGCCATTGGATAAAATGTACTTACAATATGGCAGTCAAGATATCTATCACATTTATGACAGAGTATATCCCCTACAAAACTCTAAATCAGGCCCATTGTTTCTTAGGGATCCCAGTACATAGTTGAATGTAACTGTCTGTGGACCGCTCATATGATAATACATCATGATTGACTATTTCCCAAGGAATCCCGCCAAATTAACATAAACGTCTGACATCTCAACTGCTCCAGCTTCTGTGAAACAGCTCATGTGCTGCAAACATAAGCGCAGAAAGAATGGTACAGTTTGAATAAAGTCATGGTCTAGCATACAGAGTATCTGATACCCATTATTCTATTAATTGACCTGCATATATTAAGGACCATTTGCATTAGGGTAGGTAGGTCTCCTACGTGCATGATTCCATGCGTTGGTTTTGCGTGCAGCATTTGTCAACCTACTGCCTTGGCTGCAACATTAATCCACAGGGGTTGTTTGTGAGTCTTTAAACCAGATAAAACCATTCTCTCTTCGCATAACATGATGTAAAATAATGACACAACAAACTTTTTAAATTAATTTTTTGACTGATTGGCTTAATCTCAGGAATGTGCGGTGAGTGTTTGGAGCTCTGAAGAGAAAGTTGGTGTTTGTACATTCTGCATTTGGGCTGCAAAGTTGTAACCAACTTTCTACCTCCCACAGCACAGTGTCATGACTAACTCTTGTAATCTGCTTAGCGTGCACAAAGGTATAATTTAGAGTTCACATAGTGGGAGCGCTACTATTAACTGGCAAAGCTCACTTTCCAACAAGCCAAAGTTCCCTCACACATTTAGATGCGGGGAATCTCCGTATTTCTGACAAGAGAATCAGCTGACTCCACTGTTGGAACCCATTGAACTAGCAACACACCAACCACAGGGCCAACAGGTCACAGTGGCATAGTCCACACTATTTAGGATAGGGCTACTGCCACAGATTCTTTCTTACTTGGACCGCCATACAGCACATAGCAGGAAAAGTGAGAACTATCGCTGAGGTGCAAGGACAAAATTCCCATAGCCTCAGGGGCATTTGTTAGCTAAAAAGCAAAAGAGAAGGAAAAGTGGGCCACATTTACATTCAGCTGTTACAAAAGTGTCATACTGGATAGAGCTGCACTTATTTTAATTTCAATAATATGCCTCCTAAGGTTAGGACCCAAATCTGCTTCATGAGTTTAGAATCCATATCACACTCCCACAGATGCCATTATATGAACACATCATCTCCATCCATGAAGTTCTCATAGTTTTTTATAGTATCGCTGGAATTCTTTACGCACATCCAATTGTTGTGTCAATGTATTGTCTTTTGTGCCATCTATTTACTGGGCAGTCTGAGGATCATTCCATATTAGCCACTGAAGATTAGTGTAAGTAGGTCCACTGCTAAATATAAATAATTTCTGTTGCACATGTAATTGTATTTAGCCTAAACCTTTCTATTTTAGGCCTGCCAAGCATCTCCCACTTCCTATTTACTTATTACAATATTTATTAGTCTTCTAGTTTACCAATATCAAGTAACAAGGTTGGTAGTGTTATTGATGACAACTTTTATAACACATATCTAGCCATCACAGGAAAAATGAAAGGTTACTCATATTGCGAAGAATGAGTTTGTTGACTCCATAGTGCCTTAAAATATTCTCTGATGTTCTCTCCCATGGATCCACCAAACCTGCAATGGCCATACACAAATGGCTGCATCTTCTATTGTCAAAGACTATACACATCATCTTTGCTACCACTGAGCAAGAGCCAAGTTGAATGGTTAGAGTGTACTGGTTACATACTCAATCATTTGAAAGTTCAAAACAGGAGTTTGGAAGCTTCAGACAACCGAGTTTCAATACCCGCTGATTACTTGTAGTTTTGACACAGTTCTCAGACATATTTATTCGATGTTGCCGAGGTATCCTACAGAAGGACTGTCCATCAGGTGTAAAACATGGATTCCCAGGTTTAATTCTCCCATTGTCTATGTGAGAAATTACCTTCTTACACAGTACTGGAATGGGGGATTGTGTATCCTGCAATTTACCAAAATAAAATCAGAGCTGTCTCCGCCTTATTCAGCCTACATGTAGCCGTGGAAAACCAGAAAACATTTAGCCATGGAAAACCAATCACAGGAGTGAGGATGACGACAACCATTTCAAATGGAGATGCAGGGCACTAAGGCAAAAACTGAAAAATAAAAAGAACTTAAGTTAAGAAAGGAAAGAGGCTTTTGCGGCCTCGTGGTGCCAGGTACTCGGGGTATGCTGAAGTTCTTGTACATTGCCATTTCATAAGGAGTTTTTGCATAATACTGAAACTTGTCTTTTCCTTATATTGGGAGAGAGGGGTGCAGCACATACAACTGACCACTTTGTTGTGTGAAAGGCCGCTTTATTAAAACAGGTCCACATCACAAACTTTACCTGCAAACCGACTTACAAAACTAAACCTAACTATACATCAAATTGAGCTAATCAATGTCCCTACCCTCACCCCTATGGTCCTCCCACATGTCCATCCCGCAGCTATCTCATTTAACTGTACTGCATTTCAACATTTCCAACTTTATATTTCCCCTACAGCCTATGACTGCCTGTATGAACCCTTAAGCAACCAAGTGTCCTAAATTGAACCTTGAACTACCTGCTTACCCTCCTTTTGCACATGTTTCCCCAACTTGCAATGCAAACCAAACTTCTGACAAGTCCAGCAAAATTTTCCGGGTCCCTGCCACCCATAAAAAGCGAGCCTGATAACTTTTTTCTGCCCCCCAGTCTCCTTTGGTCATGTACCTTATCTCTTGATGTTTAGGGTCATTGACAAAACTTCCCTCAATTCCAACAAATAAAGGTCCATCCTGATGCGTGGCAAATGGTCTCAGTCACTGAGGAAAAACCCGCTGGCCTCAAATTTAATGTCCAAATGACAGATACGGGCAAAACCCACTTCCCTGCAAAACCAGGACATTTTCCTGTATACCTTCCTGCGCCCTGTTGATTGCAGTGGGCCTGCTAGCTACCCTCCAAGTTATCATCTGGATAAACTCTGAAGACAAAACAGCCAGCCTGATTCACCTTAATTTGTAACAAGTCCTTTTCCATGACCCTCATCAGAACAACACTTTTCTCCCTCACTAGACAATTTTCCCCTAAATGTAAAATCAACATATCTTGGCACCTACCTCCCTCCATCATACCGTTTAGGCACTGAAGCAATTCTCTCCAACACATGCCCACTTTCCCTTTCCAAGTAAGGTGGAACAAACATGTATTAAAACGTAAATTGGCCCCGAAACCCCTCTGATGAGCTTGTAACTCGGCCCATTTGATGAACAAGTGGCCCACTACCCAAACTGTCACGTCCTCTAACGCCGAACGTGCCACTGAACCTGACAATACACAAGACAGCAGTAAAGATTTCACAAAGTCTGACCCGCTGCACTTCCCTCCTTGCTCACTATCTGCGCATAGTGCCTGTAAAAGTCAGAGGATCATTTACACAAGCGCATGATATCTTTGGGCACCCAGCCTTAGCTCCAAGCCTCCGTCACTGCACCAATGGGGAAGGAGTTGGTACCATATTCAGCAGGGGTAAGCCCAATCGCTCAAGCATTTTACCCAACACAGATAGCAGCTGAAACGCTGTCGCTTTTTTTCCCGACCTGTGTAGAAAACCCCTACCAGTGTTAACTCCACAACAAGTAGCCCATCGCTTGCCACACCCCACCGGACATTGCCCTAGAGACCCTATTGTGTGCAGCACTGCACTCCTCCCCTGTGCTCTGTGGTCTGTTTTGAATCTCCTGAGCCAAAGCACCCAAATACCTTGCTGCCGTGACACATCCTCCTACAGTACTCCCCCTGACTCCCAGCAACTCTGATACCCAGAACGCACCAAAAAACATCCACTATATAACGGCTGAAAAGAAGCAAGACTCCGCTGTGTCCCTGCACACCTGCCGCATCAGTAGTATAACCTTGCACAGTAAATTCAATGTTATTGGCTTCTTGGTCCGCTGCATACTCCCCAGTTCTCACACCCAGCCTTCCAGCATCCTGCACTCCAGTTCACCTGCAGATGAGACATAGCCCCACAACAATTTACCCTTAAACGCAACTCCTGCCAATGTTCCTGTAATGGTAACCTGAGACAAACCCTTCTCTAATAAATCCAACAGGAGCTGTATCACATCCTCGGCCCGCAACCAACCTTCCTCCCTGCGCTGGGCCCTGATGCAAAAAACTCCAGCCATGCCTGACCGTACATTTCCGTGTCGACTCCGCGAATGTCCCTACCAACAGTTGTACCATCCTGCGTTGCCTACCGACCTCAACTTCTCTGGCATGGGCGTCGGGTCTCTGTTGGTGTCCTTGGCCAACTAATGGAATCTCCCCCACTGTAAATGAGACAAAGCTTCCACATTGTCACTGTCTACATCTGGCACATGCTGTGCCCTGAAAGAAATGTCATGACGCAAACAGCCCAACACAAAAACCAACAGCAATTTCAGAACCTGTGTGTCCCTGGCTGACTGTCTATTCAACACCTACACCAAAGATATGTTGCAAACTCTGAAGAGCACCTTCCTGTGTGCCAAATCCTCTCCCCACAGGGTCACTGCTACCACTAGCGGAAACAACTCTAAGAAGGCAATGCTCCTGCCCCGCTTCGACCACTGCTCTGGCAATGGCTCCACGCACCATCTGCCCTGCCCATACAGGCCAAAACCCAGACCACCCGCAGTGTCAGAGAATATCCGTACATCCCAGCTCAAGTCACCTTGCCGTGCCAACAGAATTCCATTGAAGAACTGCAGGAAAAAGCACCACGTTCGTAGGCCCTCATTGACCCCCGCTAAGAGCCTGACATGATGATGAGGTAGTTAGTAACCAGAGAGCGCTCCCCCCAGCCTTTTGCAAAAAGTCCTGCCTGCCCTCACCACCCTGCACACAAAGTTTAAGTGGCCCAGCAGCACCTGGACTTCCCTCACCTTTACTTAGTCCCTCGCTGGTATGCATGTTAACATTAGCATATTCTCCTTTTTTTCCTGTAGCAATCTCGCTTCCATCCGATCAGAATCTATTTCAATGCCCAAAAATGATAACACTGTGTGTGGACCCACTGTTTTTTCTGGGACCAAAGGCCCCCCCAGGTCACTTATGAGCTCCTGGAACCTTGCCAGCAGAGCCTGGCAGTCCACTGAGCTGGGTGCCCCCACAAAAAAGAAATCATCCAAGTAGTGGGTTACCAGCTGATGGCCGTATGCCATCGAAAGAGCCACTGCAGAAAAGAGCTGAAGCATTCAAATACGGCACACGATATGGAGCATCCCATTGGTAATGTCTTATCTACATACCATTGAACTTCAAAATGTATACCCAGAAGCTGAAAGTCATCTTGATGTCCCGGAAGCAACTGAAAAGCTGACTTCACATCACACTTTGCCATCAAAGCCCCCGGGCCTGCTGTCACCACCAGTGACATGGCCACATCTACTGAGGAATATGACATTGAGGCCATAGCCTCTGTGATTAAATCATTCACCGACCCACCTTCGGGCCAGGACAAGTGCTGAATCAGTTGAAATTGATCCTGCTTTTTTTTGGACATCGCCCCAATTGGAGAGATGATCATCTCCATCGGGCAATCATGGAATGGGCCCGCCATTCTGCCCTCTGAAACCTCCTTAACAAGCGTCCCTTGTCCCACCCATTTGTGCTCTTTTGCAAACCTCAGATTGTCTATCCACTGCAGCACCTGAGGACCCTCGTTACCCAAACAAAAACCATCTGAACCCTTCCTGTAGCAACCGTGCAATCCACTGCACGCCCGTAAAAACCCAACCAGTACTCCAACCTGTCGCACTTAACCGAAGTACAAGCCTTTTGGACCAGATCCCTGTGCCGCCTCCCTCCTCAGTTGATGAGGAAATGGCGACCTGCACACTTGGAGAACTCGTGGCGAAACTTACAGTATTCCCGAGTGCACATCCCCTTATTAAATTCCCAACAGGTTCCTCTCAACCCAGTCTGGCTCTTTGGTGCAAAGCCCACCCCTCCTGGGGTGTGGCAGCCCTGAAAGGAGCGGAAGACTATCAGCAGACCGCTTACCACATAAATGGTCTTGCCCAGCTTTGCAGCCCCCATGGGGTGCTGCCAGAGATCATTGTGCTGGACCCATGCGTACCCCCCGACCCCTGTGATTTGGGCTTACTGAATCACCTCCATGTACTTAAACATGGCCATGCAACGCTCCGGATATTTCGCACAATAAACAGTTGCGTAAATTAAGAAGGCCGCGGTCCAATTCTCGATCATCAGTGGTACCTTTGGTTGTTTCGCCAGACCATGTTCCTCCTATTCGAACCCTTCTTGGATCACACCTCCCTATGCAATAGTTTGAGCATTTCCACGTACTCCCCTTTCTAAATCATCTCCCTAATAGCTGACATCAAATGAGCTCCCAATGGCTTGGTAAACCCCATATAAGGCAACTGCTTTATCTTGAGCTCCTTACTCTCCAGCCCTTCCTTCTTCTCTCCATTCCCCTGGGACCCCACCCCACTACCTGTCACTATGCTGCTGCCTACTCCTTTCACCTCCACCACACTTTGTTCATCTTGTGTGCCTTTCCCACTTTTCCTCCATACCCACTCCTACATCAGTGACATACCTTCCTTTACACAGTCACTCTCCTGCCCCCTCTTGCATCCCCCCTCGCAACCACACCTGTGGATACCATTACTGGAGTACCTGTAATGGCCCGGGCTTTACCTGGTTCCAAGGACGGTGCCCATACAGTTGCTTGCCACCTCGCCAGGGGCCTCTGCTCTACCGTTGTCCTACTGGGCCGCTGGACACACTGGACAGGACATTAATGGCACCCCCATCCCATCACTCTTTGGTTCTTCATCCTGTACCTCGTCTTCCTCAAGGCTTTCAACATCATAGTCCAACACTATGACCCCTAGCTGGTCCACCACACCACTCCAGCTGGGTCCCACTCCCACATCCTGCATATGAGTGTTAAGACGATGTGCGACCTCCAGGGGGGCGAAATAACCCCACCATGCCACTCTGCCTACACTACTCGCCTGTTTGTCATGCTTCAATCGCTGGAGGCCGTACATGACCTGCCAGCTGGTGGGGGCGACGAGGTCATTCCAGATCTGCTTCTGTCAGCCACATAGGAGTCCCTCGACGACATCAGCTAAACCGCTCAGGGCCAAACCTTCTCCTCACCTCGGTGCTCTTGAGCCCCTCCCAGCTCTATTGAGTCCAGAAATATGTGCTGCTCCTGTCCCTGCAAGAAATAGGAGAGGACTGGTGTGCTGTGCTGTGCTGTGTTCCTGCACCTGCCACGGAAGCAAGTACACCCCTAACAGTCCCCCAACCCGTTGAATGTTCCCAACTGCCTCTAAGGCATCTTCAATCGCCTCCTTATCCCCCAAGTGGCCCCCAAACTGCAAACCTTCTCCCCTGGGACCTCCTCAACACCCTAGTCCTCTTCCCACTTCATTCTAACATGGCTGCGACAACCACGGACACAGGGCCCTTGGCTATCCCTGCTAACTTCCCTGCCGCGCTGTACTGTCTTCCCTACTCAAACCCCAACACTAACCAAGGCAAGGCCCCCATACCCTGCCCACCGCCCCCATGGGCTGGCTCCCCTGGGATGCCCCCTGCAACCCTCCCCCTTGTAAGGTAGTCATCCAGTTGGGA
Source organism: Calotriton arnoldi (assembly GCA_963921515.1). Taxonomy (NCBI): domain Eukaryota; kingdom Metazoa; phylum Chordata; class Amphibia; order Caudata; family Salamandridae; genus Calotriton; species Calotriton arnoldi. The sequence continues at coordinate 654,295 of CAWUFW010007190.1, forward strand.
TACCATATTCCTACCTTCTTCCCCTAACTCATCTCATGAGAGCCCCTCCTTTCCAGGGGCCTCACCATGTGCTGTCTGCCTTATAGCTCCTCCGTGGTCCCTGCCAACTGCCAGGCTCCTTAGAGACAACCTGTCTTCTTCTCCACCATTCTCTTCCACATGGGTTTCAACAGGGAAGTCCCCCTTCCCCTCTTCTAAATCTGCCAGGCCCTGGCCATCCTCCACTTCACTGATTTGCCCCCCTTCCGACTCCAGCCCTCTATGTGCAGCCTCAACACTCTGCTCTTCTGCCAGGAGCGGCGCTGCTGACAACTGTCGATTCCCAGCCTGATATGTTTTCCCACTAGACCTTATCTTCGCAGGCGGCTCTGCTGATGCTGCCTGCTTTCCCAGATGCCATTTCCCATGGCCCGCACACTCTCAAGTTGGGTGGGGGGGCCGCTGCCACATTGCCTTGATCGCCGCATTAAGCAGCACTCGAGCCTGTGGTCACCGTGATAGTCCAGCCTCCATGGCATGTCCCTCCTCTCCCCGCCCCACCTCTATGACCACTGGCTCGTGCTCTGGCACAGCAGCGCTGTCCGTCTCAGTCGCCTGACTTCTTCCCGCACCACAAGGGGCTGCTCTCCTGGACAGAGAGTGGCCCCCTCGCACTTACTCTCACAGGGACGCCGCCTCAGCCCTCCATTTTTGTAGCGGTGAACATGCCACCACCACGGCAGCCACACATGCCAATGCCTGCCGGGCTGGGCGGGCAGCAGACACCTCCGCCTCACCTCCAACCATAAGGTTGAGGTGCCCGGTTTCCTTAAGAAGCTGCATTGCTTATTCCACTCTGCTGTCAATGCCAGCCATATTCTCCCGCAGAGAGTAGTACCGCGATGAATAAGCAAATCGCAAAGCAAATTAACAGAAAAATGCCTAACTCTCTCCCTGCATCCAACCACCAGGTCACCTGAACCTAAAATGCTGGCAGGCAGCTCATATTTAACCCTTATATAAGTTGGGCTGTATTGGGCTACACACATAACCTTAGATGACAAATTGGCTGTTCCTGGACTGCACCACCCTCCCAATCTGCCCGGGGGGGCGGACCTCCCTGTGGTCGGCTGCTCCCCAAATCCCCCTCTTGGCAGGAATGGCTTTCGGCCCACAGATTTTTGGCAGGCGTACGACTATAAACAATGCAACCTTCTGAAAACCGCAGCAATTAATGTGAATATTAATTTTACAGTTGCTGCACACGTATAAAAGTAAAAAAACAAAGGGATCCACCCTTATGAAAAAATACAGAAGTGTTCCTCCAGACTACGTGTTTCTCCTACAATGGTGGGAAGCACACAGCTTTGTTTAAATACCGCTCACCCACCAAAAGGGCCCTTGGTGGCATGCTTCATCATTGGGGTCTTCCCGTCCCGCTGCGGGACGGGGCGTGCTGCGACCTACGACTACGCGGGAGCACTGATTTTGAAAACAATACCATGTGTGGTGTAGGAGTGTGAGTGGAAGGGTCAAAAGTGAGTGAAAATAGTGAAAAGTTAAAAAATACCTGGCTCGGCGGAAAAAATAAACTTTAATGTTCCTTTGAGCTGGTATCGTTAAAAATGGGGAATGAGATGGAGATACTATGCTTCAATGGGTAGTCTCTCCTGTGTCGACATGTTTCGAAGCCCTCCCCTGGCTTCTCATCAGGACCTTGAGGAGATCCCTTCTACACTCAAAATGACAAAAATTATATATATTCCTCAAAAGTGTATTTACATATATTCAATACTTAGTGGTGCACATAACACTATACATGCACAATATACTATACCCCAATAGGTATATTGCTGGATAGGGTTTTAATTATTCCCAAATAATGCCACATGAGCCTTCAAAAACGGGAGGGAAGGTGTACCTATAGTCACACAAATATCAAGGTTACCTCCTCACCAGGACACTACCTCGCAGCGGCTCCGTATAAAAGTGCAAACCTGAAATGCGAGATTGGCTTATTGTATTCTGAGTCAATAGACATTGTTTGAGTATGAACAACATTTCTATTAACAAAACAATTAACTCCACCAATGTGTGGAGGAAATTACCTTCTAAAACGTAAAAAAAAATAAAAAAACGACTGTGTGGTAGAGGGAGGGGTTTGATCATTTCAGAACACTTTGCAAAAACAGAAAGTGCCCCTGAAATAGGGAAAAAAATAAAATGGCCCTTTCATGACCTAGTCTACATAATTTTTAGTAAAAGGAGAATGCATTTTTCCAAAATGGCTCCAAGTTTATGCTTGTCACATCAATAGCTTGTCCATATCCAAATTCTCAGTCAAGAGACCAAAAAACCTTAATGTACAGAAAAGGTGACTTAGGCCTAGTCGTTTAGGTTTATTCAAATAAGGGAGCAAGGTTTCCCCAGTTGTGTGATATGTCCGCAGTCAGGTCCTGATATATCAAAGTGCTTTAACCATCCTATGTCTGTGGGGAAGTATGTTGATAAATAAGGCCGCAAATGCTGTAAAGTATAAAACGTTTAATATATATTACCAGGCCCAGAATGGTACTATGGTACAGGTCTTCTAAATGAGAGGTACGTCTCTTATGTGCTTAGACTTTGAGAGTAGTGAAAGCGAGGTCAAGCAGTCAAGACTAACTCTTAGGCCGAACTGAGTTAGGCGGTGAGGAATTACCGCATGGGATTTGGCACCACCTGATTCTGATTATGATGATGTTCCCATACCTGGTTTCAATAGATGTTGGATAACCGTTGCATGACGAAACTTGAGGGGGCCTTCCTTCAAAGTACATGGAGGGCCCCCACCCCCGTACTCACTCAGGAGCTCTCAGGCCAGGGTACTGTGCTGGGGGGTCCCCCGCACCGCGGGGCCTTTGTTACACCACTGCACCAAGCCTGATTTTACCAGGCAGTAATTCTGCCCAGAAATATTTTATGAGGCTTTGGCTGCAACAGCAGCCAAGCCTCTTTCCTCTTTTTTTTCTGGCAGGGGGGGACCCTACTACATTCCCCTCTGCCAGAACTTAACTTTCCCTTCCTTCCCTTTCTCCCCAAACCTCCTCCCAGAATGCCCATGCCACACAGGCAGCAGCATACATTTAGCACCTGCTCAGAGCATTTGGCATGTTTTTGAGTTAACCTCCATGGAAGTGGAATTCTGTGTTGTTTTACCGATGTTAAATCCAGTCCCACGCAGTAATTCCCCATTGCACAGGGTGTAATTCGTAACTGCACAGAATTGGCATGGGGGTACTGCACGGTAACGTATGTTACACATGCGGCGTTTACGCCCCATTACTATCGTGCAATTCATAATCATGCACTTAGAGGAAAGTGTAGTTGGAGAAAATGAGAAACAATTAACACCGACAACTTGCAATAGTTAAATGTCCATTATGAGTTTATAAACATAAAACTTTTATTCACTGTAAGGTGCATCAGGTTCAATATTTTTACTAAAACAGGAACAATCTGCCTTTTTTTTTAGCAGATACGGCGCAGTTCTGAAAAAACAGGATTTATCATGCTAAGAGAACATCTGTGTGTCCATGTTTAACCACGATAGCTTTTCGTGACTGCGAGCGTCAGTCAGACGCTCAGCACATACATCTCAGTCAGTCAGAATAACTTTATTTCGCCAACATAATGAAGGCATAAAAAGTATACTACATATAAAAACATCCCACATACATCTCATACACGTTCCTACTTGCTTTGCTGGGAGCACATCCGCCCTAAGCATTTTTTTAGGCGGAGCGGTCACTCTGATTCGTGTGAGGTGGTATTGGCCAGACAGGGGAAACACTAGCTCCAGGCAAGAGTGCCTAGGACAGGGCATATCAGGAGGTTCATCAGACTCAGTGGAAGCTTGTGGGCACAGTCCTGGAGGTTCCAGGACAACAGCAGGAGAAGTCAGTCTTCAATGCCCACACAGGGGTGGGGTGACCTTTGTGGTCAGGCACAGGAGCATCAGTTTAGCTGTTAACATCTGTGGACACCACAACAACACAACCAAATGGAAATGAAGATGCAAAGGAGAAACTTAAACTGCATGCACATTTAACAAAATGGAGAGTGGATGTCTTACAGGTGACATGGTGAGAGGGGATCAGACATGCACTTTCCCTCCGGCTGGGACTAATACTCCTATGGCACATGTTGGCACATGTTGGGAGGAAACGCAGTGTGTCCTCGGCCTGTACATTTTCTGGTCTGCAAAGTCAGATTGGGATCAAAATTAGGCCCTGGCAACCCCAAAAAGTGGCCCACTTTCCCAGATCGTGCCGGTTCATAAAACACCATCTGGCTAATCTCATTGGATTAATTTTTAGGTCTCTCCTTTCGCTTGCAAAACTCTTGTGTTTAATAATGCACTTGGAATCCGCTGATTACATACCGTTCCTTAGCATGTTGTCACTCTTTCTTGTTGCCTTCTAATTGGTCAGCGCTTGCCACGTGTCACTTTCTTTTCTTTCGGTGGTGCATGGACCAAGCACAGATTAATTATGTTTAATTAGGGTCCCTCAGTTAGCTTCCTCTGCTCTCCTCATCCTGTTTCTTCTCCTCCACACACGCCCTCCTGTCGCCCCCATCAGTGTTTCTTTTCCCCCTCCCAGTGACAGAAGTAAAAATAAAAAACGCTATGAAGCAGTCAGTGCTGGCCCCTTTATGCACTTTTTTTAACAGTCACAGTACCCACCCCCTGCACACAGTTACCCATCGCCACCCAATTGCCAAAGCCAATAGCTCGCCCATTGCCAATGCTTGTTAGAGAAATGTTTGGTAAATTATGTATTTTTAAGCTTTTACGGCCAGAAACATTGGTGATAACTAGAGGCACTACATTTTGGCCGGGTGGGCGAGGTGAAATAAAATGGCCCAAAGGCCACATTGTCTGATATGGCTATGGTTGCCACCTGTCCGTTTATTTACCTAACGCCGGTATTTTAATGTCCTGGACAGTACAATAATGAAGAAAATTACCAAAAGCCAGTACTTAGTCCTCTGATCATTATGTACTTTAAACAGAAAAGGTAAGGTGAAAGCAGTTAAAAAAAATTCTAAAGCTGCCTTAATAATCCGTGACTCATAGTTAAACTAAACAAAGGGGGAAAAGCCATGTTGAAAAGGAATATGGACGTTTTTATTATTATATAAAGAATCCTCTTTCATTATTATGCTCCAGCCTTTGCAGACTCTTAAAACATTAGCAACCAGAAGGTTATCTTGTTATTGTAGTTTTATATAGCGTGAACTAGGCTCACGGGCATCAGAGCGATTATATTTGCACCAGTTACATTACACACAATGGAATTCATTTTTGCTTTAGACCTTGAGAAATTAAGTGATTTGCCCAGAATCACAGGATGTTGAGGTGACGCAGGGACTGGAACATATTCCCTAGTTCCAAAGTCGACAGCTCTGCCCCTAATGTCACATCACCTCAATTTTCCTCTCTGGGAAATGTGTCTCACAGGGAGGCCTATGCAAAAATTCCCCCTCCATCACCAAGGACTGAAAGACAAATGGGTCAAGGTGCCAACAACATGCCCTCTGCGAGGCCGCTTTTCTTACTCCACGCCCCATCACCCTCCTATCCAACGGTAGCCTTAAGGTGATGGCGTGGCAGGGGAGGAGTGAAGAAAAGCACAGAGCTGCTGCTGCTCCAGGGGGTTGAGGTGATGATGGTCCAATGGTCACATCCCCTGCCCTAGTTTAACAGTACAGCAGGTGAGTGGGACACTGCGTCTTGTCATTTGCGCCGGCCACACAGGGGGCCAAACTAAAGTATGCCACTGCCAGAACAGTACTGACCTAGCAACGCTGCCCATGATGCTGGCCCCACATTAGAGTGGCCTGGTGGGGAAGACAGTAAGGGTCTGTGGACCAGTTGAAAGAGCTCCTAAACAGATGGCCCACAGGTGACCCTTGGGCACTTGTGCATCGCCCAATGCCCGATCACCCGCCTTCCCAATCCAACGCTGCTGGTCTGCCCTGCTTTTCCCCCCTTAGTGAATTCACAAACTTACGTCTGCTGATGGAACTCCACATTTCGACTATGCAGTACATAAGAAGAGCTTAGCTCTTCTGACTGCAGTACCCACTACCTAAGTGAGGCCCAAGTTACTGGCAACTTCGGTAGCGTGAACTTAATTTGGGGCAAGATACCTTTTTCCCTGTACTCCTCCGGGAGACATTTACAAGGTCTCTCTAGCTACCAAGGGGTATTTTATGTATGCTAATGTGTGCAATGCTTGTGGGTTGGTGTGTGTGTATGTATGTGCTGCTGTGAACTGGTCGTCATGTTAGAGATGCACAGGTTAGTGGTCTGTATGAAGAGCCTTTTATCTGAGGTCATCATAATAGCTTGCATGTCCATTTGCTCATAGAAACACGCTGAAACCAGTCTTGCATGGTGGGTAAGGCTTCCCAACCCACATCTTTGCTCAGTGTATGTTACTCCTTACACCTTGGCCCATGTCCCTCTGTGTGGCTGGCTGTTGCACAATTTTATGCAGATTTGTCCAAGGTCCAGGTTTGTTTAAGGGCGCCAAAGTTATTAGCAAATTAAAACATTGTTTACCCGGGTTTAATTTTGACATCTCCTTGTCAGCTCTGAAAACCTAAGATTCCTGTGCTGGAATGAACTTGCTAACTGCCAAGCTTTGTGCAGATCCATGAAACTGCTTCAAAATAATCCCAGATCAAACACTTTTTATCTCCCTATCCCTTTAACGTTCTCTCCTCTGTAAGGATTTCATTGAAACCTGAGATCAAGAAACAGCACCAAAGTTATTAGCAATAAACACTTTAATATCCCCTTAACTGTACCTTCCCGTAACAGATTTGCACAAACAGTGACATTTCAAAAGTAAGCTAAAAATAGGCTTCTGCCAAATTTTGAGTAGGTGCATTAAACAGCACCAGAGCCATCAGCAAATCAAAGATTGTTTGGTCTGTGTTTTCATTTTGCCACTTACCATTGGCCGATCAGGCATGAAACCTGTTTCCTGCACTGAACTTAGCTTGCTAACAGCCTACCAATTTCATGTAGTTTTGTTAAATACAGGGTTAAAAGAGTTACAATCACGTGATTGCTTTAAAAACCAATGTAAGATATATCCCTCATTCAAACATAGCTTCTCTACGGTCTCACAAGGTCAGGTTTGCACCCAGACTGGATCTTACCAAACCACAGAGGAACTATATTTGAATTAGGCAGACTGAAGAGACACTCACCCAATCAATTTGCAGGTGGATATATTTTCCGTGTAAAGCACAGACCAGTAACTGCTACAATGTGTTTAGTTTCCACTTCAAAACCTGTTTCTCCAATTTGTAAATAATGTTAGTCATTATCAAGACAATAGAGAGTTGTTCCTTGCTTGTTTCCAGCCCTCTGGAACAAATCCAAAGCAACTGTGCTTCAATATCAATCAAAGCCCCGAGGCAGTTCTCATTCCCATATTACAATCAAAAAATAAACTCATGACCAGAGCTGGCTTAAAGCATGGCCAAAGTGGGCAATTGGCCAGGAGTTCCACCTTTGTAACCACTCTCCCCACCCCCACCCGGTAAAATGATTAGGATACTCAGAAGTCCCTTAATAATAGTAGTGTGCTGAAAAATAGATTCCTTGGTAATGTGACAGATGAAAATGCCTTCCACATAGAAGTTTAGTGCGCAAGTCCAGCAGACCCACTGTTAACCTCTGCACTCTCGGGCGCTTGTTGGCAATTAAACTAAAAAATAATCATTCTGTCTAATGCCACTCTGCTTGTTTCACCCTACATCTTGTTCCTCACTTATCTCTCTTTACTCTTCTTCCTATACACCTCTACTAACCTGCATCTACTCTGGTTTCAGCTCTCACTTTCTCACATGTGGCTACCTCACCTCTTCCACTACACTTCTCTCCACTCAACCTCTCTTTACCTCTGTACTATGATCTCACATTTTTCCACTGTGTTTGCCTAACTCATCATCTTTACCACTTGCTTGTCTACCTTAACACCCTCTACCACCCCCGTTTCTGCACCTAACTGCGGTTTCAATTTCGCATTCCTGTATCTCACCTTCATCTACTTCACCTCACTCTCAACTCAGTTTCTCTCTCTACCATTCCATCTATCAGTCCTTCTGCTCTAACACTCTTAGCGGAATATGACACTTTACCCCGCACACTTTTACAACACGTGTCATTACCCCGCATTTTTTACTCTGCAAAATCTTTTACAACGCAGGGCTTTACAACGCAATCCATTACAACGCATTGTCCATTACAACACAATTTACTATTCTAACTCCACCGGGGCGTTGTAATGGGGAATGCGTTGTAATGGTTTGCGTTGTAATGCCCTGCGTTGTAAAAGATTTTGCGGAGTAAAAATTGCGGGGTAAAGGTATGCGTTGTAACGCAGTCGTTGTAAAGGATTTTTACCCTCTTAGCCATTTCTCTAACTTACCACTCTGCCTCGTTTCTCTCAATCTCATTTCTCTCTCTACTTCACATCTTTCACAGCCTCACCTCTCTCTACTCACCTTTCCCACTGCCTAATTCTCTCTAATCTCTCATTTTGCCTCCTCCAATTTTACAGATTTTTACACATAAATACATACAAAAAAGCATGGATTTCTTCTCCTGATGCGGTGCAATGCGACAGCTACAGCGGCGACATCTACGATGCGACGGCAGCGGCTGCGACACGCTTCTCCCTCTTGAGTCGCGCTTCCAGCTCCTTGCGACACGCAGTCCCTTCAGAAGGCCCAAAACAGCAGCAGGCACTTCCAAAGGATTCTTGGGGAGCTGGTGGTTGAAGTCTGTTGTCCCTGAGACTTCAGCAGGAGGCAAGCTCTTTTCTCAAGCCCTTGGAGATCCTTCACAAGTTGAATAAAAGTGCACACAAAGTCCTTTCTCCTTCCTTTGGCAGTCAGGCAACCACTGCAGGCAGGTCCCTCTAGCTTAGGGATAGTCTTCTCCTCAGTTTCTTCTTGGTTCCGCTCCTCAGCAAAGGTTTCTTCTTGTTTCCCAAAGTGGTCTAATTTCCTAGGGGTCTGGGTCCCCTTTTTATACACAGTTTTTCTTTGTTCTCTGAAGGCAGAGAGGCCTTTGCCTAGTCCAAAACCAGTTCTGGTCAGTCCTGGAGCACTTTGTTTACAGGACTCCTTCCTTCCTTTCAGAATGTGGGGCAGAGTGCTCAGCCGCCCAGCAGGAGGTGGAGCCAGCATTGTGGAAGGCAGGCACAGCCCTATTCAGACCCAAGTGCAACTCCTCCCTCCACTCTGGATGCAGATCTCTCTATTCAGCCCTGGCTGCCTCACCCTGTCTCCTGGAATTTCCCCAGCCCCTGTCACTCACAAACCCAGACAATGAATACACAACCTAGCAGAGGCAGGCTTGGAAGTTTAGGCAACAAAATACCCACTTTCTAAAAGTGGTATTTTCAAACACAGAATGTTAAAACCAACTTCACTAAAAGATGTATTTTATCATTCTGAGTTCAGGCATACTAAATTCGTTTTTCTACCATGTTCTCTGGGTCAGTTAGGATTATATGGTGTAATAATCAAACTGCCCATTCTGGCCTATGGAGAACAGGTAGCCTTGCAATAGTGAAAAACGAAAATGGCTGTAATTCACTATTAGGACATGCCACACACACCAGGGCATGTCCTACCTTATACTTACAATGCACCCTGCCCTTGGGCCTACCATAGGGGTGTCTGACATGAAGAACAGGGAAGGTTTAGGGACTGGCAAGTGGGTGCACTTGCCCAGTCAGCATGACAGTACCAGACTGCACACAGGCTCTGCAATGGCAGGCCTTAGACACACTTTTACAGGCTGCTTCTGTGGGTGGCACAACCAGTGCTGCAAGCCCACCAGCAGCATTGGATTTACAAGCCCTGGGCACACTCAGTGCACTGTACTAGGGACTGACAAGTAAACCAATCATCCAATCATGGAGTCACTAATCCATAACACAATTTACAATGGGGAGAGCATATGCACTTTAGCACTGATCAGCAGTGGTAAAGTGCCCAGAGTCATAAAACAGCCAAAAACAGGTCAGAAAAAATATAGGAGGAAGGCAAAAAGTTTAGGGATGACCCTGCAAAAAGGGCCAAGTCCAACACTCGGGATAAAATCTGATAAATCTGCAGTTCAGAATGGGATTGTCAGGACTTAGGGACGCAATTATAGCCTGTTTACAGGTTTTTATCCCTCTTGAGATGAATGCTGTTCTCAATAGAGTTCTTCTTAGGTCCATTAAAACTAAGCGAATGCAGAGCAGATGAAGTAGATCCTCTTTCAGTGATCACATAGACAATATGCAGTGTCCTCTTTCGCTAGCCATGACACTTGCTCTGCCAGGGAAGGAAACACGCTGAGGTGGAGGATAAGAAATTTCCGCTTTATGTGGGCTGCGTATGTTTGGCTGAGATGTAAGGCCAGTTTTAACTGCTTGTAGCCGTCAACTAGCTCCACGCTTGCAATCTCTTTGTCAGGGCAAATTTATCCTCGACCGGAGATTTGATTTTCTCTTTGCACATGCATTTAGAGACCTTTTAAAGGTCTGGTATGGCAATGACTGGTCCCATCAAACATTCACTTGGAGTGCTTCAAAGCAAGTATCAAGAAAATACTTAAGGAATGATGTCGAAGGGCTAGTTATCACGGACCAAAGTATTTGGTTAAGTGAGTTGTAACAGACAGACCTCAGACTATTACAGCACTTGATAAAAGCACTCTGCCAAGAAATGGTCATAACCTTTGACTTACTTCTGTTGATTTCCAGAGCATTTTCACTGGTGTAGTTGGATAGTGCGTCTATCAGTCATTGAAGGCTGATCTTTGTGGAACTGCAGATGAAAGCATCATGTGCATACAGGAGATGGTTTAGTGTAAAGGAGCCGAACCGTCGGGAGTGGCTGTTGATCATATTAAGTACCTTTGTCAAGTATGATAACAAGAGATTAGATAGAGCCAGTGCCTGCACACACCCTTGTTTGAGGCCCTGGTTTGTCAAAATCTTTCTAGATAGTTGGGTTCCATCTACTATTTTAATTCTGGTCTAGGTATCTGTATAGAGAAGTTAGATTCCTCTCAGTAGTGGGGGGAGGTATACCCTAGTTTGGAAGCTTTGCTCACAATTTACCTTGTTCCACATGGTCAAAGGGTGATTTAAAAATCAATGAAGCATAGGTCAATTGGGCTTTACATGTTTTTTCTTGGTGAGAGCTAGAGCCAAGATGTTTGTTAGAGTGCTGGTACCCTTTGAAAACCCTGTTTGATTAAGGGGTACAATGTTGTTTGTGATTGACCAAGCAGTCAGGTCAGCTAACAGTGCTGTAGCAAAGCACTTTGCCTCATTATGCAAGAGATCTATTAAGTGATAGTTTTGTGGCTTGGATCTGTCACCACCTTTAAAGATCGTATTTATTATTGATCCGCACCAGCTGTCTGGTATTGGCCGTGTTACAAATGGCTGGTTGAATAGGGAGGAGAATTTACCAGCCCAAAAAGGAGGATTTTCTTTGGATATTGCAGATGGAATTCCATTTGGGCTGGGGTCACCATCCCACCTTGCTTGTGAAATGTTTTTCAGTAATTTTGGTTGCTGGAATAGACTATGATCCTGACCGATAGCCACTAGTGAGGCACTCTTTTTGTTCACTTTTTTAGAACTCAGACCTGTGGTAACTACCACGCCAGCGCCGGTGATGGGGGTATTTTGTCTGTCCAGAGCTAGGGCCCCTGTGAGTGCTGGTCCTGAGGAGAATTCTGAAGACAGATACGAGGCCCATGTAGCTTCACGTATGTTGCAGTTGTTCAGTGCATTAGATGGTCTTGTTAGGGAATTTACTGTGTGACAAATGTTTTGTGAGTTACGTTGTTTACTGACATATAACGGCTTGGCCCAAAATGCATCTGACTGAGTCCTCCTGTATTCCCATTGCTGCTTCTTGAACAGCTTTTTGGCGTTTTTCATTTGATTAAAGACAAAAGGGGCCGGTGGCATTTTCTCAGCATTTAGAGAGCTTGTTTTAGCTTCTTTTTAGCTAAATAACAGGCCGGTAATATTTTCCCCTGGCGAGAGTTTAGAGCTGAGGACATTTTATTGGTACAGCACTTGTCCCTGTTGTGAGATCTGATGAGGATGTTACAGTAAAATTCCTAGGATTGAGTTGGGGTGTTATGTTTGAGCTCACATTTTGTTACTGTCTATACCACCTTGGAAGCTGTTGTGGAAATTGAGTTATCAGTGCATTTTATTCTTTTAAAATCTACTGTATTTAGGCTGCTGAGATCTCTTGGTTCATCAGGAAGTCTAGATAAGGCTAGGCTTAGTTCTATGACTTGGGAAGATGGTCGCTATCAGTGGTCGTTTCAATTCTGTATGAGTAAATTAGGTAAAAATAGATGTAATGACACCAGTGTGTAGTCAATGGTTGAGTTCGAGCAAGACCCAAAAAACGTGGGGTTCGGTGGGGTGTCGCTGGTGGTCCTGCAGTTCAATGCCCTCATACCGGCATATTCAAGATCTTTTATTAGATATTCACCCATTTTATCTCGATGGGTGCCTTTCCTTGTGTGTTGAATAGGAATTTCCAAGTACAGGTTTTGGGCTGATAAAAGTTAATCTTCCCCTGAGTACTGTAGGAGATTCATGTTAAAATCACCAGTTAAAATAATGCCCGGCGAAGGAGTGGAATGCGTCAAATCGTGTACTAAGGGCACCAGTTTACAGGTGAGGGCTCTTTGTGTCTCCATGTCTGGGTGAATGTAGACATTTATAATGAATAGCGATGTGTTTCCATGAGCTTCCCACTTTTTTAGCTCCAGGACTTGGATTCTATTATTAATTTTGTCCTGTACGTCCACTTCATTTTGAAAAGGTATAATTATATACACTGCTAGTCCCCCTTTAGGTCTTCCGTACTTTGAATGCTTATGTGCTGGGATTATACAATGCATCAATCAATCAGGGAATTGTAAGCGTGCTACTCACCCGTGAGGGTCTCAAGGCGCTGAGGGGGGGTCCGCAGATCTGTTTAGCCGAAGAGCCAGGTCTTGAGGGTCTTCCTGAAGGTGTTCAGGGAGGGGGTGCGTCTGATGTCTGCCGGTAGCTCGTTCCAGGTCTTGGCTGCAATGTGAGAGAAGGATCTTCCGCCTGCTCTGGCTCTGTGGATGCACGGGGTTTCGGCCAGTGCGAGGTTGGAAGATCGGAGGTTTCTTTCGGTACGTGGAAGTTGATTCTGTCGTTGAGGTATTTGGGTCCGTTGTTGTGTAGGCATTTGTAGGCGTGAGTGAGGATTTTGAAAGTGACTCTTTTCTCCACCGGGAGCCAGTGGAGACTTCGTAGGTGTTGGCTGATGTGTTCGTGTCGGGGGATGCCGAGGACGAGTCTGGCGGCGGTGTTCTGTACTGTCTGGAGTATGCGGAGTAGGGACTTGTTGATGCCGGCGTAGAGTGCGTTTCCATAGTCCAGTCTGCTGGTGATGAGTGCGTGGGTGACTGTCTTCCTTGACTCAGGGGGGATCCACTTGAAGGTCTGGCGGAGGATGCGGAGGGTGTTGAAGCAGCTGGAGGTGATGGCGTTGACCTGTCGGTTCATGGAGAATGATGAGTCGAGTACGATGCCGAGGTTCTTGGCGTGGTCTGAGGGGGTAGGTGGGCTTCCGAGGGCGGTCGGCAACCAGGTGCTGTCCCATGCAGAAGGGGTGGTACCGAGGACGAGGACTTCTGTCTTCTCGGCGTTGAGCTTCAGGCAGCTGTTGGTCATCCAGACTGCGACGTCTTGCATTCCTTTCTGGAAGTTGCATGTAACCTGAGACTGGCAGGGGGGTGGTTGCCCAAGTTTCCTGAAAGGCCACACTATCACAGTTCTTCCATTCCAGCTGGAGATGCCCATCCCCTAGTTTCGATTTGGCCCCTGCTATATTCCATAAGCAGATTTTTAAGGTGCTCACGTTATTTTTGTCTAGGGAGCTTGGAAGTCTGGAGCACATGGCTGGCATCTTTTTTTTTTTTTTTTGCAGGACACGAGGTTGCCAACCTCAATTCTCCTCTGGGGGGTGAACCCGTAGCCTTGGTTCATCGGGGAGAAAGGGAGCTGGAGTGATACTTATTGGTTGCAAGTTTTGGTGATTTGCTGAATGCTCCTTTGAGGATTGAAAAAAGCTAGAATTGGGATCTTACTGGGGTGCTTGGAGTATGATTTTCTAATGGAGAAGTGTTACACGTTGGGTGTAGGGTGAGATGGAAATTCCCCATGCTTCAAAATTATGTTTTTCTTTTAGTACCATTGAAGCAGAGGGTGGTGAGAGCCAGTCAACAAGGGTGGCCTCTCTTGAGTTGCTCTTATCGGGTAACGTAATTTCCACAGAGATAATGTCCGTGGTGGTTAAGGTATCCAGTGAGGGTATTGCACTCAATATTTTTAAGATGCACCATCTATTTAGGATGTTATGCATGCCCTTTGGACACATATTTGGGGTAGAAAACAATCTTTTTGTTCTCCTGCATGGTCTGGGTAATGTCGTGTGGGTCTGCTTGTCCGTTGTCTGATCTCTTGGAAGTCGAGTTGTTTGTCTTAAAGTCCGGGATAGAGATGATATGCTGGGTACAAGGGATGGTGGCCTCACTTAATAAAGTACCACTGCCCACCACCCAGCGACCATTTACAAGGCAGAAGAAGGGATAGGGCCAATCAGATGAACCTAACCCGTGCCTTATCCACTATCAGTGGCCTGCCAATCTGCAATATAAGAATTGGGTAATGGCAATAATTACCTGATTTTTACTTCAGCTGGCAGGGTGGAAGGATGGCCATCAGTCCCCCCCCCCCAGTTTATAGTTAGTGTCCAAAGGGGATTTTAGAGTCTCCATTGGCTCTCCATGAATGTGCAGTGGGGTGGGAGAATACTCAAGGAGCCCTCAGTCCTTGGGAGAAAAGTAATCAAAAGGATTGCCTTCCCTGTGACGCACAAGCAGCACGAGTAGGAGGGGTCCATAGGGCATTCCTTTGAAGATATTGTGAGCACGTGCAGTACCATTGTGAGGGTTCCCCTCTGATGGGCAGGGATGATTGTACCCCCCAGGAAACATAATCTTTGGAACTATTGCTGTGCCTTGGGGGCCTGAATCTGGGAAAGTATCAGGATCCCCTATGCACTGCTGGTGTACTAACAGTTCCTTCTGGGCTCGTGTTTCTGACAGGTACTCTTTCCACCAGAAAGCCCTCCAGAGCCAGTAGGCAGAACAGGGGCATTTAAATGGTGGTGCCTGATTGTTTATGTTGATGTCCGACACTATTCCACCATTCTCCCACCTTGGCACAGACACCTCTGTAATTGAGTGCAATAACCACCAGAGCCTTGTGTGGTGGCAAATGTTAAGCCTGGGAGGGTTGGTGCCTGTACCTAGATCCTTTTCCTTCTGCAGATTAAAGCTCCAGTCCCAAAGAAGGTAGCTTCGGAAATTGATTGTCTGCCATAGTGATCTGTGTATAAACAGTAGGCCACAGGTTCCACAAATGGTATGATGGCTTGTTGTGTTAATGGACCTGTGAAAAAGTGTGTGTTTTTGAGTGGTTGGCTCCATTTTTTTGGACAGATTTGACTAGTTTTTGACTCTCCACTGCGACACTGCTGGCTAGGCCCCAGGGCATGTGTTCTGAAACCTACAGTCATGCCATGGAAAGTTAAATGTCACCTATGGACTAACATAACTCCAGGCCTTCTAAGGTAGCCAGCTACTGAAGTTTAAAATCCGCACCCTGACCTGTCAAAATAAAGCATTTTGACATGAGAAAACATCCTTTTTAAATATTAAGTCACCCCTATGTAGGTCTTGTAGCCCACAAGGCAGGTTGCATAGTATGTATAAGTTGCATATTTAGAAATTTAAAGTTAACATGTCCTTACAGTGACTAGCACTCAAAAGCAACTTACACCATAGGAAGGCCGGCTGACCCCTATAGAAACACTGGGAACCAATATTAAATATTAATTCTGCTATCTCCAGGTAGGGACCAGCTAGAAAATTGATTTAACAACTATTTTTAATATTTATCAAAAGCCCAGCTCAATGGTGGAGTCGGATTTTCATTAAACATTATGGAAAAGTAACTTTTAGAAAGTTAACTTTTCCCTGCTTAATGCTGCTGGGGGCTAATTTGCATTAGCTCTCAAGCTGTGGCCCAGTTAGTGATCAGCCCTGATGGGGTATGAAAACGTTCCCATAGCAAAGATATAGGCTTGAGTGTGGTGAAGTGTTTTTGTACCCCTGGCAGGACAACCAATTGAGGTAGACCCAGGAATTTAATTTACTTCAAAGGGGCACCCCCTTGTCAAATGCAAATGTTAACTAGCACCTAAACAAGCCCCCTCATTTGTTCTATCAGTTAGACAGGCACCAAACCCTGTTGGGCAAAGAGCCCCCAGTACTGTTTTTGAGTAACCAAGGAGGAGGTGACTGATTATTACCCTAAACACACCCCTGGGTGGGTACACAGGCTCTGCACAAGGGGAAAAGCGTTTCTCCATCTTGGACTTAGAGTATTAGGGGGGCTGTGGGATTGGTTGCTATAGGGCAAACAGAAACTGCTTCAAAAGTGGGTAGGGTCACCCTTGGGAACTTTTACCTCATTGGTTGGAGAAGGGGCAGGAGTCACCCCCACCCCCCACTAACTAGTGCCAGTCATGATTCTGGCACCCCAAGGTACCTTCTTCAAAACACTCTGGACCTGTGGAAGAACAGAAGAACTGTACCTGCTGTTTGAGACCTGCGAGGAGACTCGAAGGGCTGGACTTGCACACAATAGTACACAGGACAAAGAGGTGGGCTCTAAGGGTCAGTTGGATGACCATCTGTGTAAGCTACAGGTCCACTATAAGCTGCAAGAGGCCTTTTCCCTGAAGTGCCCAGCTGGCTAGTACCAATTGGACCCTGTTAGTGCCTTCTGCTGGAGTGAGTCTTGACTCCCAAGTGCTCTTCCTGAGGTCTGGGACCATTGGCTGTCTCTAAATGGACTTCTCCTATCACTGTTGAAAAGATGGAACTTAGAAACTTTGGGCTCCAAGACCCCTGGAGGACTGTAACAAATCTGCCAAGCTAATCTGCCCAAAGGGCGACCTGACTCAGCTGAAGAAACTGTTTTCTCCCGCACTGAACTTCTCCGCAGCAGCAAATACTGTTTACTGGGCCCTCGGCAAGAAAGTTTCAGGCCCCATAGAACCCTTGTCAGATACAGCCTGCATCCTTGCTAGAGGGTTCCGAGCTCTAAAAAAGACTAAATGCTTGACCGGGTGAAGGCGATAAAAGTATACAGCCAGTCAGAGAACATCCCTGAACCTGAAACTAGAATGTTTCCACTCTAAGCTTTTCTCACCTAAAAGAACAGCTTCAGTAGGATATTGTCCAATACCTATCTGACTTCGAGAGGGCTGCCTCAGGTACAGCCTGCAAGCTTGCCCCACTGACGGATTTTCAATTCTATTTCAGAGACTAAGTCCCCAGATAAAACCTCTGATCAGGTCGAACGTGGTTGATGTATCCATTCCACACTCAATTGTGGTCAGCCTGACTTTGTGCCTAGGTCCAGGTCCACCATCACAAGTTGACTATCATTGGTGCTTATTGCTTTTTGCAGATATTAAGCTCTATTTTTCTTAATTGGAGTGGGATTTTTATTGTGTTGCGTTTTTGACTTTAACTGTTTTAGTACTTCTAAATGCCTTACATTTTCTCTAAGTTAAGACTGTCTACTCTGTGTCATAGCTCCCAGAGGTTGAGCACTGATTGAAATTCCTGAAACCTTTAACTGGACCTAACAGGATAGTTACCTAACTGGACTACCCTCCACCCCAATTAATAATTCACTTTCTTACAGAATCTGTTGCATAATTGTGTGAATGGCACTTCACAATTGTTTTTGTTTTATGTTGGGTCTCTAAAATAGCATAAGCCCAAGTACAAGTAGCAATGAAGCCCTTTGCGGTGAACAATTGTTTGGCAAGAGGAGCACCTCATGTTTACAGTGCTGCCCAGACAATTATTGTGAGCCTGGTCAATTTACACTTTTGCGTAACTTTATTATTTTATTTAGTATTCCCAAACTGTAACTTTAATTTTTCATTATAGTAATTTTACATCTGTGGAGACTCTGCACATAAAAAGAAAGAAGAGGTCTTTCTTTTTCTGTGTGGATTCTCTGCAGTCGTAAAATTACTCTGTCTGTGAATACCAAAAAATAGTAAAATTACACAAAAGTGTAAGTTTACCTTCGTGAATCAGGCCCCTTTTGCGCAGTTTACAAAGAAAATAAATACAATGTGATGACGTGGTTGATAGCATCATGTAGAGATGTTACAAAACCATCAGAGCTAAACATGTCTGAATTTGGCCTTTGTTTTTAAAAGTGCATGTGTGTGTGTGTGTGTGCATGTATGCTTGTATGTGGATCTGGAGATGTTTCAACTGTTTCCTGGTGGAAAAAAGAGCTGGCTATCAGTGATGCCCAACTCTAGACCACAGGAGACTGTCTTGCTCTCCCTTGCTGTCTGGAGCTCTCTCCAACTTTCCTCTTATGCACTAATTCATTGCAGGAAATCAAATGGAGTTTTAGGTTACAACAGTCACATGCACACGCACTCACTTCATGCACAACCTACCACATATACATAGGTCAAATACACATGCATCGTCTGCGTATATATGGATAGAGAAAAGGAACCAGTTGCAGGGGTCTGGCAGACCAATTTAAGCAGCAGAAGCCAGCAGACAACTCTACCTGGCTGGCATCAGATGAAAAGACCTGCCCTGTCACTATAATCTGCTGCTGCCACCACTATCAGTCTTCCACAGCCTGGTGAGCCAATGGTAGTGATGCTTAGATAAGGAGGGCACACCTGGCATGCCCCTCTAGAACACAAAGTTTAGCCCTAGTTCTCCTTCCATGTCATAAAGAGTCCTCAGCACACATGCATGTGTATTTTGTATGCTGAGATAAAATCAATAAGCCTACAAAAAACTCGCTATGGGGATCGCAAGACAGTGGTGCACGCTCTTCCTGAGTCATGCAGAGGATTATGTTCCCTTACAGTAATAATTCTGATCAGATTCAAACTGAGCTGCTACAGGGTAGCAAATAGGTTGCGTCTGTGGTAAGACTTTGGAACCTCGAGTTGTGTGTGTTGTGCTGAGAGTAGCAGATTTTTAGGCTCGCTGCTGTGATCAATTCAAAAATTGAATTTGTTGTTCTAAAGGCAGATCCTGATTCAATCACAGCACCTTTACACTGTTGGGTTGAAGCTCTCTACAGTACAAGGGCATGGTTATGTCTAGGCCCTTGCAAGTCTCCGAGTGCAGGATTCCTTCATGCACAGCCATCCTGCCCCTATCCAGGAGGATGACACAGATCCGTAGGTGAGCACGGTTGACTGGTACTAATGGTTATACAAACTTCTTGAAGTTCAAGACCACAGAGGCTTCTGCAGCACAGCAGCTCTGCAGCTCTGACGTCTCTATGATGTAACTGAGGCGGTGCAGACAGATGATGATGGCGCATGATCAGTAGAGGGCCTTGACTCCATCGCTGGATAGCAACTGACCGTTCAGTCCCAGCTGGCTCAAGTTTCTTGGGAGGACTGCGATCACTGATGACGACATCTGGGCGAAGCATCAGCATTAAGATTGGACTTTTCAGCCTGGTACTCGCCGTGGACGTTAGTGGAGGGTCATGTCACACCCTACTAGGCCTAAGGGTTCACAGGGGTGCATAGGCAGTTGCCTTTCCTTGCAATGAGCCGTGGACTGTGCACAGTCACACAACATGTGTGACACTTCACTTCAAAGCATGGAATTACACTTTTTGCACTCTGACCTCTTTTACGCTCTTTACGTACCTCACTGGCATGTGCAATAGGTTTCAGAGCTGCCTTTATTTTGATACAATACAACTGGCATGGACGTGCAGGAGGTAGCATTGACCGGACTCTGTAAATGGCAGCACTGGTGCAGCCAGTAACTGTGAGGGTGAGTGTGTGCGTTTGATTTTCTTGGTTGTTCGGCACACCTTTCCCCCATCCAGAGTAGCCTGTCGATTGTAGTGTTCTTGCAGTGTTTTCAGTATTTCCACCGCATTAACAAAAGTTAGTTGTTCTTCTCCGCCATTGTTGCAGGGAAAAATTCATGGCACTGTGAGCAGAAGGCAGTACTGTTTACTTATTGATAAGCAGCATAGAAGACAAATATCACTCTATGAAAAGAATGCTCCACTTTTTAGAAAAATCGATCCTGTTTGGTTTTCCACCGCGGCAGTACGGATTTGCACAAGAGGTTTAAAAGAACCTTTGTCCTCGTAAAATGTCTATAGCTTGCAACCATGTGCTGAAGAATTAGGAATATTTGTTTTCCCATGACGTGTAGGTGATCAGTCACTGGCCACATAAACCTGTATGATGTTGCATCATGGCGAGTATCCCCAACCCGAAACTGAACTCAAAAGATTAGAGAGAATATTGCGTAAGGCAGCTTTGACTCACTCCTTGCCACTGCATTGACAAGTTAAGCAAGAACCTGCTAATAAAATGTTGACAAAACACCATAAAGATGTTAATCATACTTTCCCTGATGTATCCCTGCTTTCTACAGCCCTTGGTGTACTCATTGCAGGAACAAATACAGCAAACAGGACTAACAAAATGTGAAATGCCGTATTTAATTTGTTTTATTTTTTTAGTCACGTGCTAAGCATTTTTCCATGCATAGACTTAATTTACCCTATCCCCCTTACAATATGGACGTGTCCAACACCCTTTAGCAAATGCATGTTAAAAGCAAAGCCAATGGGTCTCGGCAATTCAAGAGTTATTGGCGTTGTCAATGTTAATATCTTTCAATCAATCAATCAATCAATCGGGGTATTTGTAAAGCGCGCTACTCACCCGTGAGGGTCTCGAGGCGCTGGGGGGGGGGGGGGGGGTCAGCAGTTCTGTCTTCTAGCCATGTTGTATAGCAGCACTACTGAAAGTCCTTGAAAAAAGCGCTATGACATGGCCAACGCTGGCCGTGTCAAGGCGCTTTTTTTTCTGGCAGGAGAGGTGGGACAAGCAGGACAGCACACGGGCGGGGCAAGCAACACAACACAGGAGGGGGTGAAGGACGGGTGGGGAGAAGGAGGTAGATAAAAAGGGATTAAGCATTTGCTAAAACGTTACCCACACTTTGCATAAATGTATGGTTTCTCCATGAATTGACTTTTTTTGCATTTTAATACTTGCATATTGTAAAACAACTGCTTTCAGAAAAATCATGTATTGTTTATGAGATGTCGACTTTAATCTTAGTCATAGAACACTTTCGTGTATTAAGACCCAGCAAGCACTACAACCAATTTCTAAAAATTCCTTTTCATGTGGCGTAACGAAAGTTGAGGGGGCCCCCCTGCCACGTACACAGAGGGGCCCCCGCTCCGGATTTATTCCGCAGCTCTTGGGCCTGGTACTGGACTGAAGGGGGAGGCTGCGGGGGCCTGTGTTACGCCCCAAAATTTCATGTTAGCTTGCTCGCCCAACTCGACTATCTAGCAAAGTTAATTTACCAATGTGGTGACTACATTGTATCAGTGCTTTTCCAGACACAAAGGGGGATATTCTCAAGAACGTGTGTTAACTATCGCCAAATTCGCTTAACGCAACTTCTCACATCGCAGTCTATCGCGAGAAAATAACACCGTGTTAACGCAGTATTCTCAACCCGGCGGCACCATGCGATAGTCTCACGACAACGCGACAAATGCCCGCATTAAAATTAACGCGACGCCGAAAAAATGCGAAACACGAACGCGAATAAAGTTGCGCTGTCCCAAATCGCGAAACAAAAATCAGCGATAACCAGCGACAGGCCTGCGATTCCCACGCGACATGTGGGAAAATGCACCATAAAAGCAGATAAAAAAAAAAGATAAAAAAATGTAACCGCGTAGCACCATGGACGCACCCGGACCGAGTGCAGAGGACAACGCGAACCCCACAAGCCCCACAGACGACCAGCCAGGAACCCGGGGGCCAGGGAAGGTCAAGGAGAAGAGGAAGAGGAAGACGGGGTTCAGTCCGCAGGAAAACAGGATCATCGTTAAGTAGGTGACAGAACACTACCAACAACTGCTCGTCACCTCCACTGTGTCATCGGCAACACAAACAGAAATATGGCAGTACATCGTGAACAACGTGAATGCAGTCGGAGTGTCGAGGAGGACAATGGAAGAGGTCAAGAGGTGCTGGAATGATGTGAAGGGCAAAACCAAGAAGAGACTCGATGCCAACATGAAAGCAGCAACGCAGATTGGAGGTGGGGGACCAGCGGCACACCAGGAGCTGGATGACATTGAGAAAATGGTGGCCACAGTCATCAGTCGGGATACGGTGCCAGGAGTTGGGGATCGGGACACTGCTCAACATGACCTGACACAACATCAACAGAGTGAGTACCGACCAGGTACTGGGGGGACGGGGGGAGTTGGGCACAATGGCACACATGCACAATTAAGTCGAGCACACTGCACACCCACAATGACTCTGGATCATGTCCCTGATCCCTGTGCCACACTGCAGCACACATACAGAAACTCAGGGAATGTGTGTTGTAATGAATTTATTTGCACATGCTGTGCCTGTGGTCATTTTGTACTGTCTCATGATTGCTAAGGACTGTCACAATGTGACGTCCTCATGTGAAGAAATTGTCAATGATGTTATCCCTACGGGCTATTCCTGCTGCAGTGTGGGGTGTGGTCCACCTGCCTCATCTTCCTCATCATCGTCCGGTGCATCTGGCACTTGTAACTATGGGGCATTGGTGCGTACACATATGTTGTGCAACACACAACATGCAACGATCATCTTGCACACGATGTCTGTGCTGTACAGGAGCCTTCCACCTGTGATGTCCAGGCACCTGAAACGTGACTTCAACACACCAAATGTGCATTCCACGATGCCCCTGGTGCGTTTGTGGGCCCAATTGTACTGTCTCTGGGCCTGTGTGTTCGGGGCTCGGAGGGGTGTCATCATCCAAGGGCAGAGTGCATATCCTTGATCACCTGTGACAGTGCAGAGAGACATGAGTCAATAGTTAGTTCTGCATGATGTGTTGGCAGGCTCACTAGTTGATTGGCGTGTGATATGTGTGTCATAGTGAGTCCTGTTTGACATGTACTGCTTGTAGCAAATGAGTGCCATCAATGTGTATTACGTAGCCTCACTGCTGCTCCTCCCTCCCCCCGAGCCTATTTACTTGTGTGCGCTGCGCGGTTGCATCACTTGCACTCCTATGACACACCATTGTCATGCCTGTCTGCGCATGTCCACAAGCCTGACAACGACACTGTGATGTTGTGCGTTGAAGGTGGGCGGCCACGTGTGTGTAGGCCTATGGCAAGGATAGGGCGGACACAGATGTAGAGTTCATGGCTGGCTGAACTCGCGATGCGGTTGAGGCTAGACCTTTGGCTTCTGCTGCGGTAATAGCGATACACACACAACAGTTGGCATGTATGATCCCGGACCCCGAGCGGGCTTGCGCTCCTTCATTTATCCCTTCGGCCGAGCCCGCACTCCGGGGGCATGCTACATTGCAACTTTGTCCATTGCGGGACGGGTGGCGCCGACACTACAACAGAGACACACGCATTAGGTACTTCCTTGGCAAGCCCAAAACTTAACCACGCCCAGAGCCCCGGGGTGATTATCCACACCCCTACGCTGGACTGGCATACGCCAGCCCACTCCGCTAAAGCTTACAGGAGGGTACGACACAGCTACATGTCCCAGGTCTTCCCCACTGCCTGACGTGACATGGTTGTGTCCGCTGTACACAGCACAATGCAATGTGGTAGGGCCCGGGGCCCTCATGCATACACAATGACCACGCGGACACACTTAGATAGTTTGTGGAACTGGCTACGGGCATGTGCGCCCGGCCCCTTTTATTGCCAGGGTCACATGTCCAGTGACGCCTGTGCTGGATGGGTGTGGGGTGAGTGTGAGCCAGCCCTCAGGGAGTGGTTGGTGCTGGCAACAACTACGACAGTGATCAGACAATCAGAAGTTCACAGTTCAAACAGCAAGGTTCCATGACTTGAGCTGCACAGAGTTAGTGGCCCCGGATGCACAGCGGCCGGCACATTGAACACCGCCACGGGACGGTGACTTGCGGTGCACTGAGGTAGGGCCACGAGAGCTGAGCGGGTCCTCGTCATTGTCCAAGGTGAATGTCGCGGAGGGTTTCGGGGGACAGTGGAAGGTGTTCTTCCAGGGCATGATGCAGAGGGCAGAACCAAGCAGACACAGGCAATATGGAGGAGATGAATGCTACAGACTCATTTTTGACACCAAGTCAGTATCAGCTACATGATGATGAAGACAACACCCAGGCCATAGACTCAGATGCCACCAAAGTTCAACCAGAGAGTGTCTATGAATTTCGTGGCACGGAGTCAGTGGCACCAGAGCTGAAAGGGGATGCAGTCTGCGATGAAGCCTGTACAATGGTATAAACTCTGCAATGAAAAAAATCAAGACTCAGTTCCAGATGTGTGACCTACTTGACCGCAGTGTAGGCCGGAGGCAGCGGTCAGCAGGGGCCCCCAGCCACGTGTCGTTGGCTTGCGATGCACAGAGTTAATGGCACCAGAGCAGTTGTTGGTAGTGTTTGATCACCTCCATAACGATGATCCTTTTTTCCTCTGGACTGAACCGCGTCTTCCTCTTACTCCTCTCTTTGCGTACAATGATATGGACTCTGCCATTGAAAAATCAAGACTCAGTTCCAAATGTGTGACCTACTGGACCGCAGTGTAGGCCGGACGCAGCGGTGGAGTATGTCAATGAGAAAGGAGTGCTGGGGCCTGTGTCGCGGAGGCCGTGATGGTCTGAGGAGGCTGCCAAGGTCGCGGGTCTCGGGCTTGGAGCTTGCACCGGCATGTGGTGGGCTCTCTTTGACACACGCCGGTGTCGGCAGGTGAGCAGTGAGGCCTGGGTGCGCTGGGGCGGGCAAGACGGGTCTTGGGACCAGCGGCCTGGGGTGCAGCAGGCGCACAGGATCGCAGGCACCGCCGCTCACGGCGTCAGCCTCGTGGCGGGGTGAGAGGCGCCGCCCTGGCAGACACGTTGGCCATTCCGGAAGAGAACCACGCTCAGAGCAACGGGCTTTTTATTCACACCCCTACGCTGGCCTGGCGTACGCCGGGCCAGCCCACTCCGCTCACGCTTACAGGGGGGGACGTAACAAGCTACATTTCCGCAATCTTCCCCACTGGCTGCGGTAACATGGTTGCGTCCACTGTCCAGTACACTCCAGACACCAGCAGTGTATGTCGACATGGAAATGTCTGTGGTCTGCATGCTCAAGTCTGTCCAGCACATCCACGCCACACTTGGCATTGTGTACATTCACATTCATGGGTCACTTGCCTCCTTCGCACATGCCTGGTTCCCACCTCTCCCCACATTCTGCTATTGTGTGGCTGAGGTGCCATGCCGTTGATGGCTTGTGTACATGGCTAGCCCAGGTTGCCACAGTAAGTCGTGTTGTCGTGTCTGGAATGTGGAAATGTTGGTTGTCATGTTGTATGTGATTTTGTGACGTGTGCATTCCTAGAGTTGTGAGTTGTATGTTGGTGGAGTTGAGGTGTGTGGTGTGTTCAGTTGTTACTCACCGACGAGCAGTGCATTTCCATAGGTGCCATCCTGAAAGCGCTGGTTGATGATGGACTGTCGGAAGGTGAAGGAATCATGCACACTGCCTGGGTAGTTGGCGACGACATTGGTGAAGAGTCCCCAGTGGTCCACTATTGCCTGCACATTGATGGAATGCATGTGTTTCCTGTTGTGGTAATTGTGTGCAGTTTCGGTAGGGGGCACGGGGAGTACATGTGTGCAGTCGATTGCCCCCAACACGTGCGGGAAGCCAGCTATGGCGTAGAAGCCTTGCTTGATCTCCAGCTGTTCCTGCGCAGTGTGTGGGAAGTAAAGTTGCTGGGGTACCAAGCTGATGATGGCATCCAAGACAGGTGTGAGGAACTTTGACAGGGCTGGCTGTGAGACTCCTCCGACTCTGGCAGTTGTTGGTTGGAAGGTCCCAGAGGCCAACAGGTGCAGCACGGCCAGCAGCTTTGTCTGCGGAGGGATGTTGGTTCTCCGCTGTGTTGGTACCGTCAGCCTGTGGGCAATGTGGGTCAGGATGCGGAGGATGGTTGTCCTTTTGAGCCTCTAGTGGGCAATGACTTCCTCTGGCGTTAAGTCTCCCAGGCTGGTGCGTTTTCGGAAGGTCCGGTGTCTTTGTCTGCGCTGCCTCTGTAGTTGTCCGGGGGAGGGGGTTCTGGGGGGGGTGGGGGTCCTGGCGGTAGTGGAGGTGGGTGTTGTGGCCCTCTTGGGGCTCCGAGCTGCATGATCAGTAGCTCCATGGCATCTGTTGTTCTTCTGGTGTGGCTGTGGGCTGGGCTCCCTTTTATGGTGCAGGTTGTCGTCCGACTTAACACCAGGTAGGAGCAGGTGTTAAATCCCTGCTGCTAACGCGCCTTATCGCATGTTTTTGAATCTTATCGCCGATCTGGCTGGTCGTTGAGAATGTTGCGGAGTGGTGTTTTCGCGGGTTTTTGCATGGGAACGCCTACTCTGCATATCATTAGCGTTAGTTGCCGGTGTCATCCGTGGTGATGTTTTTTGCTGCTGCTATCGCAGGAATACTGGTGATATCGGCTGTTAGCACCTGCTTGTGAATAGTGCGATGAATTTATCGCCACTTTGGCTGCGATAAAGTGCAGCTAACTCGGCGATAAGTCCTTGAGAATATGCCCCAAAGACTTTCACAATCGGCACAGTTTATGAAAATACTGAACTTCTGACATCCAATGTATGGTTTCTCCAGAGGGAAGGATGTTGCAATGTTGCAAATGTATAGAGAATCAGCGGTAAAGTTATATTTTACAGAATACTTTCAGATCGAAAGTGTGCCGCACACTTACGGAGCTAAAACAACAACTTGATATTAAATCACATCGACTCTGTATTCCATTTGCTCTTCATCTAATAATCGAAAATAGCTTAAAGGGCTGCCACACAAACAGTGAAAACTCGCATGTTATTTTTTTTTTTTAGAGTCGAAGTTGTTTTCCTTGTGGTTTCACTTAACAGCGGAAAAGATATGTTGAACTGGGAGGTGGTGACAGTGTTCAGTGTGGTGTGACTTTTGATCCTCACCAAACCTCAACGTAAAACACTTCCTTTAACAGTGCCAATATATTTGCAAAGTAGTCAGCGACTGTGAGTTACTTTTTCCCTGTGTCTATATTTTACGCGCTCCACACGAGGGACGTGTGGAGAAAAAAATCTTTTAAAAACGAGATTTACAATTGCAGTACAATACAATTCGAAGCAATAAAATACATTTTAAAAACAAATATTGAATTCTTGCTTCAAATGGAAAAAACTAATTTCTGTGTCAAAGGTGATCATCGTTTTAAAAGCACACATGAACATGACAGTCATATGCAACAGCTATCTTGGAACCCTGCTGTTTACAAGTGAATATGAAGAAGCACACAGTAAACATTCTTTAAGGTGAAATATACCCATTCACTCCCACGGAGCGCAGCACAAAAAAGAGTGAAGTGCTGACACACAAAGCAAGCAGTGATGAGGGATAGGCGCGGGGTTTTGGGGGACGGTCAAGCAACACCGGGACATTAATTTGAAAAAATCCTTTCACTTTGAAGTCCGAGATAGAAAAGTAAACAGGCGCCCTTGGAAAACAGCGTCTGACATCTGACCTTGGTCTTTGAAGGCCAGGCAAATGTGACAAGATCAGAACAAGATCCTGTTTACAGAAATGGAACTCGGGGTGAGTGAAAACACGAGCGCTCGTGTGAAGTGCTCAAAAACCAAGAAAAGAAGTAGTTCCTAAAACAGTTGCTAAAATGGGAGCAGTTGATCGATAGCAGCAATTGGTCCATGCTCTCGGGGAGGGCTGTACATATGAAGTGGCATGCATGCCATGGACACATGGGGAGAAAGAATATGAGAGCCAGCAAGTGGGAAGCCTATGAGCAGGCTGAAGTGCACAGATTAAATATAACATGTCTCTTCGAGACAGTGCATGCACTGTCTAGCCACGACCTATTCAGCAAAGCCACAAGTGTTCAGATCATTTAAAATGACTGTTCCCTTCAGTGCAATGGGAATACCTTCTGAGGCACATGTAACTGCAGAACAAACTTAATGCTTAGCGGGACATCTACACTTGTAACATCTCCAGTGGAAAAATTCTAAGATGCTACCTTCTTGAATCATATTTGATATTTTACAGTTGCCCAGACCCAAGTGGGACTTTTGCCCTGAAAACATTATGTGAATTGTATCTGGAATGTTTTAAAGGAATAACGCTCACACAATAAATCCGGTGTTAGGGTTCTCTAAAGTAGAGCACATAGCTACTAAATTTACAAAGCACTAGAGGGAACAGAGATGTAAATATCCGTAAATATCTCTCATCGTTATGTTTTTATTCCTCTTCTATTCAGATCGCAGATTGCCTTAGCAAGCCTTTCTTACCTCTCCATTTTTATGAGAAAAGGTTATTCGAACAACTAGAATCAACCATATTTATGGATTGTTCTTTGTCCTGCTAAAAGGTACCATAAGTCAAATAGTTCAAATTAAATTATCATTTACTTCATGCCAGCAAAAATGTTGTCCTTCATGCATATTTACATTCCTGAGTGGGCAATGTTTGTATTGGCCATGACTTTACACAACATGCTTTCAGAGTTTTTTGAGAGGCCGTTGGTCATTGTGAACTTAGATGTATTTGAGGTGCCATTAGAAGATGTGAGGTCACAATGTATCATAACAGTGTCAATCTCGGGCAAGATCAAATCAGAATAGGGGAGCTGTTATTTTGTTTCTGAAGATCATAAGGTTATGATTGCTGCAGATGTGTAGCAAGGGGGCTTTCCAAATGCAAGGCCCAGTTTCTGAGCTGTGTCCATCTCCTCTGCTTTTACATTTGGCCCACGGCACCACAAAGAAGTTGTCTATGTTGAAGCAGAGTTATCTAATTGGCTGGGAAAGATTACTTTTTTATGTACCTAGGCAGGAGTTGAGCATTTTAGGTATTTAGAGGTGAGGCATCATGTTTTGAAGGTTATTTTTTAGTTGTAAGAGACAGCGCCTGGAGGCTTCTCAGTGGTCATGTAATATTCCGATCCTTACATAAGATAATAGTGAGGCATACTGCAGGATGTTGTGCTTTGGTAATCTTTTTAACTGGTAGCTTGATAGGGGTGTGTGTAGGATATTGCCATGGTCAAGGCGTTTAAGTATACCAAGGCCCTAACCACCATGGGTTGATGTTCATTTGGAAGATTTTGGGACAGGAATGTCCCCTGCATGGTGTACGGTTATGTTCATTCGTCCCGAATGTCCAATTGTATATATCAGGGACCACATCCTGAAGACTTTGCTGGCAAAGTGCAGAACACACTCCTTTCTTTTGCATTTGAAGGGTCCACAGTTTATACATATAACTTGGCAATTCACTGAGTTAATGCATGAACATTTTACCAGTGCAAGTTGGAAACAGAGAGAGTCAATACCTGTTCACTGTTTTAACTTGTGCAGTCTGCATTTCATGCATTAATTCAGAGAAATATGTATTAGATTTAGACACCTCAAGCTAAAAAAAACAGGTGCTCATTGTTCAGCTATGTGTTGAACAAGGGAAGCTCTCCATGATATGACCCTGGCCTCACAACAATCTAGTGTATATACAGAGGACTAGGCCAGTTACTTGAAAGGAGTGAGGTCCTGGACCTGTCCTGTAACCTGGAGGGGTACACCACATATGCCTTCATTGTACAGATAGTGGGCTACTGTCTATGGCATGGGCTTAGTACATAGCGGTGGTGGCAGTGTACTTGCCAACTCACATAAAGTTGCTTCTATGCGTTAACCCAGATCCTAGCACTTACATCCTAAGTGTATGCTGTGCATGTTTGTGTATGTGGCCTGCTTGGTACATGAATTGTGTGCGTGAGTGAACCAGAGTAGTGGAGGCCTGAGGGATCTATTTTGGATACCCCAAGGCTGGCCCTTAGCACTGCCATTTAGTACATTGCGGTGGTGAAGAGTGGAACTGTAGTATCTTATTCAAGGTGAAAGGGAGCTTTTAGGTGAGGCCAGCCTCTTCTCTTTCCTTTGGGCATTCTTCAGTGTAGAAGATTACAGCTAGATGCAGAACACTCATGCATCTTTGTGCCTCTGTTAAGGGTACTTCAGGCTGGACACTACCCTGATAGGAGGAACATCACTCTACACATTGGCTGTGTCTGGAGATCAGCCTAGAGAAGACACTTGAAAGGAGAACAACCCCAAACTGGTACTGAAAGAGTGTACAGTGGGTGCACATCCTTTGTCTGCTTTGACTCTATAAAAATGAGACCAACTGATCCATTTGATCCAGTTCCATATTCTCTATGACCAAGGAAGGGGTGCTCTGTAGAATACTCAGAGGACTGCTGTTCAAACAGAGTTTCTGTCTACCTGATTGGTAGTTTCCCAGAGGTGAGGGGACATCACACAAGAACACCACTTGCTGCAAGAGCTGATTATGCGGAGAAGCAATCCTGCCTGCTGAGAGAGAGAAGGAGCAGATCAACTATACAGGAGTGTCTGTTTAGGGGGAGTGAGGTGCAGCGTGACACCGATGCAGTCGGTCTACAGAAGCAGAGAACTGTAGAGAGCAATCTGTATGCTCTGGTGTTCATGGCCGGACTGTCTGTACCAAGCATTGGGCGTTTCCCCGCGAGTCTGGAAGGGCGGGGTCCGCTTTTGTTACTAGGAGCCGGTTTTGTAACAGTGCAACAGTTTAAAAGCACTGCAGAGTTACATGTACATCCAACAGTTTTCAGGCAACAACAAAAGTGCCAAGATAACACTGGTGATTAATGTACCTCCTGGAGAGAGATTTGAGTTTTGTCTAGTGCCAGTTTCGACTCATCTAAGGTAGCGCCGAGGGCTAATATGCCGGCTGCAAAGAGGGAGTACAATGCAGATCACAGAACAGTATTTTATGTGCATAGCTCAGTGCGTTACTGCTTTTTTTAATAGAGATCCTTTTGTTACTGTGCAATTCATACCTTACTATATTAATCTAGGTTAGAAAGTTATGTTTTTTTCTGAGTCTTTCATTATCCTAATTTTGCTAAAAAAAAAGGTTTG
The DNA here is from genome assembly GCA_963921515.1 of Calotriton arnoldi. NCBI lineage: Eukaryota > Metazoa > Chordata > Amphibia > Caudata > Salamandridae > Calotriton > Calotriton arnoldi. The sequence continues at coordinate 685,585 of CAWUFW010007190.1, forward strand.
TGTAGAAATAAATTCTTATTAGTAAAGTCAACCCTAACGACTGTGTTACATTCTAAATCCCAAGTTTGTGCTTCCCCAGACCAAGCACTCTTAAAAAATGCCTAACAGTATGGATGACGTGAATCCTTCACCTTGTAGTCCCCTTTGTCTTGTGAAACATTTTCTATACACTGATTTACACATGTATGATTCATTGTCTCTGTATGTGTGGTGATGTAAAAAGCTCTGATACCTTACACTGGTATGAGAGCCGCTATAAAACAAATTATATACATGTGTTAGAGGGGCTATGGAGAGATGAGAGGCACTGTTTGAGGGCGCTAGTGAGGGAATCATTGAAGAGCCCCAATAAAGATTGCTGTATTCTGGTGCACTGTAAGGTCATCATTTACTATGCTTTAAAAACTGATACAATTGAATATATAATGAAAAATGTGTTGTAAAATGCACCATTTTTGCCATTTTCCCCCAAATTTACTTGGGGGGAGAACCCCTCCAAACCCCCTTGTAGTGGTCAGGCATGCTCGCCGCGCTTGCTCGCTTTGCACCATATAGTGGCTGGTCTGACAAAATTTGCAAGGGCTGCTTTAAGTTTCCAGTCCGGTCCTGCTTGTGTTGGAGGGCCCCAGACGCTCCTGTGCAATTCCTGGTAGGAATCATGAAGATGTGTCATGACTTGAGCCTCTGAGCCCAAAAGTGAAGTTGCACAGTGACTTGAGTTGCTGAGATCGATCTATGACATTATGTCATCATCTGAGCCGCCCAAGACTTCAGCATGCCTGAAGCTGTGGTTCACCATCCAATCAATAAGGTGTGTGTGAGGACTCATCATCTGCTCGAGGCCAGCCATGCACGGATGCACCGACCCAGACCCAAACAGCCCGAGCGAGCTGCATTGAGCACCTGTAAGACCACCTGTGAGTAAGATTCAGCACTCCATGAGCAGCTGTTGACGACCTCAGTCACATTAACCAGATGACACTGCATTTGCATCAGTTCAGGTGTGAATGCTGAGGACGAAGAGAGGAACTGCAGGCTCCTGCTCAGCCTGGAAGAGGTTGAGCGAAGAAGCAAGGGAGGAGCTGGGCGGCAGCCTGAGAAGCACTGTCCCATTCATGGACTGAAAAAGACTAGTTCTTTGAGAACAATGGAACTGAATTAACACTCCTGTGTGCTAAAACAAGAGTACAGAGATTCTATGTACCTGAGCCAAACCACCCTAGAACCAGACCTGTGAAGGGAACTTCCTGGACCATAAAGAGGGGACACTGAGATCAATAGCTGGAACAGAAACTGACTTACTCTAGCGTAAGGGCACTATATTACATTGTGCATCTGTTCCCAGGTTTAGTTCTAAAGTGTGTTAAAGTACTTTTGTTTTAGAAAGTCAAGCACTGGGTTGGACATTCATTTATGATACTAATGTGTGTTTCTTAAGGGTTGAGGGAGAGCACCCCAACACTACTTCCCTGAGAAGCCTGTGGCTTCTCTTTATCGCCACCACTGAGAGTCAATTTCTGAAAGGGCTCTATATGGCCCAGTTTACAGAGCCATGGTGGGAAGGACCCCAGGACAGAGGCAAACAATCTCCACAGTTGAGGCCCAGTAGCCCCTGATTGCCTTGTGTTTCTCTGAAAGGCGTTACACAGAAAACAAGGATTTCTGTCTAGGTGATCCTAAGTTTTAAGCAATTTTGACACATCCAATTCACCACTGCTTTACACCTTCTGACCTGATGGTGAATTGATTTCTATATTTTTGGTTCAGGTATTTGCATGTCATCAGCATACATTTGGGGAGGGCATAGTGGGCTCGTAGAAGGTCCAAGAGGAGCTTGAGGTAGCTGTTGAAGGATGTGCAAAGAATGATGATCTGTATCACAACTTTCACTGAATGCCAAGCCACTCGCACTCACCCTGGACACAAACTTGCTCTCAAAACAAAATACAGAGGGTCTGATACCAGCTCTCTCTCCTACAGAAAGTGAAACCATTTCTACTAGAACACGCTCATGGCCTTTTTCCCAGGGGCCCCACCTGGCATGCGAGGTCACCAGCTTCACTTCACACACGGTCTATGGCCCGATTATTGTCGAAGTCGTCTCTTCACACTTCGCTTCAGAGATCTAATCACCAGGTTCTCCCACTAGATCTCACTCCCTCCAGCACTCTCCTCTTCCTCACAGGGCACACAGGTCTTGGCAAGCAGGCAAGCAATGGTGCTCCCGGTTCCAGGGGCAGGTGGTCTTGGATTCCCTGAGTAACATTCCCTTACCCAGCTGGAGACTGGCAAACCTTACCCTCCAGTCCTGCTCACAGGCTGAATTCTTACTAACATTTTCCTCGCACAGCCCGACTTGCTGCTTGACAGTTGACAATTTTAGGGGCCTTGAACCCCCTTCTTGAAGTCCATTTGCGATTTAGGACTGAGTCTTTGAAATTTGTGTTAGGGTCTGCTTCCTTTTGAAGTGCCCTCTCCTCTGCCCTGCCCATCCTCCAGAAAGTAGTCTGTCACAGTTGGAGTAACTTCAATTCTGATAGCGCTACAACATGAGAGTGACTAGAGTTCATACCTGAATGTCAGCTACAGTGATGTGTATCAAAAGGTTACCTCTGGGCCTCAGCCATACTCTTTATGATTCTCTCATCAGCCCCATCTCTTTCCTGAGATGTGTCCAGGCCCCTTTCCTGTGATATCTCTCTAGATCAAAAAGCACCCTTTGAAGTATACTGAAAAGCACAGCTCTCCCTTCCTCCAGTGTGTCCCACGCAGATTACAGGAATGCAGCAATCCACAAATTTGTTTGGGAGGATTCCTCTACCTCCTGATGTTCCTCCATTCAGACCTTGGCCTCCCAAAATGGAAACCAGAATCTTCCATGTATTTTACCATTCACAGTCACATACACACCCAGCCCTTTCATATAACACCTACACACTGCACAGCACTACATCTTCCATGTATTGTACCATTCACAGTCACATACACACCCAGCCCTTTCATATAACACCTACACACTGCACAGCACTACATGCTAACCTGATGTAGGCCAAGTTGAGTTAAGCACACAGCAGTGGAACTTTACACGAGTGAGGCTGCAGTCCTCATTACAGTGAGAGGTAAAAAGGCCTGTTCACTTCTATTGATCACTACACAGTATACTGGCACCACAGCGCTTGTGCTACTTAACTCCAACAAAGGCAGTAGCCTTTCACCACTACGAGGGTAGCGCTTTGGGCCCCCCTTTCTGGTAAAAAAAAACGCAATCCAGGAGACAGGCCTATGTCATGGTGCACACGCATAACCCGTGTATGCCCATGACAACAAAAATCAGGGATCCTGACATCATTGCAGTTGTGGACACGCAGAGCAGGGCTACACAACCATCACCATGCGAGGGACTTTTCCATCCCAATACATGCCGTACTGCTGTACATAATAAAACAATATCACCATTCACATGTCTGTGATCATTATTCGATCTACCCACTGATCCTTAGTATTTTTTAACATATTCTGTTACATCCGCACATAATAGAATGCATATTAAACAAACAGAATCCTACTGCATCTTCCAACTCTACTCCTATTGCAGTAATAAAGTCCAAGATTCCACCCTTACAGTGAAGAAGCAACATCTTTCAATACTCTTGTTGCAGATGTTCACCAAGGTATACATTTCTCAAGTAACTATTAAACTTAAACTTCTGACTCTCATGGGCTCATAGATGTATAGAGTAATATCTGAATCCCAAATCAGTAAATTGTGCATAACCCAGTTTTATTCAGCAAACCTCTGCAATTTTCCTCTGTACCAAGCAGACCTAACAGAGGGAGGTCCAGTGTGTTAAAGAACCCAGAATACAGACAAAGCATCTGTTTGTTTTTCATTCCTTGCTATTTTCTTCTCCACGATCTCAAATGTTTTAATTAAATATCTAAAATCTTCTGAGAACATTGTGCTTATGATCTCATCCCAAACACCTACCATCTCAGGCTTTATCGTCCCTCCCAGATTTAAAATCCTGCTCTCAAACTCAGTTGATTTCGGCATCTCTGCCTTCGATTTCACTGATCTTTGGTTGTGAATCATTCTGCCTCCCTTTTAGATTTAGTACCAAAAACAAACAAACCAATGAAACAAAGAATCATGTTCGGGGCTCTCAAAAGCCTAACAAAAATCAATGAAAAAATTAAAATTCCTCCAAACCGAAATGAATCAAGGTCGCTCGTTGCTGTCCTGTCTATTCTTCAGACGTGATTTTTTAGAAATTCCCGGTGACATTCTGCTGATGGAAATGCGCACATGAATGAAATTGCACAGGTTTGCTTAACCTCTCGTGCATTAAGAAAAGAATTGGAGGTAGACACAGAAAATAGTTTGCTGATCACTTTCTTGTCCCTTTCTGTCGTTCCTCAGATTCATATTCTTTTCCTCCCTTCCACTGTCAGTAGCCCATGGATTTAAATTATTTACCCTGGTTACCTGAGCAAAGAAAGAACATTTGACACCTTTGTTGAAGTGCCCGCCATTGTGCCTTAACATGTTTGCCAAGATGTACTGGCTTAGATATGGGCACTAAGAAACCTCTGGCAAGACTCCCTTTAATGCAGAATTTGGCATCTCTTATAGAAGCAGGTCTGAGCATGTACTTATCTGGGCTCCCTGCTCTTATCTGTCACATTAATCCCGGTACTATTTGCAATCCTAACAGTAACTCATTTGTACATAATAATGTTTAAATATTTGAAAAACTGTGCCAGGTGCAATATTTGAATCTGAATTCATATCCACAAAAACACAAGTAAATCTAGTGTTGGCACTCTATCTCTGCATACATTTCTAGGTTGGATTGAATCACCGGCATCTCCCAAGAGGCTATTGAAAATATTACAAGTTTCAGAAAAGGAGTGATAACTTGGCCTTTTAGTCAACCAGATGGCTGGCCAGTTCTCTCCCAAACCACTGAGGTAGCACCTGATGGATCGGAAGGGCTGCCGGAGCCGATTGGGGCATTTCAGTGACTGTTCCTTGTCCACAAATTCCAAGAAGTGCCCACCTTTGCATTTGTAAATCCATTGCTCCCCTGTGTTCCTGAATGTCTTTGAACTTCATTGCTCATCAGCCCAAACATTCCTTTTACTCACCTGAGGACATGGCCACCTTGCTCAACCACAGGGGAATCATCACTGCCGCACAACCATACCTTGAACCCCCCCTGCTCTCCTTCAGACATAAATCACGCAGATGAAACCCTGAGTTACTGGAACTATTTGTACAAACACATGCAGAAAGGTACAGAGAGGAGGAAAAAGGAGCTGTGCTGGCTGAGGCACTTTTAGTTGTGCGTTTTTTACGAGAAAGCTTGAGAAGCAGGGCCACAGCTCATGCCTACCTGTTAGTTACTCTATGGTTCTGATCAGTTGGGCGCTTTAGGTCTTCATGTTTGCTTGCTGGCTTTACTCAAGTCGTTCTTGCATGGCAGCTGCTGTGGAGTGGGTCTTGCTTCATGTCCTCGGGTCAGGAGCAGCTTTAGATGCAGTAACACATCTCTTCTTCTCCTAAGGTACAGAAACCCCAGATACTTCTTCTGGTCCTTCAGATGGTAGGAAAAGATGAAGTGGCAGGACCACACATCACTTTCTCTCCAACTGTCTTCTTTCAAAACTCTAGCATTACTTTCATACAAGTTACTGAGGGCCTTCAAAACCCAAAATCCGGTCCACTTGCTGGAATATGCGTTGTTCAAATATGGAGCCACTACCGAACCAGAGCATTTGTCGCTTTTACAGGTACTCGCCTAGTCGGGGCAGGGGGTGTTTGGAGAACAGCTTTCAGGTGAGATGTTGATTGGCCATTCTATCCCAGTCATAACAAGGGTCTCCTTGGACTGCCACAAGGGACTGCTGGTGTGCGGAATAGAGGTTACATGTGGATTGACACCTCGCCCAGGTATGTGAACAGCGGGAAAGGAGATTTAGAATGTGCAGACTCCAGGTGGGTTGTATGTCACAATATAGTATACAAAAGCATCGCCTGACATAAATATAACTTCTTAAATGTCCCATTGAGTGCAGATTTTCTATTGTTAACTTCACTGGGTAATAATTCTGTAGACAATATTTAAGGCATGATACTTATGCCAGACAATATTCAGCCAAACAGATTCTGGTACCAAAGCCCCAAGGGTAACTGCATGCAGAGGACGTTGTATGCAGGGACTGACCCTTATGTCAGGCACTGAAAAATGTCTCGGACACTCACTTTCTTCTCGTAAATTACATCATTTTCATAACACATGCCAAATATACAATATACAACCTAGAACACTAAAACTCATGGAAGAGAGAGGCCAATTTGTTGAGGACTGGATTGATTTTACCAGAAAGAACTGATGGAACATGTGCCCTGGTTACAGATAAAAATGTCTGACTCTCACTAGTAGGTCTATTATAAGCAACAGTTACTCCTTTGCAGTGCTTAATTTGAGGGGTGCTTGGCACTGGCTCCTATTGGAGCTGAAAAAAACGCATGTGAAAACGATATTACATGGGGCTATTCTAACTGAATACTTGAGGGGGAACGCTGTACCTCGGGGACTTTTGGTAACCAACTAACCCCTTATTTTCTTAGAGGATGCGACATTTCGACGCAACTGGGCACTCATAGCATAGAAGTGCACTAGGGACTGGTTGGTCCTAATAATTAGCACTGCAAAAAGACTAGCTGACACCCTAGTAATCCAGATTCAGGCTAACGAACAGAGACTTAAAACCAGTGTACTAATTGCCACATATAAAAAGAAATTGGATGAAGTTAACAACAAGCTGGGAGAATATAAAGAGTACCTAATGCAGTCAAAGATAAACAAACTCCAGAAAGACCTCAAACTCTTCTACAAAGAGAAGATTTACACATACACCAACAAGGAATATATCCAACAAAAGTTGGCCGATATGAAGAAAGGTCCCCAGCAGGGAAGGCGAGATCAAGACCTCTTGAGTAGTAGTGGTGATGGAAGTTACTATGAGTACCCACAGCACAGAAGAGGGAGAGAGAGAGGAAACCAGAGGGGCTCCCGCCCTTTCTTTCCTGGACCTTTCCAGGGTTACCCAAATCAGGGATACAATTGGCCAGTCATGGTGTTTCCCCCTCAACAAGGGTTTCAACACCCCCAGTTCCAACAGCCACAGTTCCCCCAACCACAAACTCCTTTTTTAGGAAGAGGCAGAGGAAGAGGCAGAGAAAGGGGCAGAGGCAAACAGAAAGGCCAACAGAGGGTAGCGTGGGAAGACCTGGACCATCGCATTACCAGGAATATGACACAGAGTATGATGCCAGGAACGAGCAGGGAGGATCACTAGTTGTCAACCTCTCTACGGTCCCATTATCAGCCCCACAAGAAAAACTCTTGAACAGGGGGTTGGGTTTTGTCCCTACCAATATGCCCGATCACTTCCAGATCCGACAGGAGCTAGCTGCCTTCTTCAGGAGCATTAGACTCAAGATCTTTTTTGACGGGGTGGAGAAGAGGGAAAACCCATCAGGAGACACTACTTTCCGCCCTAAATCCACATTCACTCCACAAATTGCAACATTACCTCCGGAGGTTGCCACCTTCGAACAGGCAGTCATTCATGATTTCGAAAACCTGCAGAGGGCGGAGCCACGACTCTTTATAAATCCAAGCAACATGGAATAAGACGCATTGAGGCAACTGAAGGAAAATGACTCCATCATCATTAAACCAGCGGACAAAGGGGGAGCTATTGTCATTTTGGACAAGACTACATACACAGATGAATGCAGGCGTCTCCTTTCAGATGAAAGAAACTACAGGATCTTGGACAGGGATCCCATGGTTGTAATCGCCAATGAAATTGCGACTCTGGTGGAGGAGGGTTTAGCCAACAACTGAATCTCCAAACACAAAGCGGATTATCTGATCAGAGACCAACCAAATACACCGTATTTTTACATACTGCCAAAGATACACAAACCCACACGGCCTCCCCCAGGGAGGCCTATAATGTCAGGGATAGGTTCCATATTGAAACCCCTTCACAGTTTTGTGATTACTACCTAAAACCGTTCGTACAGAAATTGCCAGCTTACCTTCAGGACACACGGGATGTCCTGAATCTGATAAAAGAGATTAAGTTTGATCCAAACGGCAAGTTTCTACTGGGCCTGGACATTGAGGCCCTGTATACGAACATACCACAGAGAGAAACCCTGCGGGTCCTGGAAGACATTCTATTTGAAGCGGAATGGCCATATCAGACCCCAAGAGCCTTCATCCTCAAACTGGCTAAGATTGCATTAACGAGGAACTTCTTCGAGTTTTAAGGAACGCTGTACCTGCAAAGCCACGGGACTTCCATGGGGAGTACGTTTGCCCCCAGTCTAGCGGGACTGTATGTTGGCTCTTTCGAGAAAACGATGATCTTTAATGAAGGAAATTCAATTCATGGACAGACAACATCAGACTATGGCGGAGGTTCATAGATGACGTCCTGGTGATATGGGGGGGGATGAACATTCAGTCACCTCATTCCTGGGATGGCTTAACAACAGGAATTCCCTGTTACATTTCACCTCCACAGTTACCACAACTAAGTTACCATTTCTGGATCTGGTCATAGAACCCAAGAACGGGAAGCTCTCAACCAGGGTCTACCACAAACCAACGGATAAGAACTCACTGTTGGCCTATGATAGCTTCCACCCGAAAGCCCTCAGGAAAACCTTCCGGTAGGGCAGTTCTTCAGACGCAGACGTAACTGCACAGACAGGATGCCCTTCAACGAAGAGGCGGGCCTTTTAACGAAGAAACTACACCAGCGAGGATACCCGGAATGGGTAATCGGAAAGGCCAGGAAAAGAGCAGCCAATACCAACAGGGATAACCTCCTTGAGAAGGTGGAAAAACCTACTTAGAATAAGCCAGTATGTGTCACAACCTTCAATATTGCCTCGCACCATATCAAACACTTATATTGAAAAATTGGCGCATACTTACTTCTAATGAACTGGATGTGGAGAACCCCTATTTTCCTTCAGAAGAAGTGCGAACCTGAGAGACATTCGGGTTCATACCAGACCAAGGACCCACGCGCCCAGAACCTCGATTTTATCAAGAACCTTACCTCCCCTTCAGAGACATTCGAGATGTGGTTCGTTCAATGTATGTCATCTTACAAAGAACATGAAAACAATTGACATTGGTCTAGCATACACATGGGAGCAAAGAACGCGTACTAATTGCAACTCTGAATGAGTCATTTACCTGATCACGTGCCCATGCAACAAACAATATATAGGCATGACCACCAGAAAGGTCAAGACACGTATAATGGAACATAGGAGCACTATTAGGTGCCAAAAATCAAAAACAAAATTGACAGCACACTACTTGGAGAAACATCACACAAACGACGACATAGCTTGGACTGTGGTTGTAAAACCGAGGCTGAATCCAAATACAGGCGATAAAACGAGGTCACTGTTGTTAAGGGAGCAGAGGTCAATCAATCAATCAATCAATCAATCAGGGGAATTGTAAACGCGCTACTCACCCGTGAGGGTCTCAAGGCGCTAAGGGGGTGGGGGTCCGCAGATCTGTTAGCCGAAGAGCCAGGTCTTGAGGGTCTTCCTGAAGGTGTTCAGGGAGGGGGCGCGTCTGATGTCTGCTGGTAGCTCGTTTCAGGTCTTGGCTGCAATGTGAGAGAAGGATCTTCCGCCTGTTCTGGCTCTGTGGATGCGCTGGGTTTCGGCCAGTGCGAGGTTGGAAGATCGGAGGTTTCTTTTGGGTACGTGGAAGTTGATTTTGTCATTGAGGTATTTGGGTCCATTGTTGTGTAGGCATTTGTAGGCGTGAGTGAGGATTTTGAAGGTGACTCTTTTCTCCACGGGGAGCCAGTGGAGTCTTCGCAGGTGTTGACTGATGTGTTTGTGCCGGGGGATGCCGAGGACGAGTCTGGCGGCGGTGTTCTGTATTGTCTGGAGTTTGCGGAGTAGGGACTTGTTGATGCCGGCGTAGAGTGCGTTTCCATAGTCCAGTCTGCTGGTGATGAGTGCGTGGGTGACTGTCTTCCTTGACTCAGGGGGGATCCATTTGAAGGTCTTGTGGAGGATGCGGAGGGTGTTGAAGCAGCTGGAGGTGACGGCATTGACCTGTCGGTTCATGGTGAGTGATGAGTCGAGCACGATGCTGAGGTTTTTGGCGTGGTCTGAGGGGGTGGGTGGGCTTCCGAGGGCGGCCGGCCACCAGGTGTTGTCCCATGCTGAAGGGGTGGTTCCGAGGACGAGGACTTCTGTCTTTTCGGTGTTGAGCTTCAGGCAGCTGTTGGTCATCCAGACTGCGACGTCTTGCATTCCTTTCTGGAAGTTGAGTTTGGTGGTGGTGGGGTCTTTGGTGAGGGAGAGGTTGAGCTGGATGTCGTCAGCGTAGGATACGATGTTGAGGCCGTGTTGTCGGACGATGGCTGCAAGGGGGGCCATTTAGATGTTGAAGAGGGTCGGGCTCAGTGATGACCCCTGTGGGACTCCGCAGGTGATTTTCGTGGGGGCGGAGAGGAAGGGGGGCTGGCTTCTTCCGGTGAGGAATGATCGGATCCAGTCCAGGGCTGTTCCTTGTATGCCTGCGTCGTGTAGTCTGGCGACTAGTGTGCGGTGGGAGACGGTGTCGAAGGCTGCTGATAGGTCGAGTAGGATGAGGGCTGCAGAGTGGCCTTTGTCCAGGAGGGTGCGGATGTCATCTGTGGCAGCGAGTAGGGTGGTCTCGGTGCTGTGTTTGCTTCAGAATCCGGATTGGGACGGGTCGAGGATGGCGCTCTCTTCGATGAATCGTGTCAGTTTCCTGTTGACTGTTTTCTCTGCAACTTTGGCTGTGAAGGGGAGGAGCGAGATGAGCCGATAGTTCTTGAGGTCGGTGGGGTCAGCTGTGGGCTTATTGAGCAGGTGTCTGACTTCTACGCGCTTCCAGTCGTCTGGGAAGGTGCCTGTTTTGAAGGTGGTGTTGATGGTGCGTTGTAGTTCGGGTGCGATGGCGGCCGCGGCTCTGTGGTAGATGTGAGGGGGCAGGGGTCGGTGGGGGCCCCCGAGTGGATGCCTTTCATGGTCGAGGTGGTGTCTTTGGCCGTGATCAGTGTCCAGTTGGAGATGGTGGCTGGCTGGTGTCTCTGGGGGCGGGGGCCGTCTGTGGCGTCTGGTGGATGGTCGACGAAGTTGTCGTAGAGGTTTTTGATCTTGAGGTGGAAGTAGGTTCCAAGCTTGTCGCAGAGGTCTTGGGACGGGGTGATGTCTGTGGCTTCGCTGCGTGGGTTGGTAAATTCCTGAATGATACTGAAAAGTTCCTTGGAGTTGGTGGAGTTGGCGAGGATTTTGTTGTGGATGAAGTTCCTCTTGGTGGCTCTGATTTGGTTGTGGTAGTCCGTCATGGCGACCTTGTACGTGGTGTGATTTTCGGTTGTCTTGGTGTTTCTGCAGTTCTTCTCCAGGCATCTGCAGGTACGCCTGGCTTCTTGGAGAACAGTGGTGAACCAGGCGGCTTTCCTGGGGTGCTGTTTGTCAGGGTTGCGTAGCGGGGTGAGCTCATCTGCACAGTTGGAGATCCAGGTGTGGAGTTCTCTGGCTGCGTCGTTTGCATCGGAAGCCCAGGTGTGGTTGTCTCGGATGAGGGTGGAGTTGAGATGCTCTTCGGTAACCTTGCTCCAGTTCCTTCGTGGTGGGCGTGGGGCTGGTTTGGGTGCCTAGGGTTTGTTGACGGTGAAGTGAACGCAGTGGTGGTCGGTCCATGGCGGTTGCGTTGTGTGGCTGAAGTGAACGCTGTTTCCTGCTGCAAAGATGGGGTCGAGGGTGTGTCCTGCTCTGTGGGTCGGTGTGTTGACGAGTTGTTTAAGTCCGATGCTGGTGAGGTTGTCACGAAGGATGGTGGAGTTGGGGTCGCTGGGGTTGTCGAGGTGGAAGTTCAGGTCTCCAATGAGTATGTAGTTCATTGAGGCGATGGCGTGGGGTGCAATGAGGTCGGTGATGGTGGTGGGGAAGGGTGTCCGGGAGCCGGGGGGTCTGTAGACGAGCGTTCCTCGGAGTGTGGCGTTGGGGCTTGTCTGTATCTGGAAGTGCAGGTGTTCGGCGGAGGGGAAGGTTTCGCTGGAGGTGGTGAGGCGGAGGGTGCTCTTGTGGGCGATGGCGAGGCCCCCTCCAGGGTGGTTGGGGCGGTCCTTCCTCTGGATCTTGTATCCATCCGGGATGGCGGTGTTGATGTCAGGGGCGGAGGATGCGTTGGTCCAGGTCTCCGTGAAGAAGGCGATGTCTATAGACTCAGAAGCCAAATGGTGGGACTAAATGATGATATACCCTGGAACACCCTAAACTGCTGATAATCTTAACATTATGATGTCACCCTTAGATGGCATGTGGGGGATATCTTGCAGATGAAGGGAGGTGGGGTTTATAATCATAGACCATTGCCCACACCTTTGGGAGCTGTATAGCCGTTTTTCATCTAGATATTCATTATGGATAGAGGGTCACCAAAAGACATGCTAACAGCAGAATTGTGTATCTCCTTTTAGTATCCTCTACACATGTACTTCCCCATACACCGGAGGATATCGTAACCCGGTGCTTAAAATTCGCTAGGGATATTCCCCTTAGTGATTAGCACCCTTTACTGAGTATACGCCAGTTGTGTATCATTAGTAAACACACAATCACTATCAGAACAAGGGTCCAGGCATTACCCGCATTGTGAGTGGGTGAAGGGTATTCAACACCGATGATAAGTTTTCCGGCACCACCCACAATGGACATGAACTAAGAGCATCGGGTTTTGCAGGATTATGGCAGTAAGGTCCGCAGAACACAGCTGAGGTAACGAGCGGGATTTAAACTCCCGTTTTTGTAAATACTTTCATAGACACAACATTAAACCCTGACGATTACACAAGCGGAATTTAAAGGTCCGCTTTTTTGTAAAACACATTAATAATTTGGTACCCTAGGCAACGAACGGACGCCGTTGCACCCATGCGCGCAAACCACACAACTAGCCACTCCCCTCACACGTGACAGGAAGTGCAGGCAAAAAGAAGCCCGACCGCTATCGCCGTTCACCTACACGGCAGAATCGGGGAATTATTGAACAGAGCACCCACCTTGACGAAGTAAGGAGCAGGGGGGAGGGGGCCATGAACGTCGGAGGGACGCCTGGGTCAGGTAGGCTTTTGCAAGCAACCAACCATTTTGTCGTGCTAAAGGTACCGTACAGCAGAGCATGTTGGCATTTGAGACGGGGGTTGCGACATACAACCACAACAACCCTAGTGGCAAGGGAAGCGACCAGATTGCCTACTTTACTAAGGGTATTATAAGTGAGATGACTTGAGATATCGAGTTCACTGTCTGGGCACTTTGCGACCAGTGCATTCACTCCAAGGGGGTCCCATTAGCGATCTGATCACATGAACCGTTCGGATCCATTTCACAAATGTATTTTAATGAACTACGGTTTAACCATGGGATCTCTTGTTTTTTACCTGTCTCCCTTAGTGTGTGACTACAGGGGGCTCTCCCTCGTTCTTGCCAGTTTTGGCGCAATTATTTGTAAAACTCGGTGAGTTGAGCGTTCTATCTTAGAGTGTGTATGAGTGGAGCTGATATGAGAAGGACACAAGTCCAGCAACGTATAAATACCTGCGACTATATATTTACCGGGTGAACTTACCAAGGTATGATTGATTTCTCTGAGTGTGGACAAGAATTAGTGTATAGAGAAAATTATTGCCATACATATTTTATTCGGTGGTACAAGCGAGCTAATACAAACACAGTGTGAATAAATGGTTGTATTCCACGTGCGAGTAATAAGTCTTTTGCTTGTTCTCATCGCCTACAGTACAGCGAGAGCAAGTTACATAGGGGCACCCTCGTCTTGGGAACAACTGGTTCCTAGGAATACCATATTCTGGTACCGAGGGCCTCATAACACCAGTGGGATCAAGAAAGGTCCTGACGAATGCCGATGTGACCTATAACTGCAGGCACGAATACGGCAGAAACATGTTGACGAACTGGCAGTAAGGAGGTGTGTAGGAATTCCTTACTCTTTCCTGTCACCACCATCCTTCACGTTTTTAGCCCTGGCCGGAGGGTCTAGGAATACATTTTTGAGTAGTGATACCTCCGAGCTAGTTTTAACTTCCACTGCACTTTTCTTTCGGTGATCCCATTATAATTTGGCATTCAGTATTTGTATATTTTACATGTTTGTATTGTCTTCCCCTCCCTTTTGCTCCACCCCAGGCGTTGGTCTGCGCAGGGGTGTACTGCAGCAAAGCCCAATGATGAAGCATGTCACAACTTTGTGCGTGAGGGCAGTATTTTCACAATGTGCACGTGCCACCACCGAGACCATTTCTTTTTTTACTTCCTCTACTCCTCTTTGGTGTGTACAAACTTAATTGTCAACACCAGCGCTTGTGACAGTCTGCCACAAGGTGCGCTGTCTGGCTAATTTAGAGATGACCACAACAACAGTTAATTATTAATTGAATATAGATTAAAATGACTATTACCAGCCGCCCAAGCCATTCCTATAGCTTTGGGGGCCTGAAACAGTCTGAATTATCACACTTGTAGGAGTGTGATGGTTAGTACTTGTGTTGAGCAGGGGCAATGTGTTGGTGCAAGCAGCAGTGGCGTCCTGGCGAGAGCCGTGGCGCTTATTTTGTTTACAAATTAAGCATTGCTCCTTTGTAGCCTGGAGAGGAGAGACTACGCTACTCCATTAAGCATACTGGTTAAGGATGTGCTAGGTTATACAGTTTTTCTCTGAAGAGTGCTCGTACTTCTCACCACAACTATGGAAACACACGAAGTATGCATTATTCTGTGAAGGGGTAATCTCTTTCTGAAAATTATCACGTGCAAGAAAATGATAAGCAAGGTATGCCATGGAGTACACAATAATTGTAAATTACCATCGTGCACTGGTTTAAGAGACAAAAGCAAGAATAAGTTCAGCAAGGTGCACATTCGCACAAAAAATG
Organism: Calotriton arnoldi; assembly: GCA_963921515.1. Taxonomy (NCBI): domain Eukaryota; kingdom Metazoa; phylum Chordata; class Amphibia; order Caudata; family Salamandridae; genus Calotriton; species Calotriton arnoldi. The sequence goes on from CAWUFW010007190.1 coordinate 700,639, forward strand.
CTCATGATATTCCAGCAATAAACTGCCACTCATTAGAAAACGTTTGAAGTGCATAGACAGAAGAAGAGCAGGGAAACCTAACAGCTGTGGGCAGACAAATTATCCAGGTACTACAACAGACTCCACTTGAATAACTACGAGCTGCAACAGACGTACAGCCATAGTGCTGGTATATTTTGGGTGTAACCCCAATCCAGCATATTGAAAACTGTACTGGGGAAGCAGCCAAAAGCAGTGTCACTCTTCAAATGGCCTTGAGAATTCAAACTACTGAGGCAAACAAGCACTGGCAAAACCAGTAGGTTTGGCACTAGCTTTCAGCCTTTTGGCTTTGTCATTGCGTGTTTTGTTTTGTCATGGTTTTTTCAATACTTTAGTGTGGGGGAAGCTGCTAGACACTTGTGTATGTAAAAAAAACTAAAATTGGCTAAAACTACATTTTTTGGGGGTCTCAAAAATAACACTTTGCCCTAGTAGTCCCTGTCACTGAAGGGAACTACTTTGTGTGTGGATTTGCTCTTTGTGAAAGGCTAGAATGCTGTCACTCACAATGCAGTTAGCCAATGGCTGAAGTGGGTAGACCTACTATGCCATGCAGCATCCTGCAGGAAGGAGAAGAAAAATGTCAATTACACAACAGACCAATGGATAAAGAGGAGAACCCAGCAGGTCCTTGGCAATCTTAAAAAAACAAACATTGGCTGCAAGCAAAAATATTTTTTGTCTCAAAAAAAGCACACATTGCCCCTAGCTGCTCCAGTTACTCAAGGGAATTACGTTGTGTGTGGATTTGCTGCTGGTGAAAGTGAGAATGTTGTCATTCATAGTGAAGTTAGCTAGTGGCTGAGGTGGGTTAACCCACTGCCCCATGCTGAATGCTGTAGGGGGCAGAAGACAAATGTGTAATAACAAACCAGTGGTTGAAGATGGCTGGCTGAAAGGCCCGATATCTAAGTATATTATACATATAATTTTAGTAGTATCTCAAATTCTTGGCTAATGCAGGAGCTAAAAATCAGGAGACTTTTAAAATGGAAAAATGAGAATGAGGGAACAGTTGACAGCCCGAGCAGTAGGGTTAGCCTTTACACACTCCTCCTTCAGACCCAGAGACATAGTTGATTCTGGGCAGCTACAGGCAGTCTCGCTATACTTAACTCCTAAGTCTTCAGATCTGGGCACAATCATGGTTACAATAGAGATACAGGGCCACACGTACTAAATAACTGATTGCAAAAAGTGGCCGCGTTGTGCACATATTCCTTGTGACCAGTAACTTATTTTACAAACTGACCTAGGTGCTAATAGTTTAGTTAACAAAACAAGTAATTAGAGTGGGTCGCAGAATGACCTGCCTAATGATCATTAGACAGGTTGTTAATTGCAACTCACCGTGATTGGCTACAAAGACAGGGATGGTGACCAAGGGTCAGCAGACCACCAACCCTGACTTTGCATTTCAAAACTGAAAGGTTGAAAACAAATGATTTAAAACAGCCCAATTATCATAAAGGCAACGGGCTGCTATAAAAAAAAACCTTAAGTAAGAGTTGGCAGCAGGGCCGGGCTGGCTGTAGAGGGTATCAGGCGCTTTCCCGGTGGGCCAGAAGAGTGTGGGCCATTTTTTGAGTGGCGGGGCTGTTTTTGTTACTGCGGGCCGGTTTTGCAGCAGTGCTGCAATATCGGCCTCCGTAAGGAAAGCAGAAGCAGTGCTTCTCACTAGAAGTCCCCCTCCCACCTCCTCGGGCGGGTCCAACTGAATTGCCAGGGCTGGTTTGTGTTTCCAGTCAGGCCCTGTCTGGCAGCGGCCTTAGGGACCACTGCTTACACCCCATTAAGCTGCCACCTGTGTTCCCGAATGAGAAGGGCCCCAAAGGAGATCTCTTTCTCTTTGCAAATCAGTTATCACCTCTATTTGGATTCTGTAACTTTTCAATGGTTTCCAACTGGAACTACAGTCTCAAACCACTGCTACATCAGGGTATGAATCGGAATTTGGAAGGACCCCACAACACGCCACTACCAATTTGCGAGTTGTCATCCATTTTTAAATCGATTTACCAGGTTGGAAAATGTCTAATTCTCTAAAGGTGTTTAGTAAATCGGAAAATACATTTGAGTGGTCACAAAGTCTGACTTAGAGAATCATAGTGCTTGCAACTGTTAAAAAATGAGTACATCTAGCCCATAGTTTTTCTTGGTAGAAAGGGGAACATGCAGAGAGTTCAAGTGTGTCCTCTTCACACTGAGCGACACCAATATTTTGGAGGGTCACTGAAAAAAGTGTCTTTTTATTCGATTAATTGGATACAAGGCATTAGCACTGTCAATCAGTGCTTTATAGAGTTTTTTGACAAGATAAGCACACTTTAGCACTGTATTATTTATGACTGGAATAATATTACAGGACGTGTAAAAGAAAATGGAAAGCATTCCGAGAGGGATCATTTCCAAGCATTGTGGGTTTTAATCTCATTTTGCCTCATTACCGGCTACCAGAGAAAATTGGATTTGAAATACTGCGTTGATTACGCACTGGTAATGTCATTACTCTGAGTCCAGATTTTCCTGTTTTGCTCATTACATCCCTCCCTCCCGCCTCAGTACTTAATTCAAATGATTAGTAAGCTTGGTATACTACAGGCTGTTTCCAGGTCAGCCAAAGCTATATGTAGCAGGAGGGAGAGGTGGGGATTGTGTTAAATTTATTTTTTACGGGAATTTGGGCATAGGGAAGTGTCTGTAGAGGTATGAATCCCTCTTTTCGTAACGAGAGGAACAGGGAGGGGGACGAAGAGGTAATGGCCTGGGAGGGCTCGCGTGCACGCTGGAGAGAAATGTTCTGAACTGAGAGGATAGTTTTGTTTCTGTGACCACATCTTTGTTTTATGGGCGTTAGATGACAATGTACCAAGTCTAATGGCCAGCAATAATGTCACTTTTAGGTTTTTTAAACATTCATTTGAGTTGTGTTGCAGTTAGTTTTACTCACTATGGGCCATATTATCAAGAACGGGCGATAACATTATCGCCCCTTTAGCGGCAGGAAACTGCCGCTAAAGTGGCGATAAGGGGCTTGATAATATGCCCTATAGAATTACAATAGAAGCCCAGGTTCTGGTGTGAAGGACATCAAACCTGGGCTTCTATTAGAATTCTATAGGGCATATTATCAAGCCCCTTATCGCCGCTTTAGCAGCAGATTCCTGCCGCTAAAGCGGCGATAATGTATCGCCCGTTCTTGATAATATGGCCCTATATTTGCTTTGCACTGACTAGCATCGCATACTAGCATCGAATAAATATGCTTGTAGCCCTAGTGTGCAAAAAAGAAAAAAAAGTCAAGGACTATCTTGAGTGCTTCATCAGGTTCTGGTAATGACCCCGCACAAAGGAGAATGGTTTGCAGGGGCATGTATAACTTGAATAATGTTCTGTCCCTCCAGAGTCAGGGATTCAAGGAGTGGGGTACCAGGGGACGAAGTTCAGATCACTGCAGAGGAGACAATTGTGCTAGAAAAGAGTGAGAGCCCAACAAGCCACTTGGCCTTCCTAAGAATTTAGATAAAATGTGTCAGGTAAGATCCTAGGCCAAGCATGCAACCAGTTTGAATGTGGTAAGAAGGAGATTTTGAGAAAAAAATCGGGTGGAGGGGGGAGAGGGATTTGACTCACATTGAAGCGGAGGTGGTTTTAGGCGGAAGACAACTAAAATAAAGCTTAAAATAGCAGGAGTTTCATTCCTGAATCGAGTCTGTTGGCATGTATGTCATTGGCTGTCCCCAGGCAACATAGAAGCTTTTATTGAGACAACAATTTGTTGTAGGGTGGTCAAGAAAGTTGGGCCAATTAATCTTTGCCCCAAGAGTTATAAAAAGCACCAGGCAGGGCCCTAAACTACAGGATGCGATTCTTAAGTAGTCATGAAATGGTGTGCATTAGGTTAACCTGACTGATTCAAGGACACAGTACACTAAACCACTAGCAGAGAGCTTGTGGCAACATCTTAACATCATATTCTGGATTAACATCTTGCACATTTTGAACAAGCACGACAGTGATAGACTTATAAGGCAACTATTTTTTAATTGTCTACAGAAGAGAATCAATTTCAGTGCAAGTTGTTGATTTGAGGGGTCAGTTCACCTTTTGCCAGTGGTCATGGCTTCCATAGAGAGCCATTGGATAGCCTATTCAGGGCCGGGGTTCTGCTTCCCTCAGTTAATGCGCTCAAAATACAGGGTCGAAGTCAAGGATGTACATTGTGACATAGCAATAGTGTACTAGGCTCTGAGGCATAAGTCAAGCAAAAAAAAAAAACACCCCATCCTCTGGATGGGTAGTAAAAGGCTGCCATAATGGAGTGTTGTGGGCCACTCACATCCCTGGATCTAGATGCCACAGTCCGCCCCTCTGACAACCAGTGGGAAGAATTAGATATTTTCATCTCAAATGCATTATTCCTCTACCCCCACCCCCACCCACACACACACACAGACATCCTTGGTGCACACAGAAGATGGCAGAGAGGCTCATGCAGCTATGACATTTCCTAAATGTAAACACACCAACAAAGATGGAAAGTGTGAAAGTAACTCATTCTCAAGGCAACTGCCCCAACATACCTGGTGGGTAGGCGCTGTCCATCAGCGGGGTACCAGCACCTGGGCCTTGAGGCACTTTCTCGTTACTCATTCCACACGACGTTCAACTACAAATAAAACATACAGTAACTAACATAAGTATTTGTAAAGCGCACGCACACCCGTAGGCATCTTGGCGCTGCATAACAGATGTTTATTGTTACCCAACTCAATGGTACTCATTTTATTGACCTCAGATGGATGATAGGCTGAGTGGACCCACCAGGATTTGAACCTGTGAGGTCGAACACAGGTCCCTGCAGTAGTCGCACTGGTCCACTGAGCCACCAGACCCTGCCATTTTGGGGGATACTTTTACATTTATTATTGTTTCAAAAATTGTATATGTCTGGACTTTACGACCTATAGACTTGCAACATGGATAATTTCATGGAAGAGTACATTTCATGATAAATATGTGAAAAACATGGGCATTTATAGTCATGTTCATGTGTTTATGACGTCAGTGATCGTAGAAGTAGGCATATAAAATAATTTATTTTGGACAAGTGTGCTAATATAGTCCATATTTCTTACCACGATGGAATGTCAGATTTCATGACATGGCCATATTAGCTTGAGACTCGCAGGTGTTAAAAACAAATTGTAAAGGAAAATAACGAGGCACATCCTCACTAGGCCTGTTTAATCAAACTGCACAGATTTTACCCACAGGGCTATAGTTGTGGTTAAACATCTTTGTTCATAACCTCAGCACATTAAAGAAAATAGCCTTATAAACCATGCACGCCAATCAATTAGTTTAATATGTTATTTATTAGCATTAATGAGGGAAGAAAGCAGGATTAGCGCCCACCCAAGGCTCAGTTTTGGCACACTCTACATTCATTTTTTTTTTTTTTTATTCTTGTTTATTGGCATTTCGAAATCAACACTCTACATTCATTAACGGTAATAAAATGAATATTTCCCATAATACAGCAGTATATATTTTGCGTTAGAACAAGTATTTTTTGATCGGTAATAACTTTCCCGTTTTGACAAATCTGCAGAAAACATTCCAAAAAAAGAGAAAAGAAAAGGCAATGTTCGTGGATTCAAATTAGTTTTCAGAAAATGTCCTAATGACTGATCAAGGAGAGGGAATGGTACAAAAAGTTGTGTTTCCAGTTTCTATGTTTTGATCATATCCCAAGGTGGGAGGTAAGGTCCTCCTGGTGGCCGATTTTGTGCAGGGATTTGTACTTGTTACCGTGCTCTTAATATGGTAACTGTTAGGCAGTGTAAGTTGCATGTTTAAGATAGAATCATTGACTGCAGAAGTCGATGATGCAACTGTGCTTTTTGAAAGGGTGAACATTCTATGAAGGATGGCGACGTCCAGGTTAGTTTCAGTGTGCTGGTGGGAGCGGTGCTGATCATGGGCTGAGTGAGGGTAGAAGTGCACAGCTGTATAGTTAGAGAGATGTCACTCACCATGTCACCAGAAGACTCTGGGATACCTATAATAGGAGCAGCCCAGAATGCTGGACCTAATGTTCAAGAAGTTCCTGAGCTCTGAACTCTTTCCTGCAAGCCCTATTCCTCTGGTCCTTTGGCTGTGTCCCAGAGTTCCTAAACGCAGAGGGTGAACCTCCCTCAAGACCCTGTGCTGAGTCACAGCCTCCAAAGCATCAATGAGTTCACCAGTCCTATAATCAGTTATCGTACTTGTGAAGTGTCTTTGGCATCTTGTTAAGTCATGAGCAGAAGTTATGATCACCAAGCTCCCCATAACTCAAACATTTCAGTGGTTTGTTTGAAACTTAACCTGGCGTTTTGTATGTGCCAAAACACAATCACACACACCCCCACACAATCTAGTAAAATGGCTTGCCACAATCCTTCTGCGCACTGTATTAAAACCATCCTTACTCCATAAGTGAAGCATGTGCTCCGTCAAATCCTCACTCACTCGTTATAACCCTCTACCCATCTATCTAGCCCTCATTATTGAACAGTTGCGGCATCACAGTACCCATACTGGATTTTAGAGTTAGAACTACATTTTCTTGTCCGACTGTCAGATGTCATTGATTGAATAAAGTCATAGAATTAATGCTAATAGTCCACTGATTTGCTCCCACTGTGTAATTCTAGGCAGAGTCCTTCCATATTGATATCAGCCTTGGTGCTGCCCCAATATGAACAATCCAGTCGGAACTAGGCCAGGTCCCTCCAACTCCCCAGGACATGAGCGCAAGCAACCTTAGACAGGTTTTCGGCCTACTTAGGCCTTATCAGTGAAGTACAGCTTGAGTCCTGTGGCACAGTGAGCACAGACCAAATTAGACTTGGGCAATTCTTCGCTCCAGTCACAAGCTGCACAGCATGGGTTTGTTCAATGAAAAGTGTGATACGATTTTCCTTCATATAAATCATTTTTAGTCATTGTTCTTCAAGCTTTTACAAATCTTAAACGGAGGCGACTCAATTCCAAGCTTCAGATGCTGTAGACATGCCCATCCAGGCTTTATCATGCAGCACGATGGAATCAACAATACATCCTGGTTAATTGCGCAAATATTGACCCAATGCATTTCGGGCTGAAAGCCCTTCTTCAGGGGTAACTTAAATTTAAAAGAGGCCCACTAGCATTGTATAAAATCTTAAGAGACAGAATTCAAGACAAAGCTTCAAAATAAAAAGTACATAACCTGAGTATACAAACATGTGCCTCCCTTTCCCCAAATGCACCGTGAATTGCATGCAAACTTAGCCCAAAAACCACTACAGGAACCCTAAACTATGTAACTAACTGCGCAAAAAATATACGTTCTATCCCCGCAAACTCATCATAAACTGTGCCTCATACCCAAATCAAATGAAAAATACCAAACTCATCTTAAACTTAGTTCACGACTTACTTTGCCTCAACTGTAAAGAAAAATCTTTTCCATTTCTCAGCGCCGAATCGGCTGCTTGGTACACATGCTTGCAGGGCCATGATGTTTCACTCAAATGAAAACCAACTATGTCAGGACTGTCCTTAGATATGCTGTGTCCACAGACGGAAAACGGGTTGGCCAGCGATGACGCTGTATCTTGTTGTAGCAGGGGCGTACCTTCCATTGGTGCAGCAGGTGTAGTGGCACTGGGGCCCAGAGGCCTGAGAGGTCCACTGGACCCTGATTATTGATGTATTTCACAGTCCAATGACGGCCGGAGGGCCCATTTCTATCCTTGCATCAGAGTCCGTGACACACTGGCTAGGTCAGTTTTGTGGTCTCAAAGGGGAGCATAAGTGCATCCACTGGTGCTTGTCATGCTCGTGTGTTTTGTTGATTCCTGGTCTGGTTTCTTGTGTAATCTGCTGTGGGTCCTGGCACTCGGATGCAAGGGATTTATGTGTTGTGCGATGCTGATGAAGTAGTGCTTGCTTTTGCTTTCTTCTTTCTCTGATTTCAGGAGGTAGGATCAGCTCAGTTACCATTGATAGATGGTGTAAGGTAGGCATTTTGGGGAATCTTTTTTGTCATGATGATATAGATTTGAGGTACGGCTCTCTCTACAGTAAAAAGAGGTTGATTGCACATTGATGAAGTGTTTGAAAGACACGGTTATGTTATATTTCTAATTCAACTTCCAGTTCTTGACTTGTATGCCCTTTCTTCTTTTGTAATTTGAATTCATCTTTGAAGGTGACTTTACCCAAAGAATCCTCCACCACTGATGGCTGTTTCCTGGGGATGGATCTCCCTTCCATGAGTGAACTGTGAGTCCCATGTTCTATATTCATATATACAGAGCTTGGCTATAAGCTGCTCATTGGAAGTTGAGCCTCTGTGCCTTCCTGGTGGTCTTTGTGTCACCTATACTATGGTTGCTTTACACTACATACATTGGGGCTGGGCCCTGTCACTTCTCGGTGGCCTTCTCCTAGCATATTCACTGGTCACTTTACAGTTGTTCTCAGGGACTTCACCCAGCATATAATTGGTTGTATAAAGTCCCTACACCGGGCTTGGCTCCTGTGGCTCCTGGGTGGACCTTACAGAGCTTTTACCCAGGCTGTCTGTAAACACTGTACGCTGTGGGCTGTTCCTCTTGGATTAACCTTTAAAGCCTTATTCATGGCTGCCTTTCCCCAGTGCATCCAATGAGATAGATTCTCCTCTCTTGCTTATGAATGGGGTTCACAAGAAAAGTCTGAAATCTGTCAGGTGTCAGCTCTCCATGACAAGGAATGAGGGCTATTTATACAAGATGGAAATTAGGATATAATTCCTTGAGTTGTTACTTCTATTTTTGTCTTGATTGTCTATGTGGCCTGCACACTCAATTGTTATCTAGGGGCCTTGGCTTGTAACCACTGCATGCCTGCAGATTACCCTTCTACTGGCTTTGTTTAGACATAAAAAAGGATTCACCTTGGCACCATGTCTCCTATGTATCCCTGGATGTTATTCTTGGACACTCTTGAAAAGAGACTTTCAACAATCGCAGCCAATATCCAGGGCTACTGGAATTATACAGCAGGATAGTGCCAAATTGAGGCAGGATTGAGTAAAATATGCTGCAAGAAAAGGCAAATTATGCGGCATAATGTGCCACATTTTGTGATAGTATTACTTCATTATTTCATCATTATTTTTAAACTTGGCAACACTGTCTGAACATTGGTTGCACTTCCTTCGTACCAGTTTAATACCCAAATACAGCCATAGCAACAGAAAGGTTACAAGTCCAGCTTTTCATAGGGCCTTCCACTGCTCGGCAACCAAGGTCACTGCATTTTAAGTAACTTTTGAACTATTTGTGCTACAAACCAATTATTTTTTTGCTAAAATCTGCCGATCATGTGGCAGATAATGGATTATGTGGCAAATGCGGCAAATCTATAATTCTGCAAAAATTGTCGCGACCGCCCAATTGCATAATTCCAGTGGCCCTGCCTATTTCTAGTGCTTACTATGGGTTTTTCCTAGAGGGCTTTTAAGATGGCTGCTATAGCCTGTGGGGGATGTGGCTGCCCCTATATCTGGCTGCATGTAACCAATGCACTTCTGTGAGTCACTCCTTTGTTGATCCTGGGCAGTCCCTAAGAGCATTTACATTGGCTACACTTCTGTTTGAATGCTTATGGAATACTCCATATTGCAAATTGAAGGGCTTTTGAGATAATTTGCAACTTGCCCTAGACAGTGCAAGGCTGCAGGTCGTTCACCTGTTACTCCAAGGGGATTATATAGAACATCTGCAATGGCTGGCTGTATCCAGTGCATGCATTACTCCTCTATCACTGTTAAATGAATTCTATAGAGCAGGGACAAGAATAAATTAGTATAAAGTGAATGGGTTCTACAGCTCACTCCTCTTCCTGTCATTACTTGCCTAGGGTACATAGACAAAGTGAGTCCCCAACGCCCCCATACAAATGAGGGAACGCCCTGTCATGATAGCACTGGCGCTATCAGTTTTACAGAATGGGACGAAAAAGTATTTGCGCCCCCTTCTGTAATACCACTGTGTCCCAGGGGCCACAAAAAAGGCACACACATCCGTTGCGCCCCCGGGGCGCAATGCATGATACGGCCCCTGGAGGCTTCGAGAGAGGAAGGGAGGAAGAAGGTAGAGGAAAAGTGATAAAAGGAAGAAAAGAAAAGGCAAAGAGATAGAAGAGGATATATGGAAAGAGAGATTGCGCGCTGAGAGGAAGGGAGGGAGGCTGGTTTGAGCATTTTTGCCAGGGCTGCTTTTGGTTCCACAGTCCGACTCTGCCCAGCGCCCCTTTTATCAGGTTATGTGCATGCACAGAGCAATGGCACGGTGTACATCACACTCCTCTCTCATCCTCCTGTACCCATTAAGGCTTGCCCTCTCCCACACTTTCCAAATTCCTGTGGCTCTGAGCTACGCCACAGGTTGTTCCAAAAAGGAAAACAAACAAAATAGTTTACCCCTACACACGTTTGCACAAAAGCTGCCTCAGTCCTAGAGAAAACAGCATGCTGACGTAGACAACAACCCACATTCTGCAACTGTATTCATATGTCTGGTTAAAGTTTTATTTATTTTAAAAACGTAATGCTTAGTCACTTTCCGCTTCAGTATAACTTTAACCTCTACAATGTCCTGTCTACAAATAGTATAATGGGCTTTCTTCAAAAGTAATCAAAGTAATGTCACAAATCTATACTTGGTAACTTTTGAGAACTTTCATCAATGAAATTTAAATATACCATTAGACGTTTTTCAATTTTTTCAATTTCCTATTGACACATATAATGGAATGATTTTTTTCTAAATTTCCATGAGCAGTGTTCTCAAAATTTAGTATAGTTTTGTGACGCATATTACCTATCTTTCGGGAAAAACACTATACAACTATTGTTTGGCTATAGTATCCAAAGTATATGCCTCTTCTGTCGCAACTAACTAAGCGTCTTCCGATATCTTCATCAATACATTCCTCAACTTATAAATGTAATCACAATGATCACATAGACTAAAGTTACTGAAAAAAGCAATGGCCCTGATAAACAAAGACAACCATTGAGACCCGCCTCTAGAAGCGCTAAGAAATTATTGTGTATAGAGTTGACTTACGATTTAACCTGATATGTTGACACGCCAATGTGGGGCTATGCATTGTGCTACAAAATTAGAGTGATAGCCAGTAAACTGATTCTAAGCACTACTAGAGAAGCTGCAGTTCAGAAACCTTGACAGGATGAAAGGGTGGTACTGGCGAGGTCTGCGGCACCCGAAATTTACATTGAATTTAAATCTAATTGATGGAAAATATCTGTGATGATATTGACGATGGTGGCCATGTTTCACCAGAAAGTCACACTTGTGGGGATGGAGATGAGAACGTTTTTGAAGGGATCAAAGTGAAGGTCCTTGGAATCACAGTTTTAAAAAATGCGGAATTTCATTAAGAAAGCATAGCTTGTGAGATTTAGACTTCACTCTTTGATGTCCTTCTGGCTTCCTAATATATTTTTCAGTCAAGACTTCTTTAGGTTGGACATTCTTCATCCTCAATACTAGCAGCAAGAAGCTATTGCACTGCACTGCACAGATAAACTACTGGGTGAGTGCCACTTCTGTAAGTATACTCCAGATATGACCAAGGCAAAAGAAACACTGGAACCTGGCATCTTGTTAAATAGAGGGAACCTGGTGGCGAGGAGCCAGACAATGCATGGGTGGCATATGTATCTGGTTAACTGTAGATTCCTTCCCCAAGCACAGGTTAGAACTGTTTATCTTCTTAGAGAAAACTCAGACAAAAGCCCATTTTTAACAGAAACATGGCTCAACGAGGATAGAGGGCCTGATATTTCAGAAGCCCTGCCGCCAGGCTATATAATTGCCAGGTGTGACCGGGCTGATAAGAAGGGTGGAGGAGTCACTATAATTGTAAAAAAGAGCTTAGACTGTAAATTCACTCCTGTCTTAATTCCAGGCAGTGAAAGTCTGGCTTACTCTATCAGACTCTCCCACAGCTATACATTTTAAGGGTTGCTGAGCTATCGTCCACCAGGATCAGTTATAGAGTTTATGGAGAATGTGCCAGATACATTAGCCCCCAATAGCCTTCAGTCAGCTAATTTCACATTGTTGGATTACATATATATCCATGTGGAAAACTCATAATGTGTCCATGTTGCAAATTTTTTGCACGACCTGTCAGTGATCCACTTATCCCACCTGGTCAATTCTCCAACACATACTAAGGGTCACACTCTGGACCTAATTTTTATCAACATATCTAACATGGTAGTAGAACTGCCTCTGCCTGTTGTTTGGACAGACCATCACATTATTCCATTGTCTATTCCAAAAGTAGGGAAGCCTATACTCAGAGTCACATACTCTAAGACCTCTAAGACCTCCTGGCAATGGTCCAAGTTGGATATGGCAAGATGGGAGAAGGCCCTATGTAAATCAGCCCCAAGACTAACAGAAAACACAGAGTTCTCAATGTCATATTCAGGACTAAAAAACTGGATCACAAAGAACCTGGATGACCTAATCCCATTAAAAACGAATAAACATTGCAACCTCGGTATGAAATAGTTGAGGCAACTAAAAAAGAATGTAAAAAATATGAAAGGAAATGGAGAGTTAAGTTAGATGATATAGGTAAACAGATTTACAAAGCATCTTTTTAAAAATATCAGTATGCTATTCGGAGATCCCGCACGATCGATCTTGCATAGAGGACTAAGCTATCCACAAATACTTCAAGAGAGATTTACAATATAGTGAATTCCTATTTAAATTAAAGCATGACATACCAAAAACCAGACTTACTTCATCAACAGGATGAGAGGGAGAGAATGTAGCCTTACGGCTAGAGTGGTCGACGTCGACGCTGGAGAACCGAGTTCGAGTCTCGGCAACGACGCTCAACATCCTCTGATTCTGGGCAAATCACTTAATCTTCCCGTGCCTAACAAAAATGAATGTGTCCTTGTGTAACGAAACTGGTGCTATGTAAAGCGCTCTGATACCCGATATCTTTGGGTCTAGTTCGCGCTAAATAAAACTCTATAAAAAAAAACAACAAAAAAAAACAGAGCAGTGTGAATCCTTCACGAGCCACTTTCTTGGAAAAGTGAGAAACATTTATGATGCCCTATCGGGTTCAACAGACTATAAGAACAATATAGACAGTACACCCAGAACCAATAATTTTAAAACAGTACTCTCAACATTCCTGCAATTGACCAAGAAGGAAGTTACTGCTGTGGCAAACTCAGTAAAATCAGGCTCATCGCTTGACTCTGCTCTAATAGATATTCTATTGAAGGGGGTAAAGTGATGCTTTACGCTCTGACTGGTTTGTACAATCTGTCCTTGAATAACTGTAGCGTCCTGGAGGAATGGAAACATGCCATCATCTGTCCGCTACTTTAGAAACCTAACTTAGATCCTGAGACGACAGGAAACTACAGACCTATTTCTCTACTTCCTGGAGTTAGTAAAATTCTAGAGAAAATTATAAATACGTACATCACAGAATACCTGGAAACCAATAACATTCTTCACCCTACCATGACAGGTTTCCACGTGGGTTGCAGCACAGAAACAGCTCTTCAAAGGGCCACAGAGGATCTTAAAATGATCATGGACCAAGGGGGTTCAGTGGCACTGATCCTCCTGGACCTGAGTGCTGCATTTGATATGATTTCCTAGCCTATCCTACTTCATCGGTTGGAAAAAGTAGGTATTGCAGGGAATGCCTTAAGGTGGCTTGCTTCATTCCTGGAGAAACGCAGCTTTCAGGTTAGTGAGGAGCCTTTCTTTTTGACTAGCCATCAGCTAAATTTTGGAGTACCGTAGGGCTCTTCCCTGAGCCCTACACTTTTTTATTTATATATACATCCGCCCTCTATCAGATATCATCTGCTCTTTTGGTTTTAAGATGGTATCTTATGCGGACGATAACCAGATTATTGTCATGCCGTCACCAGATATAGACTCTACTTCTATGAGACTCAATAGCTACCTAGAGAAGGTGTCTGAATGGATGGTAGCCAGTTGCCTTAAGTTAAATGGCGAGAAGACAGAGGTCTTGGTTCTAGGTAACAATCCAATGCTTTGGGATCAGATTATCTGGTCCCCTCCCCTAGGAGAACGTCCATTCCCTAAATTGGAAGTAAAGAGTATAGGGATTATATGGACAAACAGCTAGCCATGGCCTCTCAAGTAAAGGAAGTCGCTGGCAGCTGCTTAGTCCTTCTGAGAGCCCTGAGAAAGATTCTGAAATGGCTCCCGATGGAGTCACGAAGAATTGTGGTTCAAGGATTGATTCTCTCTCACCTTGATTACGGCAACTCACTTTACCTGGGCAGTCCAATGTCAGTGATAAAAAAACTCCAAATCATTCAGAACTCTGCCGCCCGAATACTGTTAGGTATTCCGAAAACACAGTCAACAAGTGCAGTGCTCAAAACTCTTCATTGGCTGCCCATAAAATGCAAAGTACAATTTAAGGCATTATAGGCCAGATGTACAACCATTTTTGCATGCGCAAACGGGTTTGCGAACCCGTTTGCGCATGCAAAAACAGCATGGGGAATGTACAAACCCTATTTTGCGAGTCGCAATTTTTGTGACTCACAAAATAGGGTTTTCTGACTTGCTATTAGGAAGGGCGTTCCCTTCCTAATAGCGAGCGCAACCCTATGTAAGAATGTTTTGCGTCCGCAATTGTGGGCGCAAAACACTCATAAATACCACCCTCTTCAAGAGGGTGGTAATGGGGTCTCAAAAGGGAAGGGGTCCCCAGGGGACCCCTTCTCCTTAGCAAATGCAGGGGGAAATATTTTTTAAGGGCAGGCAGTGGTCCCAGGGACCACTACCTGCCCTTATAAAATGAAACGAAAACGTTTCATTTTTTTCTTTTTTAAATGCATCCCGTTTTCCTTTAAGGTCATCAAGGTTAAAAACACAGTTCATATATTTCCACAGGCAATATCACATAAAAACACTAAAAAAATCACATAATACATAAAAAATCACAGAAGAACTCTAGAGTTGTCGACGCAGCGTTTCGGTGGATGGACCTTGATACACACCACCTTCTTCAGGACAAAAAACTTTTTTTGACAACAGAGATCTCTCTTCACTCTGTTGTTCTAAAAACACTTCATGTTGTTCCAGTTGGTTACACGAAAGTTTGAGGTATATTATTTTCTTATATTTGTCCCTTGTATGACAAATCAGGGAGATTTACATTTATTCATTTCTCTTAGTCTCATCCAAATGTTACTTGTAGGATGAATCACTCTGTTCCTATATGTGTTCCTTGTCCTCTTTAAATATAGGTCCCTTTCAATTTACTTTGTTAGGGTGGAACCGCTTTCTATGGGTGTTCAGAGATAGGGCAGTGACGGGAACGCCGGAAATGTTATAGACCACACCGGAAAGGTATATAAAGCACCCGCACTGCCCTATCTCTGAACACCCATAGAAAACGGCTCGGAGATACTTTGCTGTAATGCTGGTAATGGGAAAACATTTTTGAGGAATGTTTATGCTTTAAAAAGTGGTAATATAGGTAACTTCTCTACAAAGAACACTACTATCCATGTAAGGAAGCTCCACCAGTGGTTACAATGCTGCCGCCTTCTTGAAACCACCACCGCCATTCGATACTGCCTAAAAGCTGAATATTAGCGACAGATGAACTGCCCGGATAGAGACATTTGATGATTTTATTGATATGATAGAAGAAGCAGATAAACAGGGAGATTATCAAGTACTTTAAGAATCTTGCTGGTGAAGGTGTAAAAGAAACAAAGAAAATGCCGTGAGCTGACAAAATTACATACAGTCAAATAAAGCAGCCTTGAATCTCAATGCCGAATTTAGATTACGAAAAGCTACATCTTCAGTCAAGAACAACAGAAAGCTGGTGAGACCATCAACAAATTTGTTGAGAGACTGGATACGTTCATCAAACACTGTAAGTTCAGTGAGTTTAATAATGAGGAATCTACACGCCTCAGAGTGATTGACGGATGCTTGTCAGATTCGTTTAGACGACAAATGCTGAGAAAAACTCTTAGTCTGGAGCTAGTTCTTATGGCTGCCAGAGCTGAAGAGCATGCTGAATGACAAGCTGCTCACATGGAGGCCAGAGGTTCCCATAGTGAGTCAGTCATGAACGTGAAAAGTAAGCCAAAGCACAAGACCGAGAGAAAAAAAGTTGCGCTTTAGGTGAGGATTTTCATTTTCCCATGAAGGTAAATGTCCTGCCATGAGTCAGATCTGCAAAGGCTGTGGAAAGGAAAACTATTTTGTAACAGTCTGCGAGGAGAAAGAAAAAGAGCAAGTGTGTCATGGCGCAAAGACAAAATGTCCACCTGAACGTTGCAGAACAGATGTTCGATGCACGCCCACAAGGCCAAGCGTCTCAACCAACTGAGGCAAATCGACAACAAATGAAGACAATTGGCATCTAAATCTTCGTCGAACAGTTCATCAATATCAATGTCAAGTGAAAGTTAAGATGGTTGTGTCATGACGATGCTTTCCTCAGACAAATGTACGCATGTTGGACTGGACGCATGTGAGGAAAAATACCAGTCCAAGAAAAGTCAACAAGGCAAAGCACCAATGTCATTTACACATTGTCTGGAAATCACACTAAAAGTCAACGATTGTAAAAACCTTTGAAATGTCTCCATTGCGCCCACTTATGGCATCGAAAACTAAAGTGTATACATGGGCTGCATCGACGCGAATGAAAAGTCAAGGTGCATTTGTAGCAACGATGAAACACAAGAAAACAAAAGTACAAGCACCCATTCATGTACTCAAGGTCCGGCATCAAGTGCCTACTTACTCAGTTTCAGCACAGCTCCTGATATGGGACTAATATCAGTGAAATATAACATGAATGCTCATCGTGAAATAGTAAGTCGATTCCCTACATTGTTTCATGGGTTGGGAAAACTCAAGACTGTGATAGTCAAATTACACATTGATGAAGACGCCCGTCCTGTTGATCAAAGACACAGACAAATTGCCTGTCATTTAAAGGAAGATGTTGAAAAAGAACTTGAATCCTTACACAAACATGACATTTCTGAGTATTCCACTGGTCCCAAAAAGGACAGTGAAGGAGTTGTATGCATCTTCCATCGTGAAATAAAGCACCCCGCTGCCATTTCATTGGAACAAATTGTCACTGCCGTGAGTCAAGATAGTGGCATGCTACAACTGAAAGACATTATTAGACATCAGTCTTGGTACCAGCACTCTCGACCTCTTACCTGTGATAGTGAATACCAGAAGTTTAAAAATGTCAAAGATGAACTGTCCATTACTCAGTAAGGCACTATTCTAAGAGTTTGAAGAATTGCCATTCCGGAGAGTCTGCAACAACAGATAACTGAAGTGGCCCATAAAGGACATTGTGGTATTTTTGCCACCAAACGAGCTCTCCGAGACCGAGTCTAGTTTCTACATCTTGATGAGTGAGTTGAAAGAGAATTGAAGGCCTGTAATCTATGCAACTGCCTGTCATCAAAAACCACTCAACACACCTTAAACATGTCAGATTGCCAACACATGCATGGGGAAGAATTGCTATTGACTTTTTCAGTCCTCTTGACAGCGGACATCACCTGATGGGGATTGTTGATGAATATTCCCGTTTTTTCATTAATAGAAGATCCCTCATCTATCTCTCAAGAAAAAGTAATCGAGAGATTAGACGGCATCTTCGCGGTATGAGGTGTGCCTGCGACCTGGAAGCCTTACAACATGCAGTAGCGGCCCATCCCCAGCCAAAGTGGGGAGGCAGGCGGGCCTGAGGAGGGAGGTGGGGAGGGAGGGAGGGTTCGGGGACAAAAAAATAAACTTACCTTAACGCCGCCACCGCCATCTCCCACCGCATCGCACTCTTCCTGCTTCAGGGCACAGGCTCTCAGAATGCACTGCGGCCAATCCTGACGCTGCACGAAAGCAGCGTCGAGATTGGCCTGAGCGCCGGCAACTTGTGCTCCCAGGCAGACTGGGAGCCTGTGCCTGCTCACTCCAGCCCCAGCAATGCAGCTGGGGCTGGAGAGAGCTTCACTGTGCATGAGGGTTTGGCCGGCCTGAGACGGCCGGCCAAACCCTCATGCGCAGTGAAGGGAGTGCCCACCACTCCCCCACCAGCAGTGGCATCCCCTGGACCCACCCCCAAGACTAATTAGAGTCCTGGGGGTGAGTCCAATGTACTAAAATAAAACGATAATAAAATAGGTTTAAAACCCGTATTTGTTATCGTTTTATTTGCTGGTGGTGGCAGGGATGCGGCACTCCTCCGCTCTAATGGAACGGCCGCTGCTGACAACGTCCCACCTTTCATCAGTCGAGAATTCAGAGACGTTCTCAGTCATCCTAATGTGAAGCATCAAAAGACCACCCCTCTTTGGCCACAGGCCAATGGCCTTGTCGAACGTTTCATGATCACTCTTAAGAAAGCTGTTCAGCGTGCTGTACTAGAAAACATCGATCTTAAAACTGTCTTAAAGTTGACTCTTCAAGCTTACCTTTCGACCCCTCACTCAACCACAGCTGAAAGCCCTGCAACCTTGATGTTTGGGAAAGCCATGATGACCAGGTTACCTCAAAGGACCATCCAAGGATCAAATACTGAGGAAGAAACCCGCATGAGTGACTTGAATTGTAAAAGGAAAATGAAGGCGTATCCCGACAAGCATCGACATGCAAAAGACGTTACATTAACTTGAGGAGATGGACTGCTTGTTCGTCAGCATAAAAAACGGAAGTCTGATGCTCCTTTTGATGCTGAACCATTTCATGTTGTGACCATCAAAGGACACATGGTGACTGCCCAACGTCCTGGGAAGTCCATTACGCGAGATTCCTCACATTTCCGACATGTGGCTCATCGTTCTTCAGGCATTGATGTCAATGTAGAGACTGGGTCTGAAAGGACAAGTGAAGACCCCTGGCTGCTGTTGTTCATTAATCAACAATGCAGGTCATGGACACTTCTACTGCCTGTCCCTAGTTTCCAAAGACACGGTCGGGACATGTAATCAAAGTGCCAAGAAGACCCACTGAAGAGCTATGATAGTGTATATATTTGCAAAAAATCTTTACTTTTTTATATAACAGAGTAGGAGATGTAGTGTTGTGAGTGTTTGCAATGAAGGAACCCGTGTGGCTCCTGATGGACTCCGTATAACTGTGACATAAGTGTTAGAGCGGAGTTAAGTGAATACAGGTTTAGAACGTTGAGTTCACAGTTACCCGCAAAAGAAAAAAGATGTGTTATACTGAGCTCCGAGTGTGGCATAGTCATTGACGAGTACGCAGGCTGGGGAGGACGCTACAAACGCCAGGATACCCTTGCGGGTGATAGTGCGCTCTTCAAATTTGCTTAAAATACGAACATAACATACTTCCCCAAGCCATACTTGTTCATTTCTTTAAGGGAAGCTTGCACTGATCCTGCAGTGCCACACTTGTTCCATGTCTCTGAGGGAAGCTTGAGTGGTCTTGACCAGTGCTTTTATTTCTGATGCATGCGAGCCAAGAAACGCATGACTTGCTGCCTGCGCTGTGCCTCTTTTTTGTATGAACAAAACTTAGAGTGATCATTTTCCTCGCCGTGCCTTATTCTAAAAAATTATTTTAAGAGATTGTAAACAGTGATTAAATAGCTGTATGCTAGAAGCCAAGAAGGAAAAGGTATTAAAAATGAAAATATTGCCCAGATATGTTTCAGCAGTAATGATGTTGGTATCTATTCCTTGCTGCCACAGTTAAGTGATTTCATAACACTGCACATGCCAGATGTAATTATTACCCAATTCAATATTTCTACTTTTATAGTTGCTTTAAGGACGGAAGGCTGTGCCATTTCTTGTCGGCTTTGAACATGTGCTCTGTTGGCTGGGCGGAGGGCTCGGCAGCTGTCTTGCTAGGCAGTCTGGGCCTGCTTATTAGGACACAGTGAGAATTATAACATCTCTGCAAAAGGGACTGTTGAGAAGTAATGAGGTCCTGAAAAACTTGCTTTGCTTTATAGTTAATGTAAACAGTTGTGTGAACAAACAGTCACAGTTACCGAAATAATCATCATTTTCCTTAACACATGCATCTTTAATGTCCATCTTTATTTCCTCTTAAAATTACAATTAGTGTTTCTGGCTCCAAGTGTAGTTGCAGTGGCCTACCAATAGCCCCTGCGGTGCGGGGGTGGGGGGGGGCATGCTCCAGGGCCCCCCTCCAGCCCTGTTCATGGGTGGGGCTGAGAACTCCTGACTGGGTCTGGAGCAAGGTTGGCCCCTTCATGCCCCTTGCAGGGGGCCCCCTCCAGCCCTGTGTATGGGCAAGCCTGAGAGCTCCTGACTGGGTCTGGAGCATGGTTGGCCCCTTCATGCACCTTGCAGGGGGCCCCCTCAAGTTTCGTTACGCCACAGTGTAGTCAGGGATATTCTTTCATAGACGGAAGCGGCAGTTAGTGACAGTGAATGAGTTTGCACTTTTTTTGATGCTGCCTGAAGAGAAGTAAAATAATATTTGCAGCCAGTAATAAAATACATTTTGCGCATATTGCTTTTTAGGTCGAGCCTAGCGCAGCGCGCATTCGCTGCTCTATGGGAGGCTTCTTGTGAGCACTCCAAACTTCTCCAAACTTCTCCGTGTGGGTCTGACTCCTCCCACACATTAGATTGGCCTTTCTGTGTGGCTTTCAATAATGAAAGCACGCAAATGGCCAAAGGCGGGTGCATGTCCCACCTCCTTTCCAATGTGTCGCTCCTACGGCGTTTCGCTCTCGGGAGCGAGCAGCGGCGCGCAGGCTGGCAGCTGCATTCCTGGTGTTTCAGGTTACACGCAACGCGCCGCTCCGTGCTTTCGCTTTTGCTTATTTCCCTTTGAAACATGGTGGGCTGCTTTTCTTCGCTTATGTTGCCCCGAGGCTACATTATTCATAGATAAGCGTGACAGGTTTGCACTCTCCCTTTTACTCTCAGTGCGTGCGGGGCTACTCATTATTTGTTTGGGAGTACGGGCCTTCTGTCTCCTCTTTAGTTATGCCTCACATAGCTTGCAAGTTTTCAGGCTGCTTATGTGAGACATTCAAATGTCTTAACACGCAGCCCCCGTGCGCTCTGTATTACTTCCTTGTTATTCTGTCTGTTTATTTGCAGCGCTATCCGATAGGCAGGACCTTTATTGACATTTGCCATGGTACACTTTTTATTAAATGCTGATTTCCTTTGTGAAGTCTTGCTTTTTACCAAGATTACAGGTGAATAAAGGAGTGAGAAAGTTTTGTTTTCCTAGCATGTTCATGCACGTCTCGTTTGAACTTGTAGCTTTCATTAGCTATTCCACAACCATTAAGTCCAGTGTAAATTGAAGCTGTTTTGGTTGGAATAATTTTGAATTTGTGGTGCGGAAACATGTTTTATAGTCTTGTTTTGTTGGTGGACTTTGGCTTTGTGTGCTTTGTAAGTGCTGCCTCTGTTATTGGGTACCTTTCAGCTGCAGTGGGAGTTAACTGAAGCATGCGCTGCTTTGTTGCCACAGATGGGAGCGCTGCTGTAATCAGACCATAAATGGGTTGGGTGACCGGGGACATAATGAGTTGGTTGAGTGTGTGTTTAGGAGACATTCACTGACCTCGACTTCCTCTGAGGGTCCTTCATCCATCACGGGCCACACTGAGAAATTAGGACAGGGCTTGGTCAGCTTTTCCTCACAGCCTACTGACTCTGCTCTGGTCCTATTGGCTTGTCAGGAATCACTCCCCTCCCCTTTGCCAGTCCATCCTAATGTAGTGTGTCAGAAGTAGTGGTGCTGCTTAAAGTCCCTAACTAACTCCAGCCGCACCCCCTACTTGCCGATCTAATCCCGTGCACTGGTTCACAAAGGTGCCTTGGGCGCCACACGGCGCTAGGATTAGCAACCAGCTGAGGGACTGAACTCGATTTGACACGCTCTGTGCAGGGGTCTCCGGGAGGCAGGTTCCGGCTGTGCCTGTTCTACTCACGGCAGCCCCTGTGCAAGATCGCCAGGCAGGCCTAGGCTATAGGCAACTTTAAAGTCTTTGCAGGTCTTGCCCAACACTAGCTATTTTCTCAACTTAGTCTCGCCTCTCCCTGTTTCTTTTCCCCTTAACCCCCTGTTTATTTTCACCTAAACTCCCTGTTTCTTTTCATCCCCTCCCTGTTCCTTTCCCACCCACCTCCATCTGTGTTTCGTCCCCCTCCAGACGAAGGAAAAAAGTGCTATGAAGTGGCCAGCACTGACCACTTTACACCCTTTTTAAATCATCCCGTTATCTATGTCCTGTTAGCCCCCCAAACCCAATTGCCAAAGCCAATATCTGGTCGCCCATAGGCGAGACCTATTGGCTTTGCCAATGCTTGTTATAGCAAACGTTTACGCACTAAAAACTACGCTGAGAATTGTGGTGGCTCTCCCCCGCTCTCTCTTGTGATTATGGCTTCGACTTGTACATCTGCTGTGTAAGGAGAGGACATTGGGCGTTTATGCACAAGATTCGTGGTGCAGACTAATTTCACAGCTACCAAGTTTCCCTGGTCCACGAGTGATGTGCACCCCTTCCAAGTTTCCCAGGATCATTGGGTAATGTGCTGCTGCAATCCAGGTTTTTTCTTTGAATTCTGGGACTCGTAGTCCTGTTTCTAATAGAATAACACGACAACAAATCCCAGAAGTCAAAGAAAAAAAAATTGGACTCGAGCAGCACTTCACGAATGAACATGGGATACTTGAGAGGGCTGTAATTTGTCGAATGAGGTTGAGAAGTGTGAAGGGAGCTTACAATTAAGTTTGGGGCACAATTTCTTTCTTTACTTTAGTGCCCAGGAAAACCTTGCTACTCTACTGTGATTAGGTACCGGTAGCAGTGAACGTCATCATCCAGTCATGCGCAACACTGCTCAATACATCATTTCAAAACTCAAGGGGACAGATTTACAAGAAAGTGACTCAGTGCGTTCCGCAAGCCATTTGGCTGCGCCGCACTGAGTCACTTTCAAAGCACAGGGATGCGACATATTTACAATAATATGTCGCATCACTGTGCTTCCCCCTGCGCTGGCGCACAAACTACTGCCATGCGCCTTCGCAGGCACCCTTGCATCATGGTGCAAGGATGCCTGCGTCGTGGGGAGATTGTTTTTGTTCAGGAAGGGGCACCTTCCTGCACAAAAACAATCTGGAAAATGCCGTTTTTCAACTTCTATGTGTGCTGCATTAGCACACATAAAAGTTGAAAAACGTCATTGTTTCAATGATTGTATTTGTTCAGGAAGGAAACCCTTCCTGAACAAAAACAATCATTTGAGGTGATTTCCTTTTTCTATGTGGGCTGCAGAATGCAGCACGCATAGAAAGAGGAAAAGGAAAGAAAACGAGGAGAAATGAATACATTTCTCCTCGTTGCGCCTCCCTGAGGCGTAGCATTCACACGCATTTCCAGATTTACGATTCCTCGTAAATCTGGAAATGTGTCTGGTTCCATGGGTGCTGCGTGGGAACACCCACAGCAACACCCATGGAACGCCCCTTTCACGCAAAGTGCTGCGTGCAAAGGGGCCATATTTACAAGGGCAGGAAAAGTCACGCAGGGTTGCTTTTCCTGTCCTTGTAAATATGGAGCAGGTAAAATCGGCACCGGTACGACACAAAAAGTTACGCACCGGTGGCGCAAGGGGCTTGTAAATCTGCCCCAAGGTTTTTAGCACTGCGCATTATATCCAAAATGCCTTGTTATAAACATACATTATATGAACCATTTATTGTAAGAGCTCTGAGATATAGGGTTATTATTCATCGCTCTCAATAAAAGAAAACTAAAGTTTGTTCACTTGGAAGAACGAAAATATCAAGGTAAATTTGTAGACATCCTATATTAACCTTAAGTGTTAAATTACACATTTCTAGTGGCAGAAAAAGATTGAACGCTCAATTAACATTGGTAGCCGCAATATAAAAAATCACTTTAAATCTAAGAGGTTCTTTCTACCGTATTAAAAAAAAGAATCCTGGGCGGTGGATCCTGTGTATGATTCATAAGAGGAAACAGAGACTGTTTACGTAACCAGTGCAAGTTACAGAGATAGTGAACTCCCAGGGGCTTATTTACAAGCCCCTTGCGCCACTTTTGCGTCACTTTACCCTTGTTAAAAATGACGCAAAAGTGACGGAAGGGCCTTGTAAATCTGCCCCCCAGTTCCCAGAAACAGAGCTAATGAACTTACCAAATGTAATTGCTTATCCGTATTCTTGACTGGCACGGTGTCGGTATAATGTCTTGGCACAGGGCGAATGGTTGTTTGTTACTGTGTTGCCAGGTTCTATTTGGAAATGAAACACAAGCACATGTCAAAAGAAAGCACATAAAATTAAATACCCACATAATGGGATAATTAGCTAAAGATCGAAACGAAACAACTAGCGTTTTCAATGTATATACCAAGTTGATCTCCTGCTGCATGACACCCCTGAATTTTCTCGAACTTCCTTTTAGGATTTAACATAGGGTATGGGCTTCCAAGTATATTCTGTGACACAGTAATCTTCCATATTCGAAATCTTCCCTTGAGAATACCCAGGCTGGTGGCGTTCCGAAGGGGCGCCACAGGTAAGCCAGTCTGCACCTGTCTGTTTCCAGATCGCGTCAAGTGCAAGTCATGCTGCCGGTTCTGCTGAAGCAAGTGTCACTATATCTCGTATTGAACTAAAAGCCAAATTACATGCAGATCTCATTAATGTCTGTTCCTTACTCAAGCACTCATGGAATATATTTAGCCTCCTGCCGGATCTAAACCCGGCTTTGATTATTACAGAGACTTGGCTGAGTGATATGATAAATCCTGACATTGCCCTGGCCAGCCCCTTGGATTATTTTATAGTACATATGGATAGGGAAGGACATTAGAGTGGTGGGGTGGCCATCATCTTTAAATCTCTCTACCAGTGCACCGTCTTCTCACTGAACAATTCAAGTAAGGCTGAGGGCATGGAATTTTCCATAAAAATATCTTCAAACTTTTAATGTCAGGCAGTCTTATCTATCGACCCCTAGGACACACCACTAAATTTATAAACTTGTGAATTAAGTGCTCTCCTCTTGGTGCATGAAGTGTTTTTTTTATTTTTTTTTATTTTATTAAGCAGAATCGAAGAACAGTTGCAAGATAATAAAAAGGATATCATGACAATAAAATATAGCTAACAATCACGGGCACACAGACAGCCGATTCATTAAAACACAAAACACTTATATAATACTTTATATTCCACAATAAAGTACCTTCGTGCCATTAAAAGACAAAACACTTTTGTAATACTTTATATTCCACAATAAAGTTCCTTCGCGTCCTATCAGATCTCCACCTCCCCAGCCCTTATTCATACAATGGTGGGACAAATACAGTGCAATTGAAATAGCAGCCATCAAAAAGAAAGTGCCATTGTACCTTGCTAACACCCTTTCCCGACAATACAATAACCTCCTACCCCCATCAGGAGTCGAAATAAATAAGCTTTACACTTTCACTAGTAATACATCGGGGGCCGCCTTTTCTATTGCATCCATAAATTGCCATGAAGCATTACATCTCTTTACACTCCCTATCGGTCCTGCATGCGCCTCTTCAAACTTCTTTGTCCTAATCATTTTATCAGGCCACTCTTGGTATGTAGGAACCTTAGATGTTTTCCAGTTCTGTAAAATCAGTGAACGAGCAATCAAAGAAGCTATCGCTATAAACACCTGACCCCACTTGCCAATCCTAGAGCCCTGACTCTTCCTAATAAACCCAAACAGTGCCACACAAGCCTGTGGATCAATCTTAATCTTCGGCAGGTGAAAAAAGTAAACAGCCAACCTCCCATCCCCAGTTGCTGACAACGAAAACAGCGATCCTGCACTGCCGGGTACCTTCTGTTGAGAGCCACTGGTGTGTAGTAAGCCATCCAGTGAGATACAAAGGATATCCTCTTAAAATTTGCTGCCCTTAAAGCTATACGGCCTAGCAACGAGATAAACTGCAATTCTGCCTCTGAAAAAGTGCATTGCGTGGACAGGCTGATTTTATCTAAAAAGCTTTTCATCTGCGGATTACCTTCCTCCTCCCGTAATGGTCTATAATAGTATCCGACCCCCACAAGTTTTGACCTCAAAGGTGCACGCATAAAAGTGTTAGAGTTTAAACTGGGCTCCGGGCAGTCATTTTTGAAAAAAAAGGGTTATCTGCTGAAATCCCAGAAAGAACAACTTGCATCAATCGCCACATCTCACATGCAGTTCTTGCCTGTGATACATCTACCCCTCAACGAGAGATGTCCTAGTTCCTTAAAACCAATAGCATTCCAGAATCTTAGCTGGATATAAGGCATTCTGAGGCCAACAAACTTGTACTCCTGTAAAGTAAGATACTCATAGCCAACTGGAATGTGCTCAGAGAGTTAAAGTGCTTGAAGTCTGGCGCCAAATTCCTGTGTAACCTTGCATCTTATTTTCTTCGGGAATTTAGCTGTCTTAATAAAAACCGGGAGCTGGGATCCTGCTTCCTTGATCATTTTGTCTACAAAAAAAGATTGACCGTCCTCTTACCATCAATGGATCTTACTAATGCATCTCAAAAAGATGCTTCATAGTATGTGTGCACATGAGGCACAGGGTCAAGACTGATTTGCATATAGCTGTGTCTGAACTGGGGTGGCAAAGTGAGCTAAAGAACGATGATGGATTCAACCCAGATTTGTGACTGGGGGTGAGTGTCTGAAAAGTTTCAGCGCTCCGTCCATCATCTCCTTGTGTTTGCTTTGTTCGCCCTAAGTTGGCAGGGTATGCCCAGACGTGGGTCCCTTGCTCACTTTGCCACTGGATTCAAGCTAGCCTGGCTGATGAGGGCTGTTAGCCTGAAACCGGTCCCAGGATGCTTGTTTCCGGTCCAGGGAAGACATGGCTTGGCAGTTCGGGCTGAACTGTTCCCATGAGGCACAGGGTCAAGACTGATTTGCATATAGCTGTGTCTGAATTGGGGTGGCAAAGTGAGCCAAAGAACGATGATGGATTCAACCCAGATCTGTGACTGGGGGTGAGTGTCTGAAAAGTTTCAGCGCTCCGTCCATCATCTCCTTGTGTTTGCTTTGTTCGCCCTAAGTTGGCAGGGTATGCCCAGACGTGGGTCCCTTGCTCACTTTGCCACTGGATTCAAGCTAGCCTGGCTGATGAGGGCTGTTAGCCCGAAACTGGTCCCAGGATGCTTGTTTCCGGTCCAGGGAAGACATGGCTTGGCAGTTCGGGCTGGACTGTTCCCATGAGGCACAGGGTCAAGACTGATTTGCATATCGCTGTGTCTGGACTGGGTGGCAAAGTGAGTTAAAGAACGATGATGGATTCAACCCAGATCTGTGACTGGGGGTGAGTGTCTGAAAAGTTTCAGCGCTCCGTCCATCATCTCCTTGTGTTTGCTTTGTTTGCCCTAAGTTGGCAGGGTATGCCCAGACGTGGGTCCCTTGCTCACTTTGCCACTGGATTCAAGCTAACCTGGCTGATGAGGGCTGTTAGCCCGAAACCGGTCCCAGGATGCTTGTTTCCGGTCCAGGGAAGACATGGCTTGGCAGTTCGGGCTGAACTGTTCCCATGAGGCACAGGGTCAAGACTGATTTGCATATAGCTGTGTCTGAATTGGGGTGGCAAAGTGAGCCAAAGAACGATGATGGATTCAACCCAGATCTGTGACTGGGGGTGAGTGTCTGAAAAGTTTCAACGCTCCGTCCATCATCTCCTTGTGTTTGCTTTGTTTGCCCTAAGTTGGCAGGGTATGCCCAGACGTGGGTCCCTTGCTCACTTTGCCACTGGATTCAAGCTAGCCTGGCTGATGAGGGCTGTTAGCCCGAAACTGGTCCCAGGATGCTTGTTTCCGGTCCAGGGAAGACATGGCTTGGCAGTTCGGGCTGGACTGTTCCCATGAGGCACAGGGTCAAGACTGATTTGCATATAGCTGTGTCTGAACTGGGGTGGCAAAGTGAGCTAAAGAACGATGATGGATTCAACCCAGATCTGTGACTGGGGGTGAGTGTCTGAAAAGTTTCAGCGCTCCGTCCATCATCTCCTTGTGTTTGCTTTGTTCGCCCTAAGTTGGCAGGGTATGCCCAGACGTGGGTCCCTTGCTCACTTTGCCACTGGATTCAAGCTAGCCTGGCTGATGAGCAATGTTCCCTCTAATTTTTTTCCTCTGTGTGCGGCAGTGGAGGGTCTCTGTGCGCTGCAACCATGGCTATGTGCGCCAGGAACCAGACCGCGCGTGTGTGCAGCGCCAAATGTCACTCTAAATGTTTACTTAACCCCTTCGGTGCCTATGACGAGCTGGACTCGTCATGGCACACAGTGGCGCTCCCCCCGTGGGAATCCGATCGTGGTATTTTTTGGGGGGAAGGCAGGGGAAGCCCTTCCCCTGCCTCCCCCCGCCCCCCGCACACGTCATCAATGACGTCAGCGGGCGAGGCGCGCTGACGTCATTGGGGGTTTCCCTTTCTTCCCCGACGCGCTGGAAGCCATTTGCTTCCATCGCGTCGGGGAATTAAGGTCAGTTTTGGCTCCGGGGAGGGGGGGTTTTAAACAAAAGAGGCATAGAGGGAAAGGAAAGGGTTTTCCTTTCCCCCGATGCCTCTTTTGTGCATTCCTGCTGCACGATCATGCGATCGTGCAGCAGGAATGCCCACTAGACACCAGGGAATTTTTTTTTATTTTTTATTTGAAATGAAAATACTGTTTGGGGGAGTGGCCCCTTGGGCAAGGGTCGCTCCCCTTTTGGGGGCCATTTGTTTTGGTGGTCTGCCCCCCTGGGGGGGGGGCAGTTTTTCCCTGTTTAGCCCACTAAACCACCAGGGAGAAACGGTGGGCAGTGGCCCCTTGGGCAAGGGTCACTCCCCTCTGGGGGCATTGTTTGTGGCTGTCTGCCCCCATGGGGGCAGATCGGCCAAATAATAATTGATATAGTGCCCACTAGTCCACCAGGAATTTATTTGTGGAGAGTGACCCCTTGGGCAAGGGTCACTCTCCTTTGGGGGCAATATTTGTGGCTGTGTCTGCCCCCCAGGAGGGCAGATCGCCATGTTTTTTTTTTTTTAAATTGGGCCCACTAGACCACCAGGGATTTGTTTGAGGGGAGTGGCCCCTTGGGCAAGGGTCGCTCCCCTATGGGGAGCATTAATTTGGCTGTTTCTGCCCCCTGGGTGGGCAGATCGGCTGATTTTTTTGTATGGCCACTAGGCCACCAGGGATTTTTTGTGGGGAGTGGCCCCTTGGGCAGGGGTCGCTCCCCTTGGGGGCATTGTTTGTGGCTGTCTGCCCCCATGGGGGGGCAGATGTCGCCATTTTTTTTATATTTGGCCCACTAGACCACCAGGGATTTGTTTTTGGGAGTGGCCCCTTGGGCAAGGGTTGCTCCCCTTTGGGGAGCATTAATTTGGCCGTTTCTGCCACCCTGAGGGGCAGATCGGCTGATTTTGTTTTTTTGTAGGTCCACTAGGCCACCAGGGATTTTTATGATGGGAGCGGCCCCTTGGACAAGGGTCGCTCCCTTTATGGGAGGATGATTGTGGCCA
This sequence comes from Calotriton arnoldi, assembly GCA_963921515.1. NCBI lineage: Eukaryota > Metazoa > Chordata > Amphibia > Caudata > Salamandridae > Calotriton > Calotriton arnoldi. Next base: position 730,365 of record CAWUFW010007190.1, read on the forward strand.
TTTCTGCCCTCTTTGGGTGGCAGAATAGCAGTATGTTTTTAGGCCCATCTGCCCCCAAGGAGGGCAGAAGCCACTAGACACCAGGGTTTTTAAATTTTTGTGTTGGGGAGTGGCCTCAAGGGCAAGGGTTGCTCCCCTTTTACGGGGGTGAATATTTTATTTATACTCTTCGGCCCACCTACCCCTTAGCTTGGCTGGTGGATTGTGTGTGGACTGGTGCATTATTTGCATATGTGATTGTAATGTTTTTTTCTCCTTTTTATTCTAGTGTAAAGCTTTTGATTCCTGTTTGCGGTTTCGGCAGTGGTTGTTCTGCAGTTTTGCGTAATTGCATTTATTTGGTAAGAAAAATATTTTTGTTGTGTTTACTCCAAATGAGTATTATTGTCATGCATGAATGAATTTTTTTGTAAGTGGTGTCATAATGGCAGCATATTTGTTAGTGTTCAGAGCATGAAATTCTTTGTGATGTGTTTTGCATTGTCTTATGTGTAATTTTTTTTTCTTCTTTTTTAGTGGGATATTGTTGATCTTCACTGTGTTTGTGCAGAGTAGGTGGTGGTGAGTCTAGCTGCTTCTGTCACGTGAGTGGTATAGTGTTGGAGTATATAGGTCTTTGTGATAAAGCTACATTTTGTTTATTTCTTTTTTTACAATGGGTTTGTTGTTGTTGACTTGTTTGACAAGTAACCTTTATTAGTAAGCATTATGGCTAGCCGTAGAATGACTGCTCAGCAGGTGGTTGGTTTGCTTCTTGAATCTTCCTCTGAGCAGGATTATGAGACTGACAGTGCGTCTGAGGGAGAGGAGGGAGGGGAAGATTCAGGCAGTGAGTTTTCTCTCCACATGGAATCATTTGATGATGAAGGTACTCTCAGTGCAGATGAAGCTACTCTCGGTGTGGATGAATCTACTCTCAGTGCGGATGAAGTGCCTGTTTTAGAGGAGGATACTACTGTGCCGATGGTGCAAGAGGCATCTGGATTGCAGCCTGGGGCTGCTAGGCTTCCTACTGGAAGTGCTGGACTCTGGGTTGATCCAAACATGGTGCAGCCGGTGTTGCCTGCCTTTAGTGGTTATGCAGGGTGTAGAGTGGATTGTGAACATTATTTGCCTATACAGTATTTTCAGTTGTTTATGGATGATGTATTTTTGGGTGAGATTGTTGAGCAGACTAATTTGTATGCTGAACAGTTTTTGAGGGACAACAGTGCCAGACTTAGGCCCCACTCTAGAGCTACCCGGTGGAGTCCCACAAATCTGGAAGAAATGAAGAAGTTTTTGGGTTTGACTTTTTTGATGGGTTTGATAAGGAAGCCGTCCATGGGTTCATATTGGTCTACCAGTCCATTGATGGCAACGGCCATATTTCCTGCAGTTATGACTCGTGATCGGTATTTACTTTTGCTTCGGATGCTGCATTTTGTTGATAATGGTTTGGCGTTGCCACGAGATCACCCTGAATGTGACCGTCTTTTTAAGATTCGGCCTGTTCTTGATCACTTTGTAGATCGATTTTCAGAGATCTATACTCCAGGGAAAGAAATATCTATTGATGAGTCTTTGGTCCTGTTCAAGGGCCGTTTGGTTTTTAGGCAGTACATTCCTAGCAAGAGGGCACGCTATGGAATTAAGCTGTATATGTTGTCTGAGAGTAGGACAGGATATGTTTTTAATTTCCGTGTGTACACTGGTAGGGATTCCACTATTGACCCTCCTGGTTGTCCGTCCACTTTTGGAATTTCAGAGAAAATTGTGTGGGATCTTGCTAGAGGACTGTTTAACAGAGGCCACCATTTGTACCTTGATAACTTCTACACTGCTGTGCAATTGTTTAAGGAATTGTTCAAAGTGGACACTTTTGCTTGTGGCACAATCCGCTCTAACCGTAAAGGTTATCCAAAAGAGCTTGTTTGCAAAAAACTTCAGAGAAAACAGTGCAGTTCCTTGCGTAGTGATGAACTACTAGCTGTGAAATTTGTGGACAGGAGGGATGTGTACATGCTGACTACCATCCATGATGAGAGTACTTCACCTGTGGCTGTTTGGGGTCAGATTGCTGAAGTGCGCAAACCTGTGTGCATTTTAGATTACAATAAGCACATGGGTGGTGTTGATAGAGTAGATCAGAGGTTGGAACCTTACACTGCTATTCGTAAGGCTTACATTTGGTATAAGAAGTTGGCCATCCATCTCTTCAATTTAGCAACTTTGAATGCTTTTGTTGTGTTCAAGGAGTGTTCTCCTGCGTCAAAGTTGACTTTTGTTCAGTTTCAGCAGTCTGTCATAGGCAGCCTTGTTGTTGTGGAACAGGCAAGTGTTCCTAGAGTTGGAGTGGTAGAGGATGTGGCTCGATTGAAAGATCGCCACTTTCCTGATCACATTCCTCCTACACCCTCAAAAGACTTTCCCACTAGGAGATGTAGAGTCTGTTGGCGAAGAGGTACGCGGAAGGAGACTCGTATGTACTGCCCTGAGTGTCCTTCTAACCCTGGGCTGTGTGTGCCTGCTTGTTATAGAGCGTACCACAAGCAAAAGAATTATTGGGAGCAACCATGAGTGGTAAAGTGAACTGCCTGGTCTGTAATGTTTAAGAATTGTTGTTCTGTTTCAAGGTTGGCATTAGTGCAATGTATTTAGTTTCAGGTTTTGTGTTAGTAGATTTGTATCTATTTGCAATTTGTTTGTGTTTTCTTTTTTGTATAAAAAAATCCTAAATGTGATGGTGGTGTGTGTAGGCTGGTGCTTGGCTGGCGGTGTGTGTGGAGTGGCGCTTGGCTGGCGGTGTGCGTGGAGTGGTTCTTGGCTGGCGGTGTGCGTGGAGTGGCTCTTGGCTGGCGATGTGCGTGGAGTGGTGCTTGGCTGGCGGTGTGCATGGAGTGGCGCTTGGCTGGCGGTGTGCGTGGAGTGGCGCTTGGCTGGCGGTGTGCGTGGAGTGGCGCTTGGCTGGCGATGTGCGTGGAGTGGCTCTTGGCTGGCAATGTGCATGGAGTGGCGCTTGGCTGGCGGTGTGCGTGGAGTGGCGCTTGGCTGGCGGTGTGCGTGGAGTGGCGCTTGGCTGGCAGTGTGCGTGGAGTGGCGCTTGGCTGGCGGTGTGCATGGAGTGGCGCTTGGCTGGCGGTGTGCGTGGACTGGCGCTTGACTGGCGGTGTGCGTGGAGTGGCTCTTGGCTGGCAATGTGCATGGAGTGGCGCTTGGCTGGCGGTGTGCGTGGAGTGGCGCTTGGCTGGCGGTGTGCGTGGAGTGGCGCTTGGCTGGCAGTGTGCGTGGAGTGGCGCTTGGCTGGCGGTGTGCGTGGACTGGCGCTTGGCTGGCGGTGCGCGTGGACTGGCGCTATGCGTGGACTGGCGCTCGGCTGGCGGTGTGTGAGTAGTGACTTGCTGCTGGTCACTACACACACTGCTAGCCGAGCGACACTCCACGCAATACATCAGCTTGTGTGGTTGCTGTGTTAGGATTGTGGGCGTGTGAAAGTGATGGGCCCTTGAATGGCGCTGTCTGCTGGTGTGAGTGTTGTAATGTGATGGGCCCGCGGCTGGCGGTGTGAATGGTTTTGTATGTGTCACACGTATGAAAGGTGTATGAATGGCCTGTAAAGAGGTTGGTGCCTTGTCGTGGCTTTACAGCTCACGAGATGTGAGTCAATGGTTCAGTTTCTCGTCCTTTCAATTATTAACAGTGCATTTCATTTTTGTGAAATCACTTGTTAATACAAATGTATATACTGAACCATCACTCACCCTCGTGCCAAATCCAACCAGTATGTGTGTGTGCTTGAGGATTAGATGGCTGTGCAGTAATATTTTTTTTTTGTCTTTCTCAAGCAGGGTGTACCTTGTCCCTTTTTGTGAATGTTGTAATGTGTTTGTTTCGTGCATGGTGGTGTGAATGGTCTTGTGTGTATCACGTATGAAAGGTGTGTCAATGGCCTGTAAAGCGGTTGGGGCCTTGACGTGGCTTTACAGCTCACGAGCTGCGAGTCACTGGTTCAGTTTTTTGTCCTTTCAATTATTGACAGTGCATTTCATTTTTGTGAAATCTCTTGTTAATAAAATTGTATATACTGAACCATCACTTACTTGCCCTCATGCCAAATCCAACAGTATGTGTGTGTGCTTGAGGAATAGATGGCTGTGCAGTAATCTTTGTCTTTTTAGTCTGTCTGCCAAGGTGTACATTCCATCTAAGAATAACCTAACAACTGTAGATATTGTCGTAAACGAAACACCCATGGGAGTACATGGTGATATCTCTCTTGTGGATCCCAACAAGTTATGTTACCCACAATGTCCTGCAAACCTCAAAATGTCTGTCACATTTTCCTTGCAATATTGTGCCAAAATGTTCACGCTGCAGAAATAAACCGATACAAAAGGGGATGATGGACGGAACGTTTGAGCCAATCAAACACTCACCCCCAGTCAACTGATCTGGGTTTAATCCATCATCATTCTTTAGCTCACTCCACCACCCCAGTTCAGACATGGCCATATGCAAATCAGTCTGACCCTGTGCCTCATGGGAACAGTCCAGCCCGAACTGCCAAGCCATGTCTTCCCTGGACCGGAAACAAGCATCCTAGGACCGGTTTCTGGCATTCCAGCCGTCATCAGCCAGGCTTGCTTGAATCCAGTGGCAAAGTGAGCAAGGGACCCACGTCTGGGCATACCCCCGCCAACCTAGGGCGAACAAAGCGATACAAAAGGGATGATGGACGGAACGTTTGAGCCAATCAAACACTCACCCCCAGTCAACTGATCTGGGTTTAATCCATCATCATTCTTTAGCTCACTCCACCACCCCAGTTCAGACATGGCCATATGCAAATCAGTCTGACCCTGTGCCTCATGGGAACAGTCCAGCCCGAACTGCCAAGCCATGTCTTCCCTGGACCGGAAACAAGCATCCTAGGACCGGTTTCTGGCATTCCAGCCGTCATCAGCCAGGCTTGCTTGAATCCAGTGGCAAAGTGAGCAAGGGACCCACGTCTGGGCATACCCCCGCCAACTTAGGGCGAACAAAGCGATACAAAAGGGGATGATGGACGGAACGTTTGAGCCAATCAAACACTCACCCCCAGTCAACTGATCTGGGTTTAATCCATCATCATTCTTTAGCTCACTCCACCACCCCAGTTCAGACATGGCCATATGCAAATCAGTCTGACCCTGTGCCTCATAGGAACAGTCCAGCCCGAACTGCCAAGCCATGTCTTCCCTGGACCGGAAACAAGCATCCTAGGACCGGTTTCTGGCATTCCAGCCGTCATCAGCCAGGCTTGCTTGAATCCAGTGGCAAAGTGAGCAAGGGACCCACGTCTGGGCATACCCCCGCCAACTTAGGGCGAACAAAGCGATACAAAGGGGATGATGGACGGAACGTTTGAGCCAATCAAACACTCACCCCCAGTCAACTGATCTGGGTTTAATCCATCATCATTCTTTAGCTCACTCCACCACCCCAGTTCAGACATGGCCATATGCAAATCAGTCTGACCCTGTGCCTCATGGGAACAGTCCAGCCCGAACTGCCAAGCCATGTCTTCCCTGGACCGGAAACAAGCATCCTAGGACCGGTTTCTGGCATTCCAGCCGTCATCAGCCAGGCTTGCTTGAATCCAGTGGCAAAGTGAGCAAGGGACCCACGTCTGGGCATACTCCCGCCAACTTAGGGCGAACAAAGCGATACAAAAGGGGATGATGGACGGAACGTTTGAGCCAATCAAACACTCACCCCCAGTCAACTGATCTGGGTTTAATCCATCATCATTCTTTAGCTCACTCCACCACCCCAGTTCAGACATGGCCATATGCAAATCAGTCTGACCCTGTGCCTCATGGGAACAGTCCAGCCCGAACTGCCAAGCCATGTCTTCCCTGGACCGGAAACAAGCATCCTAGGACCGGTTTCTGGCATTCCAGCCGTCATCAGCCAGGCTTGCTTGAATCCAGTGGCAAAGTGAGCAAGGGACCCACGTCTGGGCATACCCCGCCAACTTAGGGCGAACAAAGCGATACAAAAGGGGATGATGGACGGAGCGTTTGAGCCAATCAAACACTCACCCCCAGTCAACTGATCTGGGTTTAATCCATCATCATTCTTTAGCTCACTCCACCACCCCAGTTCAGACATGGCCATATGCAAATCAGTCTGACCCTGTGCCTCATGGGAACAGTCCAGCCCGAACTGCCAAGCCCTGTCTTCCCTGGACCGGAAACAAGCATCCTAGGACCGGTTTCTGGCATTCCAGCCGTCATCAGCCAGGCTTGCTTGAATCCATTGGCAAAGTGAGCAAGGGACCCACGTCTGGGCATACCCCGCCAACTTAGGGCGAACAAAGCGATACAAAAGGGGATGATGGACGGAGCGTTTGAGCCAATCAAACACTCACTCCCAGTCAACTGATCTGGGTTTAATCCATCATCATTCTTTAGCTCACTCCACCACCCCAGTTCAGACATGGCCATATGCAAATCAGTCTGACCCTGTGCCTCATGGGAACAGTCCAGCCCGAACTGCCAAGCCATGTCTTCCCTGGACCGGAAGCAAGCATCCTAGGACCGGTTTCTGGCATTCCAGCCATCATCAGCCAGGCTTGCTTGAATCCAGTGGCAAAGTGAGCAAGGGACCCACGTCTGGGCATACCCCCGCCAACTTAGGGCGAACAAAGTGATACAAAAGGGGATGATGGACGGAACGTTTGAGCCAATCAAACACTCACCCCCAGTCAACTGATCTGGGTTTAATCCATCATCATTCTTTAGCTCACTCCACCACCCCAGTTCAGACATGACCATATGCAAATCAGTCTGACCCTGTGCCTCATGGGAACAGTCCAGCCCGAACTGCCAAGCCATGTCTTCCCTGGACCGGAAACAAGCATCCTAGGACCGGTTTCTGGCATTCCAGCCGTCATCAGCCAGGCTTGCTTGAATCCAGTGGCAAAATGAGCAAGGGACCCACGTCTGGGCATACCCCCGCCAACTTAGGGCGAACAAAGCGATACAAAAGGGGATGATGGACGGAACGTTTGAGCCAATCAAAACCTCCACTCAACTGATCTGGGTTTAATCCATCATCATTCTTTAGCTCACTCCACCACCCCAGTTCAGACATGGCCATATGCAAATCAGTCTGACCCTGTGCCTCATGGGAACAGTCCAGCCCGAACTGCCAAGCCATGTCTTCCCTGGACCGGAAACAAGCATCCTAGGACCGGTTTCTGGCATTCCAGCCGTCATCAGCCAGGCTTGCTTGAATCCAGTGGCAAAGTGAGCAAGGGACCCACGTCTGGGCATACCCCCGCCAACTTAGGGCGAACAAAGCGATACAAAAGGGGATGATGGACGGAACGTTTGAGCCAATCAAACACTCACCCCCAGTCAACTGATCTGGGTTTAATCCATCATCATTCTTTAGCTCACTCCACCACCCCAGTTCAGACATGGCCATATGCAAATCAGTCTGACCCTGTGCCTCATGGGAACAGTCCAGCCCGAACTGCCAAGCCATGTCTTCCCTGGACCGGAAACAAGCATCCTAGGACCGGTTTCTGGCATTCCAGCCGTCATCAGCCAGGCTTGCTTGAATCCAGTGGCAAAGTGAGCAAGGGACCCACGTCTGGGCATACCCCCGCCAACTTAGGGCGAACAAAGCGATACAAAAGGGGCCCTTGCCTGTCGCGGGTACTTGGGCCTCCCACCCGAGTGAGGTACCATTTTTATCGGGAGACCTGGGGGAACGCTGGGTGGTAGCCCCGTGATGCCACAACTTTACCACACAAAAATGTGTGAAAAAAGGGATTTTTTCTGCAAAATGTAAGGTTTGCAGGGGATTCTGGGTAAGAAAACGTTGGGGGATCCACGCAAGCCATACCTCCCTGGAATCCCCGGGTGTCTACTTTTCAGAAATGTGTGGGTTTGGTAGGTTTTCCTAGGTGGCCGCCGAGTCCCGGGCCAAAACGTCATGGGACCCCCCTTGCAAAACCAGGTCGTTTTGTGATAGGCCATTTTGAGGTCGCCTCAATACGTTGTGGGCCCTTGCCTGTCGCGGAGTACTTGGGCCTCCCACCCGAGTGAGGCACCATTTTTATCGGGAGACCTGGGGGAACGCTGGGTGGTAGGAAATTTGTGTCAGTCCCGTAATGCCACAACTTTACCACACAAAAATGTGTGAAAAAAGGGATTTTTTCAGCAAAATGTCCAGGTTTGCAGGGGATTCTAGGTAAGAAAACGTTGGGGATCCACGCAAGCCATACCTCCCTGGAATCCCCCGGGTGTCTACTTTTCAGAAATGTGTGGGTTTGGTAGGTTTCCCTAGGTGGCCGCCGAGCCCCGGGCCAAAACGTCATGGGACCCCCCTTGCAAAACCAGGTCGTTTTGTGATAGGCCATTTTGAGGTTGCCTCAATACGTTGTGGGCCCTTGCCTGTCGCGGGTACTTGGGCCTCCCACCCGAGTGAGGCACCATTTTTATCGGGAGACCTGGGGGAATGCTGCGTGGCAGGAAATTTTTGTCAGCCCCATGATGCCACAACTTTACCACACAAAAATGTGTGAAAAAAGGGATTTTTCAGCAAAATGTCAGGTTTGCAGGGGATTCTGGGTAAGAAAACGTTGGGGGATCCACGCAAGCCATACCTCCCTGGAATCCCCGGGTGTCTACTTTTCAGAAATGTGTGGGTTTGGTAGGTTTCCCTAGGTGGCTGCCGAGCCCGGGCCAAAACGTCATGGGAACCCCCTTGCAAAACCAGGTCGTTTTGTGATAGGCCATTTTGAGGTCGCCTCAATACGTTGTGGGCCCTTGCCTGTCGTGGGTACTTGGGCCTCCCACCCGAGTGAGGCACCATTTTTATCGGGAGACCTGGGGAACGCTGGGTGGTAGGAAATTTGTGTCAGCCCCGTGATGCCACAACTTTACCACACAAAAATGTGTGAAAAAGGGATTTTTCAGCAAAATGTCAGGTTTGCAGGGGATTCTGGGTAAGAAAACGTTGGGGGATCCACGCAAGCCATACCTCCCTGGAATCCCCCAGGTGTCTACTTTTCAGAAAAGTGTGGGTTTGGTAGGTTTCCCTAGGTGCCGGCAGAGCTAGGGTTCAAAAACTACAGCTAGGCACTCTGCAAAAAAAGGGTCATTTTTCACTGTGAAAATGTGGTGCGTCCACGTTGCGTTTTGCGCTGCTTCCTGTCGCGGGCACTAGGCCTACCCACACAAGTGAGGTACCATTGTTTGCGGGAGACCTTGGGGAACGCGGGGTGGGTGGAATTTTGTGGATCCACGCAGATTCCAGAACTTTCCACCACAGAAAAGTGAGGAAAATGTGTTTTTTTTGCCAATTTTTTAGGTTTGCAAGGGATTCTGGGTAACAGAACCTGGTGAGAGCCAGTCAAGTCACCCCATCCTGGATTCCCCTGGGTGTCTACTTTTCAAAAATTTATAGGTTTGCTAGGTTTCCCTAAGTGCCGTCAGAGCTAGGGTTAAAAAACTACAGCTAGGCACTTTGCAAAAAAAGGGTAATTTTTCACTGTGAAAATGTGGTGCGTCCACGTTGCGTTTTGTGCTGCTTCCTGTCGCGGGCACTAGGCCTACCCACAAAAGTGAGATACCATTGTTTTTGGAGGACCTTGGGGAACGTGGGGTGGGTGGAATTTTGTGGATCCACGCAGATTCCAGAACTTTCCACCACAGAAAAGTGAGGAAAATGTGGGGTTTTTTCAAATTTGTTAGGTTTGCAAGGGATTCTGGGTAACAGAACCTGGTGAGAGCCAGTCAAGTCACCCCATCCTAAATTCCCCTGGGTGTCTAGTTTTCAAAAATGTATAGGTTTGCTAGGTTTCCCTAAGTGCCCGCAGAGCTAGGGTTCAAAAACTACAGCTAGGCACTTTGCAAAAAAAGGGTAATTTTTCATTGTGAAAATGTGGTACATCCACGTTGCATTTTGAGCCATTTCCTGTTGTGGGCACAAGGCCTACCCACACAAGTGAGGTACCATTTTTATCGGGAGACTTAGGGTAACACAGAATTGTAGAGCAACTGTTATTACCTATTGACTTTCGATGCATTTCTGCCTTCCAAATGAAAGACAATGTGTAAAAAATAAGTCATTTTGAAAAATGACCTATAATTCTCATGCTAGTATGGGTACTCCCAATTTCGGAAATGTGCAAATATCTACTGTTTCTAAAATCTACATTTTGTTCCCATTTCAGAAATACATAGGTGTCTTTCATAACAATTTTTCCATGTATACATTTTCCCAAAATAATTGCTATATACCCGGTACATAATAAAAAACCATTGCAAGATGCTGCTCAGTTATTGGCTCTGGGTTCGTCGGGTTCTTGGTGAACCTACAAGTCCTATATATCCCCACAACCAGAAAGGTCCAGCGGATATAACGGTATATTGCTTTCAAATAGCTGTCATAATTAGAAGAAGTTACAGGTGAAAACGTTGACACAAATGGCTGTTTCTTTCAACTAATTTTCAATTTTTCCTTCATTTAACTGTTAGTTTCTATAAGGAAAACTTTAAGTATCTACACAAATGACCCCTTGCTGAATTCAGAATTTTATCTACTTTTCAGAAATGTATGGCTTTCCGGTATCCATTATTGGTTTCATACCCATTTCTACCATTAACTGGAAGGAGGTTGAAAGCACAAAAAATAGCAAACATAGGCTATGTCCCAGAAAAATGCCAAAACTGTGTAAAAAAGTTGGTTTTCTGACAAAAGTCTGCTTGTCACTGAAAGCTGGGAAGATGGTGATTTCAGCACCACAACCCCTTTTTGATGCCATTTGCAGGAAAAAACAAGACGCTTTCATCTGTAGCCCTTTTTTCGCATTTTTCCCCCAAAAACAAACTTTTGCTGCATTTTGGCTAATTTCTGTGTCCCCTCCAGGAGAATCCACAAACCCTGGGTACCTTTACAATCCCCATGATGTTAGAAAAAAGGACGCAAATTTGGCGTGGATACCTTATGTGGTCAAAAAGTTACAGGGGCCTAAGCGCGCACTACCCCAAATAGCCCAAAAAAGGCTTAGCACAGGGGGGGAAAAGGCCTAGCAGCGAAGGGGTTAAAAAAGTGAAAAGATGGTGCATTTTCACACATACAGCGCCACGTTAAGGGTCTTAATGCCGGTTTGCAAATTGGATAAACAAGCCATGACATGAATTGGTTACACAGGCAAGTACACTTCAGGTTTAGAAAAGCACAAGACTCCAACTGTGGTACCATCATAAGATTTTACTAAATATTTTTAACTGGAGCACTGTTCATTGGGTGGGGAAATGTTGAGAGCCTATACAATATCACATATACACAATAAGTTACAAAATTACATAACATATTTACAATTTGATGTGAAAGCTACTGAGTAATGTTGGGCTATCCCGCCAGAGATAGTTTGTAAAACTCTGACATCCAGGCAAACATGGACTGTGGGAGAGGGCCGTTCAGACACGTCAAGTGGCATCACTAGATGGGTGACAGGGTTGCTTCTAATGGCGATCCTTGCCATTTTTCCAGTGCAGATAAACTCTATCGAGGTCAACTTTCCCATTCAGGAGGTAGGCCTTTGTCCTCATCAGCATATCCAAATGCTTCTGCTCTAGTCTATTCCTCAATTTACTCTTGATAGTATTCATGAGGCTGAATCCTCGTTCACAATCTGCACTAGATGCTTGAAATGTTGCGCAGACATCAACAAGCTGAGACACCACACTATACTGAGCAGCATTGCGTACAGTGAAATTCACCATGTCTTGAAAGGTGGTAAATAACCCACCCTTTACATGTTCTGCCACCACATATTTATAGTCTCTGTATTGTCGAACAACATCTTCTGCTGTTTCACAATCGCCCAGGACCAAAACATTTTTATACTTTTCAACAAGTCTTTGTATATTCTCAGTCCCAAAATCAAAATGTGATTGTGTTGCTATTGCCTGGATTTCAAAACTTGCCCATTCTTTCAGTTCATCTTAAGGGAACCTTTTTTGCATGTGCTCACAAAGAAGGAAAACAAAAGACAAAATAGGCCCACTGTCAAACTCTTGCCTTTCCTTGTACAACACCATCAGATCTCTTACATTGCTGCTCCAAAAGACAGTGTCCCCCAAATACTGTTCCTTAATTTGGCCAATCTTTCCTCTTGCATACTGTACAGCTTCAACAGTAGTCAAAGAACGTTTTTGGAATAGTTTGCACAAAGACGCAAACTCACCCAGAATGTCATTAAGTACTGCAAGGGAAATATGGTAGTTGGAGTCTGTTAGCTTTTTGTAACAATATTTAGCAACTGGATCATTCTCCTCAACTTTCTCATGCTCAAAGTACTTAAGAACAGCCTCGTAATTACGAAATAGTGCACCACCAGCAAAATGCCTTGAAAGCCACCGGACTTCATTCAGTGGTCGAAAAGAGACCACTTCACATTCAGTGACCGATGCAATTTCATCCAGCTTGGACTTCCTTGCAGGAGATCTGGAGAACACAGTGTAGACAGTCCTCAATAATGTCTCCATCTCTTTAATCATTGGAACCCTCTTCCAGGCATCATCAACTCCCAAATCTTCTCGATGGGCGACACAATGCTGCTCAACTAGATGAGGAATAGATTGTTTAAGGCGAGTAGCAACACCATTATTCTTACCCAGCATCACAGACGCACCATCGGATGTGAACATGACCATTTTCATGAGGTCCAGTTCATTGGCAGTGTAGAATTCTTTCACAGCAGTAGTGATAGCCTCAGCATTACAACTAGTCAGCTTCACTATGGCCCCAAACAGTGTTTTGTGCTCTGTTGATGTTACAGGTCGGAACTTGAAGTACAGGATGAGCATTTTTGTAACAGAATTATCTGTGCTCTCATCAATTATCAATGTGTGATACAAAGCGTGACGAAGTTCTGCCATAGCTTCACAGTGTATCACGCTATTGATGGCCTCAAGGAACTCAAAGGCATAGTTCTTGCTCCTCCAGCTGTCTGGTATCTTCACATACAAAGCTAGGTGGTCATGGATGTCTTGTACAGATAACATTGAAGTATTCATCTTGACTGCCAGCAACATGTTGTTGATGAGAATCTTTATCTCCTCAGGCATAGATCTTTGGCATTCAACTACTTCCATTCTATTTGCTTTGTCAGTGGCAGTTTCTTTCAGCATTGCCCGCACTCCATAACCAAACCTGGCAGCAGCACTTCTGTTTCTCAATATCACAATGGCAGACTCGTGTACTTTGCTGATTAGAAGGCGTTTCATGTTATCCAGTTTCCAGCCATCACTCCATTTCTTCCCTGTAGAAAAGTCCCCAACAATCTTGGCTTCGGCACATGCTTTGCAAATCAAGCCCACGTCTGGACTGTATTGAAATAGTTCACCGAGTTGCACGCGAACCTTGCTTCGTGATTTCTGTGTCTCAGCCTCCACAATTTCTTTCATCCACTCTTCCTTGAATACAAGGCAACATTTCTTCCTTTGTGGTGAAGCACCGCACTCTCCCAAAGTTACAGCTTTGCGCTTGAACATTTCCGTGCCCGCCGGTTTGAACCTGCTGTGCCACAAAGCCTGCAAAATAAAGGAACATGGCTTACGTTGACGCCTATGCTCATGAATGCAATCTGTTATACTACAATGTACTAGATGCACCACAGTTTAACTCTACCAAACAATTACCTGTTCTTGAATTCACGTACGCCCGTTTAAATGTATTGGGTTCTGTCTGCGAAACCTGCAACAGAAGAAAACATGGGTAAGTATATTATACTACAATGTACAAGATGCACCACAGTTTAACTCTACCAAACAATTACCTGTTCTGCTTGAACTCACGTACACCCGTTTAAATGTATGGGATTCTGTCTAAGAAACCTGCGACAGAAGAAAACATGGGTAAGTATATTATACTACAATGTACAAGATGCACCACAGTTTAACTCTACCAAACATTTACCTGTTCTGCTTGAACTCACGTACGCCCGTTTAAATGTATTGGGTTCTGTCTGCGAAACCTGCAACAGAAGAAAACATGGGTAAGTATATTATACTACAATGTACAAGATGCACCACAGTTTAACTCTACCAAACAATTACCTGTTCTGCTTGTACCCACGTACACCCGTTTAAATGTATGGGGTTCTGTCTGCGAAACCTGCAACAGAAGAAAACATGGGTAAGTATATTATACTACAATGTACAAGATGCACCACAGTTTAACTCTACCAAACAATTACCTGTTCTGCTTGTACTCACGTACGCCCGTTTAAATGTATTGGGTTCTGTCTGTGAAACCTGCAACAGAAGAAAACATGGGTAAGTATATTATACTACAATGTACAAGATGCACCACAGTTTAACTCTACCAAACAATTACCTGTTCTGCTTGTACTCACGTACGCCCGTTTAAATGTGTGGGGTACTGTCTGCGAAACCTGCAACAGAAGATGCACCAGTTTAACTCTACCAAACAATTACCTGTTTGTTCTGCCTGTACTCACGTCTGCCTGTGCAATTGTATTCGTAGTACGGTCTCACAAACCTGCAAAAGAAAAGGGGTGCAGATTGTGAATCTATTTACCCAGCAACCCCCAACCCAACGAGGAACGTAAACAGAATTACCTTGTCTTTGTGGGTACTCGCACCTGACCGCTCAAATCCAAATACCTTACAGACTGGAAACCTGCAATTGAAGACAAGATCGTCAGCAAACGCTCGACGAATTACAAACTATGAATGGGACCGGTCTAGAGACCCCAATAGGAAAAATGACCAAATAATTACCTGGGATTCCAGTCTAGGACAAACAGGCATGTGCTTCATTATTAGCATCCATTATCTTAAACTGGTCTATAAATCTGTAATTTGTGTTACACCTTCTGTGATGCAGCTTTTCCCTGGCATTCAAACTGCGCAAATGGTTGAGGTGGGTGAACAAGGGAATTCACAAAGAGGACTGAGCAGCACACAAGCCATCAAAAGATCCCACCTGAAGATGATGCAGCGGCGTGCAAAAAATATGATAAAGACTTTCTAGCAATTTTCAGGCAACCATAAAAATGTCAAGATAACTCTGAAGATTGATGGACCTGCTGCAGAGAGATCTGAGTTTTGTCTAGTGGAAGTTGACTCATCATAAAGTAGCCGAGGAGGTTAAAATGCCTGATGAAAAGAAGCTGGTGAACCATGCCGATCACAAATTACATGCAATGTAAATAGGTCAGTGCATTACTGCTTCGGTCAGACAGCCCCTTTTGTTACTTGCAGTTTATAAGTTTAAATCCTAATATAGAACAGTGAGCTCTTAACTACCAAAGAGCTGCATTTTCATTCATTGCAATGGCAGAAAACCTGCGACAGATGGGGAGAAGTCAATTGCCCCCTTCAGTGCATCAGATAGTGTGAAGCAATAACTGCCCAATGCTGTATAGCCAGTGATATTTCAGATTTTTATATATTTCCCGCATCTTCATTGCTTTGATTTTGTTCACAAGAAAGTGTCACTCTTAGCCATCGAATGCTAGTCATCGTAAGTACATTGAAATTATGAAAATGTCACACATAAGCAATCTAAACCTTGGCAGCTATGCGCGCTTTACTAAGAAAAGAGTGCAGCAAGTTTAAAAACAGGGCATGTGCTTTCAGAACACATTGAAAGTACAAGCTGTGTTTTTAAACTTGCTGTACTCTTTTGTTAGTAAAGCGCGGTGCGGGGCAGATTGTGTGCTTTTCTTTAAGTATGCATGTTGATTGCAGCTGTGATTAACATGAATCATTAAACAAAAGCCCACACTCTCTCGCAGCTGCGCTTTACTAACTAAAGAGCACAGTAAGTTTAAAAACACAGCGTGTGCTTTCAGAAAGTACACGCTGTGTTTTTAAACTTGCTCTACTCTTTTGTTAGTAATTGACAGGGTTGCCTCAGCTGCCCTTCTTGTTCAAAGGGACAATTATGGGGGTTTTCACAAACAAATTCTGTAGCTTTTTAATTGAAACTACAAGACATTTCCTCTACAGTTGTAACCTCAGTCTCTCTCGTCAATCAAACGCCTGTCTCAGGCTCCAACCCAGAAGGTTTAAAATCCCTTGTTGGTATGCTCGCCCCAGTGAAAAAACACGCTGGACTCCACCTTGTTTATTTGCCGTCCTGTATCTCATCTTCCCTTCTTTGCAAAACCCTTGTTTTTACTGATGTTTAACCATCTCCAAAATTCTCTCTCCTGTTTTAGTCCGCACTATGGTTTTCACTAATTCCACTCTATCGAGATGACCCTCTCCCACCACCACTATCTATAACCATCCTCATCGACCTCTTCACAGCATTCAGCACAGTCAACTACCAAGCCATGCTTTCAGCCTTCAGCTCCCGACTGGTTTGTAATCTGTCACTCCAACATGTAAGTGTGTGCTGTTTGGTGTTCCTCATTCTCTCTGTCCACATCTTATACATTATTATTCAACAGCGACCTGTCCTGGGCCTTCTTCTCCGTTCCCCCACCCCTCCTTAATGCCTCCTCACTCATTGACCGCATCTCGTTTTTTGGTTTCTCCGTCACCTCTGAGTGGATTATATAAACCTCTACTTCTCTCTCACTTCCTTTAAAGCTAAAAAAAAAAAAGTCTGGCTCCCTCGCAGCCATTAAACATTGGTTTGCCCCTTCCTCTCTAATACTCATTTCATCAGAACCAGAGGTAGTTTACTTCCCTGCCTCTTCAGACCTAAAACTCTGCTTCCTCACTTGTCCACAACAGACCACCACTGCCCCCTCCGGCATTAACCTTGATGTGCTACTAACTCACCAGGCCAATTTACCCTTTAGCCTCCTCTCCAGACACAACTGACAGGTTCCAACTACTTAACGATGGACCCACATGTGCATTCTGGGAGCAATCCTGTCTTCCCCTGAAGCCATTTGAAGAGATACCCTCAGCCCCATCCTGGTTGGGTAGGTTTTCAAGCAGCTGTAATGCACGGGCACTGATTGGCTGTGAGCTGCCCAATTACAAGGTGAAGTTCCAACCCAGCTTAGGGAAGATCTACATCAACACAGATCCTTGTGGATTGTGCTGCATACTTTCTGAACTTGAAGCTTCATGTTATCCACCTGCCCTGCTTGGATTCCCTGCCTCTGCTGATGGTCCTGCCTGCTAAGGGGCACCAAGCCAGCCCAAGGAGGCCAGAGATGTGGACATAGAGAGCGAAGAAGCTCTCTGTGGTCAGCGACAGAAAAGAGGGGTGTATTTAGTACAGTGAAAGGAAAAGGAGGTTTTTAACGATGTTTAATGAAGGGCACCATGACATTTGCTTCCACATGTTTTCCTTTTGTTTCCCCTTTCAAGCAAATCGCAATTCATAATTCACTAATTAAGTACTTAGGGGCATATTAACAACGGCCAGCGATAATTATCGCTGGCCGTGCTGACGATAATTATATTATCGCAGGCTATCTCTGGCATTTATCGCCCTGGTAGCGTTATTAACAACGCGTTACTCCAGGCGATAAAAATTCCAGAGATAGCGAGGTTATCGCCCTTTTGCAGGGAACATCGCTGGTTTTCCAGCGATGTTCCCTACAAAAGGCGATAACTCTGCTGATACGACCCTGTGGTCGTATCAGCAGAATCCACCTCCTATGCCTAACATAGGTAAGTCAGGATTATAGCAGACGTTAGATTTTGGCAAAACGGCAGTTTTCGCCAAAATCTGCGTCTGCTATAATCCTGTGGGCTGCCTTGTAAATATCGCGATGTGAACATCGGCGATATTTGGCAACGTAGCCCATCCGGGGTACGCCAGTAACGCCCACTTTGCATCTCATTAGAGATGCAAGGATGGGCGTTGGGGAAAGGGCGATAGTGCAAGGATTCACGCGATAGCGTGACCTTGCTGATTAGGCGATAGAATTATCGCCGCTTTCCGTCCGAAAACGGACGCTAAAGCGGCGATAATTGCTTATCGCCTCGTTGTTAATATGCCCCTCAAGTTTTATATTGAATACATGTTCACAGAGAGGAAAACAACAAAGGCTAATATCCGGCCTGCTAAACCTAAAGAGAAGCTCCCTTGGAGTTGCTCTGAATGGTATGTCTCACACGCTGGATCCAGCTGGGTCTTGTAAACGTCACTAGAGAGCAATTTATAGCTTTACTTGTCACATACAGCAGGTTGCTGCATGTCTAGGCCTGGCTATTACCAAAGGAGAAATTAAATCTCGGTAAACAGTTAAACAGAAGGCAAGGCCTCATCTGGTGCAATAAGAGAGAGGAAAAACAAATTTGCTGTTTATTTTTAGGATTCTTGTGTGTGCTTTTATGAAGGAGAAGCAGTTGCCTAACGCTTTGTTATTTTCTGTCTTCAAGTTGGTTTGTGAAGTTAAGGACGGCTAGGAGTGTCTTTTATTACAGTTTGTTTTTGTTCATTCCCTTTGTTGCATTTTTTAACCCTGTTGACCATCGTGTAATATTCTCAAGTATGTAGGTAGGTAGCAGTTATAAATCAGATAAATTGTTGTAGCATTCTTATGCATCAATAAATATTCACATAAGGACCAGCGTATAAAAGTGTGGATTCAAACACATAAAATGGCGTTAGAATGCACACACATTAAAACGGAACATTTAATATAGATAACTAAACATATTAATAACATTTTGGTAACCTGTATCGTCTCAAACACAAAGGCTCTAATTTCATGGGCCGCATTAATACTGACATGGGTTCAAATAGTTGTTTTCAACCGAATTAGATTGTAAGCGGTGTGCAATTACCCAGTGACCCAGCATTGTTTTCCAGGTAAACTGGTAAAGCATGGTGAAATGTTCACAGAACAAGATTTGATTTTTTTTTAAAATCACAACGCGGTTAAGCGCGGAGTTTTACTGCATTATTCCCCATTCTGACTAGCAGATTTGTAAGCGGGCAGGTAAGGCCACACCTGTGACGCACTGAACTCTGTGGTGTCTGTATTTCCTCCTCTGACATTACCTCTAGGTATTACAGTGGCCATTGTAATGAAGGACAAACAAAGCGTGTATGACAATATTTCTTCAGATATCAGTGAGTAATGCAAAAATATATTTGAAAAAGTGATTATAACCAACTTGTACTTCCAGTTAAGAAGAAATCGTTGTTGAGAGTTCAATAATAAATAAAATAAATCCAGAGCAGCAAACATAATCCTTAAACTGTCCTTACGACCAACCTTTACCCTGCTTCTTTCCCACACCCATACATTAAATAACACCCCAACACCAAGTGTCACACTAAGCAGTACCCTATCACTTATGCTAAATTTAAACCTAAAACCAAAAGCCCACAATCTCTCGCAACCGCGCTTTACTAACAAAAGAGTAGAGCAAGTTTAAAAACACAGCGTGTACTTTCAGAAAGTACACGCTGTGTTTATAAACTTGCTCTACTCTTTTGCTAGTAAAGGCGGTGCGGGGAAGATTGTGGGCTTTTGTTTAAGTATTCATGTTAATCACAGCTCGTGAAGGGGCTGTGATTAACATGAATACTTAAACAAAAGCCCACAATCTGCCCCGCGCTTTACTAACAAGTGCCGCAAGCCCCCAAGGCAGCCTTACCTGCGCTCCCGACACCGCATCCAAGAAGTGCCTGTTTTTCGCGCCGCTCGCTTTTTTAAAGCAGTGGCGCGACTCTCTTGCGGGATGTCCTGGTTGTGTGCGCGCTCCACACACGGCAGTGCGCGCTCACGTTAAAAGAGGTGCACGCGCGCGCGCACCTTAAAGGCAACAGTGCTGATGAGGGCTGTTAGCCCGAAACCGGTCCCAGGAAGCTTGTTTCCGGTCCAGGGAAGACATGGCTTGGCAGGTCCGGCTGGACTGTTCCCTTGAGGCACATGGTCAAGACTGATTTGCATATAGCTGTGTCTGAACTGGGGTGGCAAAGTGAGCTAAAGAACGATGATGGATTCAACCCATCATGTGACTGGGGGTGAGTGTCTGAAAAGTTTCAGCGCTCCGTCCATCATCTCCTTGTGTTTGCTTTGTTCGCCCTAAGTTGGCAGGGTATGCCCAGGCGTGGGTCCCTTGCTCACTTTGCCACTGGATTCAAGCTAGCCTGGCTGATGAGGGCTGTTAGCCCGAAACCGGTCCCAGGATGCTTGTTTCCGGTCCAGGGAAGACATGGCTTGGCAGTTTGGGCTGGACTGTTCCCATGAGGCACAGGGTCAAGACTGATTTGCATATAGCTGTGTCTGAACTGGGGTGGCAAAGTGAGCTAAAGACCGATCATGGATTCAACCCAGATCTGTGACAGGGGGTGAGTGTCTGAAAAGTTTCAGCGCTCCGTCCATCATCTCCTTGTGTTTGATTTGTTCGCCCTAAGTTGGCAGGGTATGCCCAGACGTGGGTCCCTTGCTCACTTTGCCACTGGATTCAAGCTAGCCTGGCTGATGAGGGCTGTTAGCCCGAAACCGGTCCCAGGATGCTTGTTTCCGGTCCAGGGAAGACATGGCTTGGCAGTTCGGGCTGGACTGTTCCCATGAGGCACAGGGTCAAGACTGATTTGCATATAGCTGTGTCTGAACTGGGGTGGCAAAGTGAGCTAAAGAACGATGATGGATTCAACCCAGATCTGTGACTGGGGGTGAGTGTCTGAAAAGTTTCAGCGCTCCGTCCATCATCTCCTTGTGTTTGCACATGAGGTAATGTCAGCCCACCCTGGCAAATATCAATTTGGAGTGTAGAGAGTTTTACCCTACAAGCCTTTTCTTCCATATAAAGTGCTTAAAAAGTGTCTCCAGTTCTGTAAATAGCTCTTATTAACTTTTATAGGAACATTTTCAAAAAGAAATAACAACAAAGGTAAAATAGACATTTTAATGAAGGCAACCCTGCCGACTAATGTAAGGGGAAGTAGTGTCTATCTATCCAGCAGTTCCTTAATCTTCATCATAGCCACATAATTTCATTGATAAAGCTGGGAGTAGTTATTTGTTACAAAAATCAGCCAACTAGCGAATCGGGCTTTGAGAGCGGGCATGCTGCTGAAGAGATGGAGGAAGATTGCTAACTGAAGTATTGAAAAGAAGTAGTTTAGTTTTATCCTGATTAATTTTATATCCCCCATTCATTTTAAATTGCTTGAACTCATCTAGTACCTTTTGGGAAATCTGCTTCTCTGGCCTACAATATAGAATTATACCGTCTGCAAATATTTTTAATTTGGCCATTCCTATTACGGGGGATGCTGTCCCTTCAATCTCATTAATCTGGACTGCCAGGGGCTGTATAAAGAAGGCAAATAAGATTGGAGAGAGATGACATCCCTGGTGATTGAAGTTTGCTAACTTTTTGGTACTAGGAGACTTTAATTTATACGTTGATAATCCACATGATACATTGGCCAAAGTCTCCTGGATGTATCAACTGCTTTGAACTTTCAGCAACTGGGTATTGGCCCCACTCACGTAACTGGCCATGCTACCGTTTTCTAATTTAGAAGGACTGTCAGACTCCACCCTACCAGTGGTTTAGTCAGACCATCGACTCATTTTATTTTGAAATTCACCTTAAGGAGATTCAACAGAACGTTTTTAGTTATTTCAATCATTCTCTTCCTTCCCTTTCAGGTTCTATTGAGAATGACAGTGAGCAAGTCTCCCAATGGTTGTACAATCACCTATTTAGCAGTGCCCCCTAAACAAATGCACATCCCAAGGCGGTCCGCTCAGGTCCTTGGTTTTACCCAGAGTTATTAGAGGCTAAAAAAAGATGCAAACATTTGGGGAAAAAATGAAGGCTAGACTATAAGTAGGAGGGCAAATTAAAAAAAAAAAAAAAAGCCCTTAAAAGCCATTGCAATGCACTTAGCTGGCTCAAGCAGAGTTCTACTCTAATTAAATTAAAATAGGTAAAAACGCATTGCGGAAAACAATATGGATCGCTAAATTGTTTAACCTTCGAACTACCATGACTAGAATTCTGCCCTCTAAAGAACTCTACATTAACCTATCCTCCTTTTTTGAGGAAACTGTGTCAAAACTACATTGATCTCTTACTTTAACAGTCCCTAGAAGACAGCAGGAACCATATTATCAGCCCATTTTTATGGTTTCTTGTGCTTTTCTGTGATTTAGCCCGAGCTCACTTGAAGAGTCTTGGCAGCACATTTTGAGCTGTTAAATGGGCTCTCCTACAGAACCTTGCCCAAACTAAACTTTTAGCCATGGTGGTAGATGTGATAAATTCAGTTTTGTATGCAATCTTCAACTCTTCTCTCACCACAGTCAAGGTACCAAAAAAGTGGAAACAGGCAGTAGCGATACTGACATTGAAGAAACCATCAGTGGACCATGCTAATTTGAAGACACTCTCTCTACTGCCTTTCGCCTCTAAGATGTTGGAGAAGATAATGAACACCCAGCTATCTAGTTATCTGGAACATTTCAATCTGCTTCAACCATCCAAGCCCGGATTCCAGTCAAAGAACAGCTCCTTTAGAAGAGTCTGAATCCATCAAGATCTTTTTACATCCACGACTGCCTGCTGCCTTGTTAGATCTGTCAATGGCATTTCATAGGTCTCACATAAGTCACATTTTCTTCAGCTAGCTGAGCTGGGGGTTGTCAACATGGCCTTAAAATGGTTCTATTAATATCTTTCGGAAAGGGAACAACTGTTAGCCCTGGAGACATTTACCTCCTCCCCTAAAATACTAACTCATGAAGTGTGCCCAGGGCTCTTCGCTGAACTCCCACTCTTTAATGTTTATGTAGTCCTTTTACTTTCCATCATTGAATCTTACGGCATTCAGGTTATCTCTTATGCTCATAACACCCAATTTAGGAGCATATTATCAAGGGCAGTATCGCCGCTTTAGCGGCACTTTTTGCCGCTAAAGCGGCGATATTCTCATCGCCCTATTAACAAGGTGGCGCTAACATGCATTAGCGCATGTTAGCAGCCGAATTTCCAACGCTACGCATCTTAGCGATATACATCGCTAATGAGATGCAAAGTAGGCGTGCCATCCTGAAACTACATGAGAAAGGTCGCTAACACAACATCGCGGTATTTACAACGCGGCCCCGCAACCGCGTGGCGATGGAAAAAGTCCCGCTAACCACTGTTATCGCCGGATTTTAACACCTCATTGAAACCCCACTTAGCCATTTCGTCAATGGGAGGTGGATTGTCAGGCTAAGTCCACCATGGCGTATCATCAAGGATTTCCCTATCACTGAGGTTTTATCGCTGGATTCCCAGCGATATTCCACGCATTCGCCGCTATCGCTGGATTTTTATCGCCTTGGAGATAAGCGTTGATGATAACGCGCTAACTCGGCGATGGAATCCAGCGATAGCCGGCGATAAGTAAAACAGCGCTGAGCGCGCTTTGCGATATTTATCTCTATTTCTTGATAATATGCCCCTTATTCTTTACCAAGGAAGAAAAGCTGAAGTGGCTCAACTTGTGTTTAAGAGATGCCTGGTCGACGTGGTGGATTGGATGAACAGAAAATGCTTAAATACAACTCAGAATAATTGAAGATACTTTTGTTTGGCCAGGCAGCTGAGGACTTGCCCAATGATTGGTGGCTAGAAGAGCTGGGCTCTGCCCCAATGCCCACAACAGTAACCAAAAATGTAGGGGTCAAATTTGACAGTAAATTATCTTTCCACCGCCAGATACTGGCAGTAGCAGACACTCGTTTTCCACTGATCTGGGTACTGAACAAAAGGTTTGGATTATATGCCGACTAAAACCAGAAAAAACAGTGTGTACGCAACAATCACTCTGAGAATTGATTATGCCAATGTCCTGTATCTGAGTCTGTCAAATTGCCTGTTAGACTGCTGCAGATGGTACAGAATGCTGTGGTAAGGCTGGTTTTTCCTGGCTCTCATGGACAATGGATCAATGTACAACATAAAGAGATACATTGGCTGCCAGCATAGAAACACACCCTTTTTAAAGTCTTGCTTTAGACCCATAGAGATTTTTTCAGAGCCTTTCCTAAATATCTTAGTAATAGGCTTCACCACTACCAACCAGCAAGAGCTCTTAGATCTTCGTATGTCCTGCTGCTGCAGATTCCCAAGTTTAGGCTTACGACCCATGTGAGCCGTTCCTTCTATCTCACATCCAAAGCCTAGAACGACCTTCCACTCTCTCTGCGACAACTTACAATTAGCAGCCAGTTCAGACATCAATTTAAAGCCTGGCTCTTCACCTGCTAATTTCAAGCAATGTTTGTGTCCTTTAGTCAACTTCTAGCACTGGCACGCCTAGTTTGGCAGCTGCACACTTCATAAATCTGATTTATTATTGTTGTGTATCTAAAAAAAAAACCTGGAGGATAAGAACTGGTAGTAGATCAGCAAATTGAGCACATGCCATGCAAACTATCGCCTGCAGGTTACAGGTTTCGGTTCCAATATAAGTCAGTGTCTGCAGCACAGATCTATGTGTAACCTGCACTCCACAGGTTCTAATGACAGTAAGATAATTTGTTGGGTAAATGTCCATACTGAACAAATGTGAGTGTAAACACAAATGACCTGGTTCACAAAGGTAAACGTGCACTTTTGAGTCAGTTTATGACTTTTTGTAATTCACCAAGGAATTATACGAGTAGTATCTTTACGACTGCGGAGCCTCCACATTAGTGGTGTAGACTCCCCACATAAAAAGATACTACTTGTAAAATTCATTTGTGAATTGCAAAAAAGCGTAAACTTACACAAAAGTGTACATTTACCTTTGTGAATCAAGCCTAAAGTAATTCTTTGCATTCTCGCTACATATAGATTAAGCTGCAGGTTGCAGACTGAATCGTAAACAATACTGTGAATTCCAGTTCCATGCTTGCCATTCAATGGCTTTCCTCCATTTTCTTCTGTTTGTATTACACCTAGCGTTTTTATGGTTTACCAAGGTTGTTGATTAGATAAGTTGCATTCCTCCATTGATGGTGTCAAGGACCATTTTTCCTTTTGCATATTTCTGTGAGATCTGATTGTCTGCACTTGATCGGAGTCCATTGATCTTTCTCTTTTCCCTGCTAGGTAGATTCTCCCCCTCTTCTCTCGATTTGGGTACTTCTCTTCCACTTACTCATCTTACCGTGTCTAGGCTCCTCATTTGTGTCTGTAGGCAATAAAGATGGCCAGCTAATGCTGCCACCACCCATCAGTGTTGGTATTATCTTTGCCAATGCTTGTACCGTTACTTGCATTAGAAAGGGAAACAGCATCAGGGTATCATCTTGGGACTGTATTAGATTGATATTATTTACTATAGTTAAACAATTCCAAGATGGCCATCATGATGCATCATGTCTAGATGCCACTTGCCAGCTTTCTTGGAAAATTATAACTGTAATAAAAAATACAAACCAAACAGGATTCCAAGATGGTCGTCACGTTGCATCTACACGCAATGAGCATCTTGGGATAATAGGAGTTTTTTAAAGGTATATCAATCAAATTGAATTCCAAGGTAGCCACCAAATTCTACTGGATTTTCTAATGAATGTGCAACAACTGGCAAAGTCAAGGACAGCAGCAGCAAGTGGTAGCACTTTCAAAGCAAGACTGATTGGCTTTGCTAGCGCTTGTTTTATGTTGGCTATTTTATAAAGTGCAAAAATAACTGCAAGGAAAGCAGGTCACTCCATTGAAAATAAGTTAACATCAACATAAACATGATGTGTTAAATGCAGAACAATATTTGAATCTGAAGTCCTGCTGAATGCCAAAGTACAAGCTCTAGAATGTTATGGGGTGAGGGGGGTGGCAACATGTAATTGGGATATTTCTCAAATTGGAGGCAGGAGCCTGTAGACATTTACCATTAAGGGTGTGTGAAGTGTCAGATTCTATTGAATCAGAACTTTACAATTTTGTTCAACTTTCAGGAGTGCATACCTCTTAATTTTTTTTTTTTTTTTTAAATGGAAGCTCCATCAGACCAGTCTGTTGAGTTCACCTCCCACCCAGATGATAACAGTTAAGAAGTGTCCTAAAGGGCCCCATTCCAGCCATCTTCTGCCCCAGACAAGTGTTGCCCGATAGCAGACTCTGATGACTCAGTCTGTCCGAACCTAGCTGACCCTGGCTGCCTAACCACCACCTGGACAGAAGCCGTCTCTCGAAAGCCCACACCACTCAGATCAGAGGAGTGCCACGCAGCTCCCCGGCCCCCATCGTCACAGTTGCCCTCTTTGTTCTCTGAACTTTGTACCAGCTTAAGGAGGGACGTGGACCAGGAAACACTGCCGTAGGTGCTGCACAGGCCGAGTATCTTCACTTCAGGCAATTGATTGATCCGAATTTACACAACTCTACAGGCAAAGGATTTATTTTTGCCTAGGCTTAATTTTCATGCTACTTTTTCCACCACGAACTCCTCTCTCTAAAACATACAAAAACTCTTTCAACATTAATAGAGCCATTTTTTTTGTTTTTACAAAAACTACATGTATATTTGCAATACTAGGCCCAAACACTAACATCGGGACACATCCCTATTAATTCTGGGAGTGGCAGATACAAATGCTGTATGGAATGAATAAACCAATCAATGAATGAAAGTGATTTGTAAATGACAAGATGTCACTCCAAGGGGCACCTTGGTGCTGAGAGGATGAAAGGCTAGCTAAGCAAGAAATTAAAGGAGCTGAAAGAGACATGTCTTAAAACTTGTACAATATGCCAAGTAAATGTTGCATAGTACCAATTCTATATGTCATGGAGTTACAGTGCTTGGAAGTGAGGAAAGTAAAAGTTCAGCCATCAAGACATCCTCTTCTGAATCTAGAGAGAGTAAGAAGATTAGTCACAGAATAGCGGAATGACTTTTTGGAAGGTCAGGTTGAAGCAATTTCTAAAGTATAATGACTCTGTAGTATAAAGGGCTGATGGCATACACAGAGTGATTAGAAGAGAGATTGTTTGGCAACTGGCAGCCAACAAAGAGTTTTTACATGAGTAGAGACAGAGAAACATGGTAGTAGTCTCAAAATAAGGCACGCAGCCACATTTGGACTGCTTAAAGTTGAGTGGACAGATGGGTAGGTAGTTCTAGTTAGAGAATTTCTGTGGTCGAGACAGGGAGAATGTTAGTTTGAACAACAGTTTTTCTTGTGGACATTGGAAAAAGAGGAACAGAAAAAGCATAAGGAGGCCACAACACCACTAGCTCAGAGAAGGCAGCATCAAACAAGAAGCCAAGATTTTTGGAACAGGATGCGGGCAGAGTTGTGGAGGCCCTATCGAGAGGATCAGATGGAAGTGTGACCACCCATAATCAAGACCTTAGTGTTATTGCTGGTCAGTTGAGGTAATTATTATCTATTCAGCTGGCAACTGTTACCATACAGGAACAAAATCTCCTTGGGTATAATTGATATCATCACTGAATGATTTAAAAATTTGAGTGTCTTCTGCATAGGACATGAAGTTGAAACCATAAGTCTATTCATTGTAGCAAGAGAGGTGATGTAGATGTTTAAGAGTTTGGGGCTCACCATAAAGGAGAGAAGAAATGAGGATCAAAAAGGAAGGCGATTGATAGCTTCAGATCTTTTGTAAAGGAAGTGTTGTATCCAAGTAGGATAATTCTTGCAAATGCTGATAGAAGGAAGGATGAGAATGGTATGAGAGACAAACATATCAAGGAGGATCAGTGCGGCATGGCTCCTTTGAACCAGAATTATTCTAAAATCATCAGAAACAGCAAGGAGTGCAGAGGGAAACCTAGAAACCAGAATGAGAGATGTCAGTAAGCAAGTGCAGTGAGAGAGATTGACCATGTTAGTGAAAAGACTTGGCATGGCCAGTAGAATTAAGAGAAGAAATTATGCCAAATTGGTAAGCAGAAATATTAGAAGATATATCGAATTTAAAGTTGGGTGCCTTCGTAAGCAGGGCCCTTGAAATTAGTATGGTTGAACCTAGACTGCAATCTGAGCTGTAAGTAACAGGACAAGGGGAATTCTTGGAAGTAGGGGCAGAGAAACTTAAAGAAAAGGGAATTCTTGGAAATTACCATATTTTGCATGGTGTTCCCACAGATTGTTCCCTTGACTTTTTTGCTGGCTGTAGAACTCTGTGCACTTTACACCTGCTGATCAGAGGTAAAGTGTCTGTGCTCTCACTTTCAACATGATAAAATTGGCATAACCTTATTGGTATATTTAACTTACCTTTAGGTCTTAGATTATGGTATAAAGTCCATAAAGTAAGTTAAATGTCAGCAGTTGGCTGCAGCACCCATTGTGCTGACCACTGCACTGACAGTGCAATTGTAACTTCAAGCCTACCATTTGTATTCTGGTTCTGCAGTTTTAAAACTGCAGATTGACATGTCAAAATAGCCCAGCCTAAGCCTTCCTTTTAAGTATTAACAAGCTACCTCTACGTAGACCTAACTGCCCATAAGACAGGGTGTATGGTATTTAATAGTAGGACATGTAAATGTTTAATGTTAAACATGTCCTTAGAGTAAAAAAGCACAATAAGCTCTTTTCACTGTAGCAAGACTCGGTGTTCCATAGGAAAGCATTGGAATGCAACATTACACTTAATAATGTTATCTACGGCTAAGAAATACCTACATATATCATTTTGGACTTTTTGAAATATTTATTACAAGCCCAATTTACTGGTGAAGTTGGATTTGTAATAAATATTTTGGAAAATAAACTTTTATAAAGTTGCCTTTTTCCAGCCTAAAGCCTCTAAAGGCCCATTTGCATGAGCTTCATCTGTCACCTGGCAGCTCAGTAGCCCCCTTGATGAGGTGTGAAAACTTCTCCCAGAGGAGGACCGAGGCCTTGGATGTGGGGAGATGTGTCTATCCCTCTGGCAGGATGCCCATCTGGGCTGTGCCCAGGAACTTAATTGAATTCAAAGATGACTACCCTGTCACAAGAAAATGGTAGCTGACAGCTGGCCCTCCTGTGTTCCATCAGTCAGAGAGGCACCAATCCCACTGGGAGAGGTGCTGCCCCCAAGAAGTGATTAAAGTGACCACAGAGGAGGGGTTGCTCAAGCGCGCGCGAGGAAATTCCAATGCAAGACCACTTCCCACGGAGATTTCGCAACGAGGGTTGCCACGGATGGCCGCAACAGCTCACGTTGCAAAACATCTGTTTGCATTGAGGAAGCTGCCGCTCAAGTAGAAAATCTACTCGAGTGGCAGAAAGAAGCAGTGCCCTCTTTGCGCTGCACATGGTGCTGTTCGCATTGATTTTCCAGTGCGGGACGAACACCTGGCGCTAATAATCAACGTGCGCGTCCTAACAAACTCCGCTGCTTGCGGAACTCCGCATAACGTGACAGAGTTTTTAGGTCACTTTGCGGAATTGCACATAGTGGAACTCCGCCCAGGCCTACTGACAAGCCGATTGGATCAAGGTGCGGTGCTGCTGGGCCATAGATTTAGATTGCTTCTGCTCAGAGCTTTTCTGTAGGAGCAAATTCGATTCAGCAGGACCTTGTGGACAAGGTATGCGGCCTCCTGGAGCCCTCTTCGGCAACAGCCTGCAGCCTTGCCCCGCTGGAAGAATCCAAGCCCTAAAGAAGTGACTAAGTCAGAAGGTAAAAATCTTCACCAGGCGAACGTGCCAAAAGTATGCAGTTGACATGGGACCTTCCCTTTGGCACGAAATTAAAATTTCTCCATTCATAGCTACCAGGGGGTTTGGGCTCGGTTTATTTAGTGACTTTAGAGGTTCCCCTTGACAAGGGTTGGTATTATGGCTTGATGTGAGTACTCAACGGCCTCAGCTAATACCCCTATTGTTTTTGCAGGCACAGAATAGTGAACAGTGCATACTAAATGCATAGGAGGGGCAGTAGAGAGAGAAATAATGTTAGTAATGATAGGATCTAGTATGAGTCTGGCAATTTGTGTTGGACTAGCCACTAATCGGTGGAAACCTTTTGGTGCTAGGGTCTTGGGAAGGCTCAGGGTATCAGGCAGGGAGTCCGTATCAATATGGATATTAAGATCTCCAAGGTCAGTAAAGTTAGCAGTGTAAAATCTCCAAGGTCAGTAAAGTTAGCTGTGTGCATGATATAAAGAACAATAAAGTCTCCAATTGCAGAGCTGAAGTTGGAGACTGGCCCAGGGGTGTGATTTATGAGGGCCTCAGAGAAAGGTGGTGGTAAACGAGCTGTACATGTTTGCATCCAAATTAAAAGGTTTCAGTGAGGCTGAAGGGTTCTTTAGCGATTGAGAAGGTGTAACATGGGGGAGGAAAGACACTGACACATTGTCTTTGGACAGCATCTTTAGAGCAAGAGTGACGTGGACAGGTTCATTAAATTAGAAAATACACAGCCACTGGGGCAGGAAGCTTTCAATGTGTCAGACATGCATAATCTAGGGCAGGAATAGATTGACTCTGGGACAGGGAACCCACTTCCTTCAGCCAGGGAGACACAAAGAGATAGAGTAACTATGGTCAGCATGCTCTTAGAGAGATGGCCTTTGAAACAGGAAG
Organism: Calotriton arnoldi; assembly: GCA_963921515.1. Classification (NCBI taxonomy): domain Eukaryota; kingdom Metazoa; phylum Chordata; class Amphibia; order Caudata; family Salamandridae; genus Calotriton; species Calotriton arnoldi. Next base: position 760,849 of record CAWUFW010007190.1, read on the forward strand.
ATGCATATCTAATAAGTGGTATGTTCCCACTTGGAATGGGATCATACCACTAATGGAATAATGGATACGTAGATGCATTGTTAAAATCGACATATTCAATGCATGTGTAAATATCTCTTGAAACTTATATTCATTAAAAACAGTGAGTAAAAGGAAGTTGTTCTATTTTTCACATAATGGAAATCGAATTATGTAGATGACTTGTTTGGGTCTAACTAACAAAGGTGACATGATGGTGACAAAATGGTTTCTGATCCTTACGGCCTTGAGAAGTCAGTGCTACTGTGAAACGTGTGCCTGCTGTAATGGATTGAAGTTGATTGATGAATTGAAAAGCACGTAAAAGAAAAAATAAAACAAAATAAATAGAAGATCACGATTTGGTGCATGCCAGTTTACTGTTGTATTTCTTAAAAATAATTTGATGGTTTGGGTTGAGGAGTACATGTCCCCACCCCCCATTATGTGTGATGTAGAAGATCAGGTAGAAATGAACACTTGGGGATAGTGAGATACAAAAAGAAGTAATTAACAGAGAGATATGGGGTAAGAAAATTCACTTTTGTAAAGAGAGAGGACAACGGGGTCCAAGAACATACTGATAACGAGTTATGAAAAACACAGTCATAAGGACTTAGAGCACACTGACTGGAGGGCAGGAATAAGCCCACTCACTCTTTGAGCACAGAGGATACTGGTTTGTACAACACAATCCATAGGGAGTATTTCCGAGCTTCTCCTCCGGTAGCATCCTGAACCAGAATTAGAGTACTTGCTAGAGTCCAATTACTACGCCAAGAGGCAGTGAAAATTGCAAATGTAGCCCTGTTCTCAAACCACATAATGTAACAAAAAAAGAACATGATAGATCAATCTGAGTCCCAAAACTAAGACCAAGCTAACAGCTCCAAAAATCCATCGCCGAAAAACAGTCTAATGTCAACATCAGCTTCGATTATGAACTAACAGGACAACATGGAAACCATCTGTCTATTTATGACACATAAATTCATCACATTAAATGTTTCACTGATCAGACATTTGCCTTGACTTCCTGAATCTTTCTAAAGCCATAATAGATAAATCCATGCAAACATTTACAGCTCAATAACTGAAATGTCCTTTCAAGCAAAATGATAATGCACCAAAGTGTAAACTTTACGCTTTGCACATCAAATCAATCCATCATGGAAACCACCAGGTTTGAACCCCAGCTACAGGTCAGTTGAATCACTATCCTGTGGATCTTAGACAACGGTGAAGCCCTGTTGCCGGATCTGGCAGTCTTGTGAAGCAGCCTTTCCTGAAGCCTACCTTACATGCAACTGCTCACTTGATCTCCGGGTACTGAAGATCTTAACACTTCATCTCCATCTGCACCCAATAGTATGCTTGGCCCTTGAAGACATATCACGACAAACATACCTATGGCACTAAAAGATGTAATTTTCTGGAGCACACAGTCCTCTAGAATGCAACGCATTATGCAAATGGAAACACCAATTCCAAACAATGCACACAGCGCCTAAACCTGTTGTTCACAGGATGCCTGGAGAACCCTTCCAATCAGTCGTCTGTATCACTTCTTATTTCCACCAGTGGAACATAAAACCTTTGGATAAAAAATGGCAGACTGATAGAAAGAGCAGCATTCGCCCAGATGCCACAATTCATTGAAGATAATTCCATATTTTCAGACTTCCAAACTGGATTCCATCCACGAAGAGGCACAGAATCTGCCCTCATTGCCATCTGGGATGACCTTAAGAACACAGTTGACATGAACAGGGTTGCTGCACTACTTCTCTTGGACCTCTCAGCTGCCTTTGACACGATTGACCATGACACTCTAATACAAATACTCTATGAAGCCGGCATAGAGGGGACTGCTCTTAACTGGCTCACATGCTACCTTCAAAACAGAACTAATGTCATCCATACCCCCCTTTCTCATCCAAACTGCACTTCACAAAAGCAGGGGTCCCTCAAAGCTCTATCATCTCACCCACGCTTATCAATATCAACATGAAGTCATTACGGCACTGATCAATCAATTTCACCACACATGCTATAACTATGCAGATGACACACAAATTCTCCTTAAACTGGAAAACCCCATAGACATTGGAAACTCACACATTTTCAGTTGCCTCAGAGCTGTGGATCAGTGGATAACATGGAGCCATCTCAATTTGAATGCTTCCAAAATGGAAATACACACATGTGGCGATTGGAAAAATTATGACCAACTCGCCGCTTGGCCTGACGATCTGGGAACACAGCAGGGTAGCAAGCGCTATATAAATGCGAACCCTTCCCTCTTCTGTCCCTCCACTATTCTTTTTCAATCCAAATAACAAACTCACATGTCCACCGCTCAAATTAATTTCATATCTCCCTATACTAATTCACCACTAATCCTTTTTTGGTCCCGGAGTAGCGTGCTACTCGCCAAAAAGGTGCTTTGAACGCCTCGTCTGGGGTAGTAGGCGCTATATAAAGAGTCTCATAAAAAACACCTTCCCAGGCAGGGACCCTCAAGCACATCTTCCATTCTCACTCCCCAAATCTGGTCTGAAAACCCACAGCTCTTTGTCCCTTGTTCCTATGATGCCCTCAACTGTCTACTGACTAAGACATACTGAAAAGTGCTTGGTTGTCTGGTATGGCTCTTATTAGCTAATCTCCTAAATGATAACAGACAGATTCACAAAAGCATTTATTATTATGGGAAGTAGTTTTACAGGAGTACTTTTTTACATACTCTAGCGGGCCTCTGTGAATGAGCTCCAAAGCATCCAGCTTCCTATTAGTAAAAGTGAAAAGAGGCCACAGTCCATTCTTGTCCTTTTTATTTGTGCTAATAATATATGAAAATTCCCTGAATATTCCCATTATACATGTTTTGGGACTAATTAACAAAGGAATATAATACTATGTAAAAGAATACTATTACTGCTTAAGTGCTGCAAAATGACTTTGTGAATAGGCCCCAGAGTTTTATAGATGAACTCTGGCTCCTCCCTTAGTCTAACCCGGACTACTGACACCACGAGAGAGGCCAAAGAGCACCATGTTTGGGAACTCAGAACAAGCAAAAAGGAAAATATGCTTGAAATTCAACAAGTGAAACCACTCAACGTGTTGCCAAATTCTTCAGAGCTGCACCAATAATTTAGAGTTTAAAACTAGACATAGCTGGTCAAGCCTCTCATCCTTTGATGTTGGTCAAATGAGTACAGGAGACAAGAGGAGTCCTGTACCAAGTGCTCTGTAGCAATACATCTTATCACAAAAGGTTAGAAAGTAAATATATTAGAGAAATGGGGTATTTTCAGTGTCAAAACCTTGGCAAGACTGGCTCTTCAGGAATAAACATCTATATGGGAGGAAAAAATATTGAAATTTCCAACTCTTATTTTTTTCAACTTAAAATTAATCTTTAGCTTTTAAGAGAAAGTAAAGCTGTACTGGATCTAGGGCTTTTCATGTATGGAACCGTGTGAACTGGAAACATGTGTCTAAGAATGTGGCAAGAAACCCAGTGACATCTTAAGTATTTTGAGCGCCCTGGGCAAGGCATATTTTGGGAACCCCTGTCTGGAAAAACTTTGGATTTGAATACCTGTTTTTTGCTAAATCAAGCCTGCATAATGCCAAGCAATGCTGAGTTATATGCTAAACATTCAGTAAAAGGGTCACACAAAACAGTTAAATTATGCCTTGCCCAGGGCACAAAAATCCTTAACATGACACTATGCAGATAAAGACAGCCAGATGTAGAGGTAGGCAGAGAAAAGGGTGAGACGTTAAGTTTAAGGAAAAACGTGAAAAAGAGAGAAAGTCCACTTTCCCAGGGGTTCCCTAGGAAGGTGGGAGCCCTTGGCAATAGCCCACTTTATCGAGGCCTTAAAGCGTCTCTTAATTAGCCTGCTCCCTCCTAAGGGGATGAGCCACGCAACAGGGAGCCCTTCTGCCTATTTCAGGAATGTAGATGCGGACACAAACTTTCCCTCAAAGGGCAAATCTAAGCTTCTCATACCTTCACCCATAGAGGCATAGAATAGGATGCCCTAGGCCCTATTAAGTAAGGAAAATGGCATCCCGCCCACAGCTTTGATAGCAAAAACATCTACAATTGGAGTGCAGAGGTCCTGAACAAACTTTATCTCTAGTTCTGTCTTTCGATGGAATGCTCCACTCACCCCTAGATGTGTTCAACTGGCATAGCTACTTCAAATCCGACCTACTCTTGCAGTGATTTCATCATCCCAGCAAATTAGATGTGTATAAATGTGAACTGGATCACTACCTAGGAAACCTGCAACAAGCTGCCAAAAATAGTTGACGTCCATTAACCTCTGGCAGTTCACCCTCCCTCACACTTGATCTCATCCTTCCTGAAGAGTCAACAAGTTGCAATGTATACACAGGCCCTCCTTTATTTTTAGGTCAAGCTTCGATCGACCTGTTATATCTCTTCTGTGTGGTTTCGCAAACCGACCTATTGCCGTTGGTTACTATCTGTGGGGCATTCAGAAATGCTGGCTTGGTATTGGTGCATTTGTGTAAATGCCCCTCCTTTGCATGCTTAATTCCGGTTCTGGCGATTTCACTCAAAGAACCTTTTGGTTGGCCGTCACACACACTGTACAGAGTGTGATAGCCCCTCCTCCTTGTTTTCAATTACGTGTCAAATGCTTTTTTTAACACGCGCTTTCGGTTTCATACAGATCTGTATATAGCCCAATTTATAAACCGGAGAGTTTAAGTGCTTTGCCCAGAATCACAGGATGTTCGCCGCCGAGAATCGAACCGGGATCCCAGCTCTCAAGTCAACAGCTCTGCTGGGCCACGTCTTCTGCACTCCCATGATATCTGTTTCTGTTTTCCTGCAGCCTTGCAGACACAAGTGGAACTCCGTCCTCTCTACGTTTGAACACTGTAGTGTTCAGTGTGAAATAGATCAGTTTCACTTGTAACTATATGTCACCTCGCCTCCTCCCTTGCACTGTCTGTTGCAAAACCTGGAGGTGGAGACATTTCCCGTAACAAACACAATAGAGCGCATATTGAGAAATGGTGAGACCTTTCTTGGCGTTTGTTTTTTTCCATTTCCCAGCTACAATAGGATTCATATTGGGTGATATGTTACCATAGCTGTGAATCAGCTTCTCATTTTCATAATTATTTTCGTCAGGTTTGTTTAAGCTTATTTCACCTCCATTTAAATAGACCGATTATGCGCTAGATACAGGCTTCTGCCTCGAGACTCGAGGGTAGGATGAGTTTGTTTTTAGGTACAGTCTCTCTGTTACTTGATCCCGTTTTCCGAATCATTGGCGGTGCCTGTACACCCTGTGGCTGGGTTTCTTATCTGTCAGGGGTGCTCCGGATACACAGGGGATCATGGATTTGCATGAGGGGGTCAGGGTTGCTTCTCTTCTCATTCCCAGTCATGACGTTTCCCTCGCACCTTGATTCAGCTCATGGTGTGCAGACGGAGTGGGCAGTGCAGGGAAGCATACTACCTGAGAGCTGCCTATTTAGAATCATTCAGTTCTCTGAGAACAGCTTTGTCATTCAGCATCTGAAGAAAGAAATAGAGACTGCTCCTGCTCTCCCATATAGCAGCCACCTTCCATGGAACACGTGAGCAAGAAGGTATATAGTACAAGATCCTGCAGATTTATAAAGCACAACTTAACACCCTGAGAATTGAAGTTATTTGCCCACAATCACAGGATGTTGCGCCACCGAGACTCGAACCGGGATCCCCAACTCTCAAGTCAGCAACTCTGGCCGCTGCACCACATGCTCTCCACTCCTGTGCTACTTCTTTTCTTTCTATTTTTACCAGATGGCATGGTCCTCTGCTTATTTTATGTCAATTTATCGCCACTGCTGCATGTTATAAAATATGTATCAAACTTTCGCAATAAAATAAAAGGTCGCTTTCCGTTGGCAGAATTTCAAATGTGAGTTGCTCACATATCGGTTGCATAATCAAAAGTGTATCAAAATCTGCCTTCAGACAGGCGGCTCACTCTTATCGTGAGATTAATTTCTGCACTGCACATTATGAGATGCGTCAGAAGGCTAAGAAAAAACTGTACAAGGAAACAGTTTTAACAAAGCAGATCAAACTAGAAATGGACGTATGGTATTCCAGGGCATATTTTGTTTTTGCACATTTCTTCATGTCAGAAGCAGAATTAGCTCAATTAGAGCTGCCATGCATTATTTTCTTATTGTGACTTTTGAATTCATCAAACCTACTGGAAGCGCTTTCACAATTCAACTTCTCGTCAAAATGTTGCGCTTTCATCCCAGTTAAATGCTATTTTCGACCCTATTTAGCCATTATTTTGATTTATCTATCACATCCCACCTCACCAGTAACACGAGTCTATATTGGCTTATTACTAAGGATGGACATTTTTTCCGAGATACAAAGTACTATATTATTTATAAACGAGCGATTAGAAAACCAAACTGCTGTTATTGTCACCTTGTTTTGTATTGTTTACTTCCTCAGCAATGTAAGCTCTACATAACAGGCATAGTATACTTTTAGGGGACATATTTAAAACTGCTGTGAAGTGTCACTTCCTCTAGTTTGCTTTCATAATATATTTAATTCATTATATTATCAAAAACATTAATGCAGGGCAGCCAGAAAAATGAATCCTCTAGACTGTCGTTTGCATATCAAGTAGCTAATTTCACAGTTTCTCTCTCTCCTCCTTATTCCCTCGTTCCTCCCTTCCTCATTGGCCTCCGTAATCCCTCTTACTTCTTTCCTTCCTCACCTTCCTGCGTTCCTAACCCTCCCAACTTTTCCAACTCTTCATTACTTCAACCATCTCTTCCCCCTTCCTCGATTCCCTCTTCCCTCAAACCCTTCCTTCCTATTTACTTCCACAGTCCCTTCTGCCTAGAATCCTCTTTGCCTCTCTATCTTTCTTCATTACCTCCTTTCCTCCTTCTTCCTTCTTGCCCGTCTTAATCTCTCTCTCTCTTCAATCCTTAATCGTATACCCAACCTTATTTCCTCAACCCTTATTTCAACTTCACTTATTCCAGTCACTCATATCTTGCCCTTGCGCCTTTCACTAAGTCCTTTCTTTTTTTCTTCTTGCTTTCTCTCCTATCCTTTTTTCCTCTTTCTCTCCCTCACTCCGTCCTTCCTTCCCTCCCTCCATTCCTCTCTCACATCCTCTCATCTTTCCTCCCTTCATTCTCTTAATTCCTTCCTCCTTTCTTCCCTTCCTTCCCTTATTTCTCTATCACATTGCTCTTTAACTCAACGTCACACAGTTCCACACCACACAATTCAACTCCACACATTTCCATTCCACACTACATAATTCACCAGCAAACCGCATAATTCAACTCAACAACACAATTGCATAACACCACATACATCCAATCGAAACCATGTAATTCCACATCACGCTACAAAATTCAACAGCACCCCACATAATTAAACTCCACTACATACCATTCCACACCCCAAAATACCATTCCACATAATTACACGCCATCACACCCACTCCACATAATTCCAATATGCTCAATACCACATATTTACTATCCACATATTTCAACTGTATACCTTGCCACATAATTCCACTACACAAATCCACTCCACACCACAAAATCCCACGCCACACAATTCCACAACTAACAATTCCAATCCAACTCACATAATCCCACTACACACCACATACATACCCTCTACAACACATGGGTAAAAGACATTATCATTTTCAACGCCAATAGCTCTAACTCAAGCAAATGCGAGAGCTATTGCATTCTTTTTTGGATCACAAAAGTAAAAAAAGGTGCCTGCGTCATTTCACGTGGTAATGCATGATGTGCCTACAAAATAATGTGGCCAGTCTTGTTTATTATAACTTTTCAACATGCTGCACAGCAGCCACACTGCTCTACAACATAGCTTAAAACAAAGGCCAAACCAAAACCTCTGGCCAAGCACTTATAAGGTCCCAAAGGCGAGACCTATTGGCTATGTCAATGCTTGTTGTACTAGCAGAGGTTTCTAAGACAGACCTTGACGGTTCACCATAAACCTCTCTTGTGCAGACAATGTTCTCTAATTTGTTGGCCAAGAAATGCCTGCTGACACATGATACTTCCACAACAATTATTATCTGGGAAGGTAACAGGAATGAATGTAAAATACTGCATTTGGGTCTGGTAAACCTTTGCGCTCCTTTTAAAGCCATCAGGCTACAAGCAGAGCAGTAATTCCTTGTAACCACCAAGCCTGCACAAAATGTTCGTTATGAAGGTGGAATATTGCATAATTTAAAGCATTTCACATTATTCTTGTTATGTAAAATTAAACTACATCTATTTTAACTAACACCTTCTCCTTCTAAGCAGCCTCTCATGTCCAATCGCGACCCTGCCAGTCACACTTGCCACAGTATTTACGGTTGTACAACCTCTAATTGAGATGGATATCAGCGAGTGACTACCAGAGTCTCCAAATGAGTTCCTTAAGCATCTTTGAAATGCCTTCTAGAATATGCTGCCACTGCAAAAACTCTAAGATTATGTCAATTAACCAGTGTTTACTTCTAACCTGTAAATTAGCAAATGCTCAATACTGAACATCATTTTATTGAAACCCCACAAATCCTTCCACTGTACTCTCTCCTGTGAAATTGAGTTCTGAAATAGTTGACTCTGGATCATAGTTTCCAAAACAGAATTGCTCTCTAAACCTCCCACACCCTTGTCCCAACTTTCTCTTCCTCAATTGTGCTAAATGGCACCCATGTTTGTTTCCTTTTCTATGGTTCATTCTGATTGAGGCGTACTCTTAAGATAACTACAGGGTAGGCAGAGTCTATTCTGTGAAAGAATTTCCCGCTTTATCTACAGAAAGTCTATTCTGCTAGAAAGACCACAGATCCTCTCCTAATCCAATCCTAATCCAGTGACTGTTTATTCAGACCCTTATGGCCTCAATCTAGCAAATTATGATTGAATTTAGGTACATCCCAGCAGAAAGACTTCCTGAACTTCACAGTCTCTTTGTTAACCAACTAGAGACTATTGTGGCTCCCTGCCCCCCTTAGCAAGAGTTTGCTATTCTCAACAGGAAGTTGCTATTCGAATACAGAGTCCCTTCTGTAACTGGGGTTGGTCTAATGTGGCAGTCACCCTTTCAATAAGATCTTTTACAAGAGAATGTCTCCTATGTAAATTACCACTATAGGACTATCAACGCACGTCAGTGAGTTTAGGGACCAGAGTGGGAACCTGCTTCTCTGCCAGCTGTAGGAACTGCTCACAGCTTTGACCAGCAGTCATAGACAGAGCCTCCCGCTTTCTGGAATCGAAGTCAAATATAGTCCAAATTTATGTGGACCTCTGGTGACTAAGTATGGTTTTGTTTGACCACTCGCATGGGCTATGGGACTTTTCTACATAATGTACCCCATGGGAGGGAGAATAAGCCCCTGGTTATCTGATTTCAGTAACGTGGCAGAGGGAGGTGGTGATGCAGTGTTGCTGTCATTCATTTGTGCTTAATTGGCCATCCATAACACCGATGCAAGACTCATACGCGACCTCCCACGGCACACCCACTTCACACCACACTTCAGGAAGCTTCACTGGCTCCCCATTCACAAGCGCAGCCAATTCAAACTTCTCACACAAACACTTACAAAGCCCTACAAAACACAGAACCAGAAAACCTGAACAGCCCCATATTCTTTCACCAACCCACCTGACACCTATTTTCTGCCTCACTTGCACACATTCCCAGCATCCGTAAAAGCAAAACTGAAGGATGCTCATTCTCCTACATTGCACCCAGGACATTGAACGACCTCCCTCAACACATCAGAGCCTCGTCCTCACTGCTTGAGTTCCACAGGAAACTGAAGACCTGGCTCTTCGTATGAGCACCTTGGGGACCACAAACCTACACACCTGCCCAAGCGCCTGGATACCCTCTCGGGTGGTTAGTGCGCTATACAAATCAATATAACATAACATAATAAAGTTAATCTGTAACCTGCATAACCTCTGCTAACATGATTTATACATGATTAACACAATTTAGTTATTATTTTACATATTATTTTATACATTATTCTATATGTTGTTTTATATTTAGGTTTAGTAAACTGAATGAACCAAATGCTTTTGATTAACTTTAGTTCACATATGTGCATCTCAACATTATCAAGAGTAGGCCTAGGTGGCGTGATCAATTTATAATAAACATTATATTTCCGCTTGCTGTGCATAACACCTTTTCTGTTACAGGCACCAGGGTCACGTGTTCTCATTTAGAAATTTTATTCTTTGTTAGCTTATGTTTTGAAGGTCATAGATTAGCAATTAGTTAGTCTGGACAATGATTCCCAGCACCTGCAGGATGGGAGGAAAATAGTTGACTACCCCTTTGGGAAGATACTAAAAAGGAGGCGGATAACAAGTAGAGAAAGAACACCAGCTTTTAATTGGTTCTTGTCTGGTAGAAAACTGAAGAATGTATCACTTGGATGGAACTTATGTTTTAACTCTGTGAAACTTGTTTAGTTAGATCTTATTTTCCTGCTCTTACAGTTACTCTTGAGAGCAAGCACTGTCCTTCTCTTTCTAATCCGAACCTTAATTTGGTTCTTTTATCATGTTGTATTTGCTGGCACCTGCTGCTTCTGTATTTCCCCGACCTGCCCACAACTTTAGCTTTCCCATAGGGAATTTCCTTCCGGTAAATGAGACTTTGTTTCGATTTGCACATGTCGATTTCATAACACAATATTCACATTACTAAATTGAATTACTTGGATTATATTCATGCATGCTGTATTTAGGTAAATCTCTGCATGTCTATTTGATTTGATTGGACATTGAAACTTTACTAATTTGCTAATAAACCTTTATAGTACGTATACAAACGTACTCCTCCCTGTTTCTGTGGGGGGAAATCTGCTTCACTGCCATTGCAATGTTATTGAATTTCTGATTTCAGCCTCAGTTCAAGATAAAGGTCCATCCGAGTTAAACAAAGTAAAAGTCTCGAGTTTGCACCACGTTTGCATGGTGCAAATACCACCCTAATCTATTTCGCTATCAGAGGTTTTGATTCTGTCCAAGAAGTTGATGTGTTTTTTCTGTATGAGTGTCTATAAAGTGCAGCTTTCTAGGGTCACGTGAAGTTGCAAATATAAACATAATCTCTTTCGATGATGGTTCTTCTACTGGCCCAAGATGGTCATTCCTGATACAGTCGTCCCATCCATCTGTGATGGTCTACTCCATTGAAGAGCCTTCCTTTCCCCAAGGCAGGCTCTGCTTTTATACATAGTCTAACACTTCACTGCAGAGATCATGTCTGGATCAACCCCCGCCATCTCTCCTTTAGAGGAGGGGTTACTTGAGCTTTCCACCCCATTCGTCCTACAAATTGTGTTTCTCCAAAATAAATCGTCCCTGGAATAAAACTGCTATTTATTTGTTGACTTTTATCACATATACACATTCAGTGTCATACGAAAAAGAGAGGTAAATTAAAACTTTGTGACATTGCAATTTTTTTTTTTTTTAAAGGATGATAAATGGGCAAATATTCTTATTTTTAAACGGAAATTGGTTTGGTGACCTTCTAGCAAAGGTTTGGCAATTTTTTTAAGAGCATGGCAGGTTTTAGTGGCTATAATGATAACATAACCTACGTTACTAAACAATGTGGAACTACAGGCATGCAAATTTATGATTCATGAAGTTTAGTATGTATAATTAGAGGAAATTGGCTGTGAAAATCCGAATGCTGCTTCTTGTGCGACAGACATACGAGTTTTCTCACTTTGGCTATGTAAATATTTAGACAAATAGAGGAAACTCATTTTCTGCCCAGAGACTTCCTTGATCTTAAAGCACCCATGCAGTGCTTAATTTGAGCCGGCGATTTCCGGTGCTCGATATCCGGTGCTTGATTGTCAACACCGGCGCTTGTGACACTATCTGAGATGACTACAACAACAGTCAATTATTTATTCAATATACATTAAAAATGACTATTTCCTTCCACCCAAGCCATTCTTATAGCTTTGAGGGCCTGGAATAGTCCGAATTGTCACACTTGCAGGAGTGTGATGGTTAGTAGTTGTGTTGTTACTATCATTGGCAGCATAGCAGGGGCAATGTGTGCTGCAAGTTGCAGTGGTGTCCTGACGAGAACCCTGGCACTTATTTCTTTACAAATTAAGCACTGCACCCATGTGGCATTACTTGGTCTTTTTATCAGACCTCATGCTGCCGAGGTGTACGCTCATCTAAATCGTTGGCATATTTTGATGATGAAAAAATGGTTTAGCTTTCTGTTATCTAAAGCCTTATCAACTGAGCCCTACTGAAAACCTCAGCTGCACCCAATAGCCAGACCTGACAGATTTCAGTATTTCTGGTACGTTTCCATTTTGTCTTTGAAACGCTCCCAATGCACTCATTTGTAACTTGCCACTACCTAGTGATAACACACTAAGGGGCATATTCTCAAGCCCCCATCGCCACCACAACGTCACTTTCAGTGACGTTGTTGTGGCGATAGGGGCTTAGCCCTATTCACAAGGCAGCTTTAAGCCACGTTAAGTGGCTTAACGCGGCTTAACGCTTCCTTGTGAATAGGGCCCCCTTCACGCTGTTTTTAGCGTGAAGGGGGCGTGCAGTGGGTGTTGCGGTGGGCGTTCCACCCCAACACCCATTGAGTTTGACGCTACCTCCTATTCACAAGGGCAGCGTAAATAGGAGGTAGAGCCAAACCTAAGACCAGGAAAAATCTGGTTTTAAGGTGGCGAAACGAGGAGAAATGTTTTATTTCTCCTCGTTCCTGCTTTTTCTATGTGTGTTGCCTTGTGCAGCACACATGGAAAAAGCAAAATGCCATGGTTTGTTTATGTACAGGAAGGTGTCCCTTCCTGTACATAAACAAACCTTTTTTTGAAAATGCCGTTTTGTAACTTACATGTGTGCTGCATGAAGCAGCACACATGTAAGTTAAAACTGGCATTTTAGGTTTGTTTATGTGCAGGAAGGGACACCTTCCTGTACATTAACAAACCTCCCTGCTGCAGACACCCTTGCACTCTGGTGCAAGGGTGCCTGCGTTGGCGCTAAGTTGTGAAACTTAGCGCCATCGCAGAGGGAAACGCGAGGCTGCACCATGTCCTTGAGAATAGGGTGCAGCCTCGCGTTTCCTAAGTGGCGGAGAGAGGCGTTAAGCCAAGAAGGCTAACGCCTCTCTCCACCACTTCCTTGAGAATATGGCCGATAACCTTTATGGAATGTTTGGTCTTTACTAGAAAACCCACTGGCAATACCATGATATTTTTTTTTACCTTGCTGAGGGCTACTTTTCTGTATGCAGGCAAAGTCAATTTCATTCTTGCATACTGGACTAAACGTTAAAGTGCTTCGGTAAAGGGACTTCATTATATTTGGATAAGGGCCACAAGAGGGACATTGTGCCTATCCAAGATTTTTAGGTCTCGCCTGAGCCAGCGCATGCGCTGCTCGCTCTGGCGAGACATTTAGTGAGTGGGCTTTAAAAGCCCGACCACAGCTTTTGGCTGGCATAGACCGTGCGGTTACGCGCACAATGACGAGCGGAGGCGCCATCTGGCTTTCCTCTCGCTCATGAGTGCGCACACCAATAGCCAGACGTGCCTCCTTTTTTTTTTTTTTTTTAACTTGCAGCGCGAGCGCGCTTGTTTCATGTGTCTGCTGTTTGTCTGCTGCATATTTTGCTCTTCTGCCCTTATGTCTACACCCTTCAGCATGTATCAGTGTCTGGATGTTTTTATCAGTATAATTGGCAGCCCGTTATCTGCCTTACAATGCCTGTCAGTCTGTCTCTGTTTATGTTTCACTGTCTTCTTATCTCTGTGCGTATTTCGAACTCTTGCTGCTGCTGCTTTCTGATTCTCTCCTTCTTTACAGTTCTATGTGTCACATTGTGTTCTTGATTGTTCCTTTCTCTCTCTTCTTCCTTCTCTCCTCTCAATTGACGGTTATCTGCCTTATCTCTCCCCGTTTGCCCTTCTCTGCCCTTTGTGTGCCTGTGTTTATTCCCTTCTTGGATGTATCTCTGTCTCTATACAGCATCGCTCTTGCACAGCCCCAATTTTAGCCGGCGGCGGTGGAGGCCAAGAATATTGCTAAGTACATTATGTCAACAGACGCGAGGGAAGGCAATGAAGTTTTCGGCAATTTACAGCTTTACCCTCGGTCAAGACTGTCTTTTTCATGTCTTCCCATGATGCTCCTCCGCATTCCAGCATCTGACTCCAAGCCTCAAAGTGACAGTTCTCCTTGTCCAATGCTTCTCCCCTGACAACCCAGACCCCCTGTGGCTCGCACCAGATGTGCTTCTGCAGACCCTCCACATACCTCTGCTCCCTGGCTGTAGGAAACTCTGCCCCATTCCCAGCAGCTTGTCAGAGGACCACAAAGTGTTCTGTGGTGCAGTGGGTTTACATCGCGTCTTTCCTGCTGACTCGCGCACATCCTCTGAAGCACGTGCAGTTCTTTGCAGGCATCAGGATATCCTCACATTGACTTCTACCCCTTGGCTGTTCTCGATTTTCTAACTGTAGGTGATTGGGCATTAATTAACAGCCCTCAATTAAATGTATTCCACAGACTCGTTCTGAGAAAAAGGCGACTGATCAAAGTTGTGCAGATATGTTTCTTCTTGACCTGCTGTCAAAAGAATGACCACAAGCTTGCTCCAGTAACATTCACAGACAACACAGGTACATGCGCAACACAAGCACTGTGGTGCTTTTAGCATGAGCAACAATGAAGGGTCGTTGGGGGTGGCAGCTACTTCTCGTGGCTTACACTTTGCTACCCAGAGACGGCCTTGGGCATGGGCGAGCTGGGCCCAGGCCAGGGGCGGCGTTAATCCGAGGGGCGCAGAAGGCAGCTGCCTGACTTTATGTCATGCAAACAGCAGCTTATTATTCCTCTCGGTCTCAATTGAGCCCCGTTAAAAACTTTTTAATCTGCTGTTAATGTACTTCATCGTAATTGTTAGCACCCATCAACCCCTTGCCCTCCTCCCATTTTCCTCACACCTTCTGCCGTCACACCACAATGCCCCCTGCTCCCATAACAAACACCACACTTTCTTTCTGCCCAGGGCGCTATCCCAGTAAATCCGATTTTTCTGTTGCTACCCATCCCAATGTGTTGTTACCCACGGACTCAGGGGCCCTGAACTGATCAGGGAAAACTTTAAATGACTTTGTGAGCCCTATTTACTTTCTGTAGTTTACACTCCTTGCCCTGCCCTTAGCTGCTCAGCTGTAGACAGGGGGCTGTTGATGTCCTGAAGTCACGATTAAGCCAGGATTTCTGGTTTCCCTTTGTACAAATCAACCGCTAAATTGGTATATATTCGTCTCTCCTTTTTACCTCAAATGCTAACTATAGTATCCACAGGGCATGGGTACCTTTGAGATTACTATAACAAGACTACCTTTTCAAAAATTAGAAATGTTGCTACATTTTTTTATGAATAGGCTGCTCTGTAATGATGGGGAAATGATTATTTACATAAACAGGCAAAAATAGAGGTTCTAAACTGGGGTGGTTGATAGAGTCTAATCAGCTGTGTGTCAGAATATCATATGTATAACTGTCATCTGGCCTCGATATACCGGGTCCTGAACCAAGTTTACAAAAAAAAAATCGGCCCATTGGGTGTAGATTTTCTGTTATCTCCAATGTTAGGATTTTTTGTAAACAATAAAAAGGTCACAATACTTATGTCACTCATCATTCTGGTACTATATATCTTCTCGGATTTTGCATTGCAACAAAAGGGCCAAATTCTACATTTTCAATCATGCTGAAATAGTCGAATGGCTAAAAATTACAAACAAAAGGGATCCTATCGAGACGCTTTGTGGATGTCCAGTGTGTCATTGTGGTCTATCTATTTTCCTGCGTGCCAAATTTGACTTATTCACAAATCACATTCTCCCTGATATGTAGAGATGTGTTCGATGTTTCGCTTAGATAACTGACACAATTAATGTAATGCGTCATTTAATCTCTTACGTGACGCTTTATCATTAGCATGGATGAATTATTTTCCACTAAGTCCAAAATTAAAGGAAAAAAACAGCACTGGCAAAACTAAAAGATTTGGGACTGGGAAAACCTGCGATGGTTGTTATTTATTTGTTTTAAAAGCGCAGAAGTGACATGAATTAAAAATGTCAATGCTTAAAGTTGCCGTGTTTATGCTGGCAAAATAAATCAGTAAACAATGATCCATCACAAAAAATAAAATAAACTTTAGCAAAGTCAATCCATGTGGTCTTGACAAGCTGTTGCACTGTTTTAGTTTATTTATTTTTTATTGAAAACATATGCCACAAAAATAAAAAGAAGGAAAAAAGCCTGGCCATGTGGCCCACTCCACGCTGCACACAGCCTTCAGCTGCGTGTGGTGTGAGGTTGACTGTCTGCGGTTGTGGAAGGGTGACTTTGCATATAGTACCAAAATATTACTTTACTTTTTTTTAAAAACACAAGAAATTCACTGAAAAACCAAAGGTTTAAGTAACGTTATTGTTAGGTGAGAATTTCAGTAACAAAGGTAACATTTAAAACAAGCACTGAGTATATGGAATATTTTTGTCAAACGTGATAAAGGGGTTGGAAAAAATATTGTGATAATCACAATTGATGCTGTGCACCTGGCATTGGAGGGAACTCCGCTCCATTTCTTAAGATGTACTATTAACTGCGTGACAATAGGGTAGATCACGCCATCCAGGGAGCACGCTTATGGAGTTCAATTGAATAAACAAGATTAAATCAAAGAAGACAAATTCGGCAAGAAGGTGTGCACTGCAATTTTTTGAAAATGAGTATGAAATTTCTACCCTACTGCAAGATGCACCCACAATGAAAAAGACGGCAAATCAACTTCAAAGGATACGATCACGCTCGTGTGACACACACCTCAGCAATGGGAGTAAATTGTGATTGGACTGTTGGTTTCACTCGGCTCATAGAGTCAAACAACATGGGAAAGAGAGACGTGATATAATTTTATATGAAAACATTTTTGTCATTTTTTTCATATTTTGTATTTTAACCAGATGTACATAAATTAGCAATAATCCATGATTTAGTGTAACATCTCGGCTTCAGTACAGTACATTACAACAATAGGGTGGGCGGGGGATAGTACTGAATCGCTCGAGGAGATAAAGGTGATGATTAAATACCCAAATGACGACTTTGCGATACAACTTAGAGGTGCAAGATGGGCCATGTAGTTATCAGTGTTAAAATGGCGATTGCAGGGTGGCTGTGATAGGTTCAATTTAAAATTTGAGGGTGTGTTAATGCTGTAAGAACCAATTAAAGGGGTAGTCTGCACCACTTTGTAAAGGTAATCACTTGGAAAAGAAACATACGGGCAGTGGTTGTGAAGGTATGTGATAATGGAGTTCTGAGTTGAAGGTTATAGAACGGGCAATATATAAAAAAAAGGGGTTGAAGATGGGCGAAGAGGTGTAGGATATGAAGACAATGGAAGGGAAGGTTTTAAATAAGGAGGGGGCGAGGTTAAATTGAAAGGTTTCTTCGAGTGAGTTAGCGGTAGCATTACGCTCCTCGTTTAGAGGGAAAATGCTGTACAAGGGTCAGCCTGAGATCATGAGAGTAATGTTTTCGTGTTAAAATACTTAATGTTGAACATGGCGGTTTGAAGCCACATTTTAATGGCAATTTTCTTATTTGCAGTGAACCTCCGATGAAGGGCTAATTAAAGGCCCGAAATGCATTAGGTAACATCAATTTCGCAACTGAGGATGTTTTATGTTTTTTGGCGTGCCCAGACAGAGGCCCGGATGGGCACATCTGTGGCATGAGAAACTGTTGAAACAAAAGTGCCACACGAGTGTATAAAACCAGAAAATAAATGAAGTTTAAAAAGACTTTGGAGTATATGGAATATTTTTGTCAAACGTGATAAAGGAGTTGGAAAAAATATTGTGATAATCACAATTGATGCTGTGCACCTGGCATTGGAGGGAAACTCCGCTCCATTTCTTAAGATGTACTATTAACTGCGTGACAATAGGGTAGATCACGCCATCCAGGGAGCACGCTTATGGAGTTCAATTGAATAAACAAGATTAAACCAAGGAAGACAAATTCGGCAAGAAGGTGTGCACTGCAATTTTTTGAAAATGAGTATGAAATTTCTACCCTACTGCAAGATGCACCCACAATGAAAAAGACGGCAAATCAACTTCAAAGGATACGATCACGCTCGTGTGACACACACCTCAGCAATCGGAGTAAATTGTGATTGGACTGTTGGTTTCACTCGGCTCATGGAGTCAAACAACATGGGAAAGAGAGACGTGATATAATTTTATATGAAAACATTTTTGTCATTTTTTTCATATTTTGTATTTTAACCAGATGTACATAAATTAGCAATAATCCATGATTTAGTGTAACATCTCGGCTTCAGTACAGTACATTACAACAATAGGGTGGGCGGGGGATAGTACTGAATCGCTCGAGGAGATAAAGGTGATGATTAAATACCCAAATGACGACTTTGCGATACAACTTAGAGGTGCAAGATGGGCCATGTAGTTATCAGTGTTAAAATGGCGATTGCAGGGTGGCTGTGATAGGTTCAATTTAAAATTTGAGGGTGTGTTAATGCTGTAAGAACCAATTAAAGGGGTAGTCTGCACCACTTTGTAAAGGTAATCACTTGGAAAAGAAACACACGGGCAGTGGTTGTGAAGGTATGTGATAATGGAGTTCTGAGTTGAAGGTTATAGAACGGGCAATATATAAAAAAAAGGGGTTGAAGATGGGCGAAGAGGTGTAGGATATGAAGACAATGGAAGGGAAGGTTTTAAATAAGGAGGGGGCGAGGTTAAATTGAAAGGTTTCTTCGAGTGAGTTAGCGGTAGTATTACGCTCCGCGTTTAGAGGGAAAATGCTGTACAAGGGTCAGCCTGAGATCATGAGAGTAATGTTTTCGTGTTAAAATACTTAATGTTGAACATGGCGGTTTGAAGCCACATTTTAATGGCAATTTTCTTATTTGCAGTGAACCTCCGATGAAGGGCTAATTAAAGGCCCGAAATGCATTAGGTAACATCAATTTCGGAACTGAGGATGTTTTATGTTTTTTGGCGTGCCCAGACAGAGGCTCCGGATGGGCACATCTGTGGCATGAGAAACTGTTGAAACAAAAGTGCCACACGAGTGTATAAAACCAGAAAATAAATGAAGTTTAAAAAGACTTTGGAGTATATGGAATATTTTTGTCAAACGTGATAAAGGAGTTGGAAAAAATATTGTGATAATCACAATTGATGCTGTGCACCTGGCATTGGAGGGAAACTCCGCTCCATTTCTTAAGATGTACTATTAACTGCGTGACAATAGGGTAGATCACGCAATCCAGGGAGCACGCTTATGGAGTTCAATTGAATAAACAAGATTAAACCAAGGAAGACAAATTCGGCAAGAAGGTGTGCACTGCAATTTTTTGAAAATGAGTATGAAATTTCTACCCTACTGCAAGATGCACCCACAATGAAAAAGACGGCAAATCAACTTCAAAGGATACGATCACGCTCGTGTGACACACACCTCAGCAATGGGAGTAAATTGTGATTGGACTGTTGGTTTCACTCGGCTCATGGAGTCAAACAACATGGGAAAGAGAGACGTGATATAATTTTATATGAAAACATTTTTGTCATTTTTTCCATATTTTGTATTTTAACCAGATGTACATAAATTAGCAATAATCCATGATTTAGTGTAACATCTCGGCTTCAGTACAGTACATTACAACAATAGGGTGGGCGGGGGATAGTACTGAATCGCTCGAGGAGATAAAGGTGATGATTAAATACCCAAATGACGACTTTGCGATACAACTTAGAGGTGCAAGATGGGCCATGTAGTTATCAGTGTTAAAATGGCGATTGCAGGGTGGCTGTGATAGGTCCAATTTAAAATTTGAGGGTGTGTTAATGCTGTAAGAACCAATTAAAGGGGTAGTCTGCACCACTTTGTAAAGGTAATCACTTGGAAAAGAAACACACGGGCAGTGGTTGTGAAGGTATGTGATAATGGAGTTCTGAGTTGAAGGTTATAGAACGGGCAATATATAAAAAAAAAAGGGGTTGAAGATGGGCGAAGAGGTGTAGGATATGAAGACAATGGAAGGGAAGGTTTTAAATAAGGAGGGGGCGAGGTTAAATTGAAAGGTTTCTTCGAGTGAGTTAGCGGTAGCATTACGCTCCGCGTTTAGAGGGAAAATGCTGTACAAGGGTCAGCCTGAGATCATGAGAGTAATGTTTTCGTGTTAAAATACTTAATGTTGAACATGGCGGTTTGAAGCCACATTTTAATGGCAATTTTCTTATTTGCAGTGAACCTCCGATGAAGGGCTAATTAAAGGCCCGAAATGCATTAGGTAACATCAATTTCGCAACTGAGGAGGTTTTATGTTTTTTGGCGTGCCCAGACAGAGGCCCGGATGGGCACATCTGTGGCATGAGAAACTGTTGAAACAAAAGTGCCACACGAGTGTATAAAACCAGAAAATAAATGAAGTTTAAAAAGACTTTGGAGTATATGGAATATTTTTGTCAAACGTGATAAAGGAGTTGGAAAAAATATTGTGATAATCACAATTGATGCTGTGCACCTGGCATTGGAGGGAAACTCCGCTCCATTTCTTAAGATGTACTTATAAGTGTTTAGCCATGCAACGGTTAATGTTGTTACACCAAGGATATTGTGCTGCATAACTAAATACTTATAAGGTCCCAAAAGCGAGACCTATTGGCTATGCCAATGCTTGTTCTTTCTTTTCCTCTAACTGCCATTGCAGAAAACATGAGTATTATCCTAGGTTTAGTCGTGCCGCATAACAGGGGCCTACGCTTGCAGCGTTGCCCCTATTCTTTGTTCTGTGTATCTATTTTTTCATTTTCTCACTTGAGGAAACATTTGCAGTTTCATTAGTGTTTGTAAATGGTGGCCGAATATAACCCTTTTAAAGTTTACAGGAATTTACGGTTTTCTTTACTAATGTCAGGTCTGATAGAGACAACTTTAGCTGCGTCACAGAGTTCATGTAATAAATCATAATTTGCATAGAATACAAATAAGAAAAATCAGCCCTGCTGTGAAAGCCAAGACTTTTAACAAAAGCAGACACCAAAAAGAAATGAATAAAATAATTTTTGGCTAAACACAGCAAATGAGCTCAATAAAAAGGAAGGCTTCACGGCACTAGCAAGAGAGAAGCTTTCTTCTTGTCTGTACCTCTTGTGCCTGACCTTCTCCCCACTGCCCAGGAAACTGGAAGAGGTGCCGCGCATCCCGCAAAATAAAAAAAAACAGGCCCGGAAAAGTCAGGTATTCTTGCACCCTGGAATAAGAATTAAAGATTGAGCACAGTGACTTCATTCTTCTGAGTTATGGGCTACGAGAGGTACATTGGGCCAATCAAATGCGCTTCTTTCCTTTCCTCTGTTGACCCTAAGGCTATTAGGTTCACAAAGGCTCCATGGTACCTTTTCCACCTGTCTTTATTGTTGTCTTTTGTGACATTATGGCGCCCATGCCAATTTGCACACTCCATGCCTAGACCAAAGAGAATTGAAATTCTCGATTTTGGAGAAGTTGCAAACTAAATTCAGGAGTAAAAGAATCACACTTTCACCTCGATTCTAGTGAAAGGCTTTGTGTTTCCTGTATTAGATCAGCTTTGCCTGGAGGGCCAGGTCAAGGAAAGTTACATCTCAAAGCTGCAATGTGGAAAAATATTGTTTAATCGGTTATTTAATAAAGTAACATTTATTTTGCTCTTATTCTTTGCATTATGTATAACTAATGGAATTGTATTTTAACTTTGCCTGGAACGTGAAGAAAACGAAGTTGGCCCAAATAAACCAAGCATG
This sequence comes from Calotriton arnoldi, assembly GCA_963921515.1. Lineage (NCBI taxonomy): Eukaryota > Metazoa > Chordata > Amphibia > Caudata > Salamandridae > Calotriton > Calotriton arnoldi. The sequence continues at coordinate 782,883 of CAWUFW010007190.1, forward strand.
AGATTTTAAACGCACTAACATACATCTTAGGATCCACTTACGGAGCGCAGAGCTGCGCCAAAATTGGCAGCGCCACGCTCCGACATATTCAAAATGTAGGGATGCGCCGCATTTACTACAATATGGCGCACCCCTATATTTCCCCCTGTGCTGGTGCGATAATGAATTGCCTAGAGCACGGGTACTCATAATACGGCCCGCGGGCCGCCAGGGGCCCGGCAAGCCTTCCTTGGCGGCCCGCGGACCTTGAAGACATCGTACCTGTGTTTTTTTAAAGAGTGTCAGCAAACACCGCCGGTTGCAGCAGCGCGGACTCCGAGAGACTCTGCTCTATGGGGGCCGGGCGATTCCAGCGATAGTCAGAGTGGAGATGCAGGGGCGCTAAGAAGAGGTGAAAAACAACAAAGCCTCATCAACAAGTAAATGGTCTTTTAAAGAACTGTGAAGTACTCGGGTGCGGCTGTGTGTGTGCCCGGGAAGCTGTCTCAGCCCGGGCTGCAACACACGTGGGGGGGGTGTTGCTGAAGCCCTTTCAGCCCAATGCACGCATGGGTCTGGGCTGGCGTGGGTGCACACTTCCAAGTGCAGGACTACGCACATCTGTCAGTAGGGCTGCCACCTTTCCACAAGAAAAAACGCTATTTGTTGCTGTTTTAATAGTCTGCAAAGGCCCGTTTGTGATGCTAAACAGGACTCTAAACGAAATCGTATGTATTCCTCTGATATTTATAGGTTTCATTTTGCTTGATTTTGCTTGCGAGAAAGTGTCACTCATAGTCGTTACAAGGTTACAGTACCACTTTGATTTGTTTGAGAAAGATTTTGATTTTTTTCTCTAGCCCCGCCCCCAACTAACCCCACCCCCACTGGTGCGGCCCTCGGCCACAAACCACACCGTAATGTTGGCCCTCGAGCGAAAGTTTGTGAGTACCCATGGCCTAGAGCCACCAGAGACACCCTTGCACCATAGTGTAAGCGTGCTTGCTTAGCAGGGAATGATTGTTTTTTGTGCAGGAAGGTGGCCCCATAAACAATCACTAATGGCTATTTGTTACTTCTATGTGTGCTGCATTCTGCAGCACACATAGAAGTAGCAAATCGTCATTACTTAATGATTGTTTATGTGCAGGAAGGGACACCTTCCTGCACATAAACAATCATTAATGACTTTTTGCTCTTTCCATGTGTGCTGCAGATTGCAGCACACATAGAAAAAGCAAAATCGATGAGAAATAAAAGCATTTCTCCTCTGGCGCCATTCTAACGCCTGCTCTTGCATGGTGTTAGTTTTTGGCGCTGCTACAGATTTACACCTCCTTGTAAATCAGGGGCAGCATCAAAAAGCAATGGGTGTTGCATGAAACGCCCACAGCAACACCCATTGCACGCCCCTTTCACGCAGATACCTGCGTGAAAGGGTAGCATATTTACAAAGCGGCGTTAAGCCACAAAAAGTGCAGGTGCAGGGCATACCACCAATGGAGCGTCAAATAAAGTCATGCTCCGGTGGTGCTAGGGGCTTGTACATATGGCCCCATGTCTCCTAGAGTGAGAATAAATCAATGTGGCTTCTGTGTGAGAGTGTGATAAGCTTTTTATAGACAATCTAAGACAAAAAGCATGTAACATATTTCTTTTGCCACTGTATTGTATTGCAACATTTATAGAGCACTTACTAACCTGTGTGGGGCACTTAAGCACTTGGCTACATGGGTAGCATGCTACCATGCTACACCGTGTTGTTTGTGTGATTGGAAGTGTGTTAGCCTTGTTTTGATCCTGTGTGGGTTAGGATTCCATGTTGTACGTGATGACTGCCAAGGTGTGGCTATCGTGTTATGGGACGCTATGCTTAGCACTGTGATGGATAAAGAAGCGTGAGAGACGGTCGCAGTTTATGGTTTTCAATGAGCCCATAAGTTTGAGCAGCTCTGCAGGTCCCTTTAAGGTATTTCTTAGGTTCTTGCTCTACGTAGCTGGTTACTACACTGGGCTGTCCATTCTGGAATATTTTGTTCAAAGTTTATGTTTCTGAGCAGGCATAGGTTAAATGTAGAATCTGCGGCGAGATCTGCTGGGATGGACTTTGTTAATATCATCCCATACCTGATTGTCATTATGAGATATCAAGAAGCAGGTGTAGTATGTGGCCAGTTGGAACCCGCTCTGGTTGATTAATTTAAAGTCCTCTGTTGGCCAGCTGCAGGTGGAACAATCTCTTCAGTTATTCCACGCCTCTTCAGTTGATAATGGGTGGCTTGTTGCTCTGGGCTGGCACATTACTGAGCAATGGACATGACCCTTAGTAGTTTTGTCTTATGCAAGTGTAAGAGAGTCAAGCAGTAAAAGGGAATTATTTATGCAGTCTGTGACAATCGACTGCCCGACCGCTGAGTGTATATTACTAGTTATTAGTGTGGTATATATATTGTATTGTATTTGCACTTATATAGCACTTACTGTCCCTGATGAGGTGCTGTAGCACTTTACGCTGGGCAGCATGCTGCTCCAGAATCCAGGTTAAGTGTTTTTTTTTTGCTTATTGTTGGTCATTGGGATACATCTTGTGCTCTTAAGGAAACCGTGCCATACATCTACCCCAGTTTTTATGTGGGAAATACAATTAATGGAAGTTAGGGTGTATTTGAATTTGTGCAATGGATAGTGGTATTGTTATGTTATGTTATGTTATTTGGTATTTATAAAGCGTGGCTACTCCCAAGGCTGTATTAATAGATGAGTAATGAGCTATAGGATAGTAGGTATTGTTAGATTGCAAGGGTATGACTTTTAAAGGAGAGGTGGTGAGTTTTGAAGTGACATGTGGGAAACTTACAGAAATAAAATAATAGGGATTAAGGCACATACACACGTGACTTAGAGTAGATGTGCTCAGAGAGGAGACTTACAGAGAACAGAGAGGAAGGAGAGAGTCATTAGAAAGAAAAAAGAGATCTGACAGTCTGAAGTTTAAGTCAAGGTCAGTTTTTATGCAGTGTTTTTAGGAATATTGTGGAGGCTTTTAAAGATAACATGCAAATCTGCAGAAAGAAACATTTGCATATGCTGCAATCTCACTGTAGGCCATGATAACCCTAGCGCAGACGCACACCACCATCTCCTATGGGATAAATACAATGAAAATACATATTGTTTAATTTCCTCATAAAATCCAATGGAATGGAAAACGCAAAAGGTGGAATGTTATATTTTAAATGTTTGTGCTAGAGATGTTCCTCACCTTTTCCTCTGATCAGGGCTGGGTCAAGGTATTCCACTGCAACCAGCATATCTAGGTGGCAACAGGAGAGCAATAGCCCATTGGCTGCACATAAGAAGGGGTGGGGGAGGGGGGAGCCAGCTCACTGTTCAGCCTGATTCATGTTCTAACTCTAAGCCGTACAAAAACAAAGAGCTGGTCCTAGCCCTATCCACTGTGCTGGTTCTCTACTTTTCTTGCAGGCTTGTGCTGCCATAGCCCAGTTGCTCATGGGCTCAGTGTCCTGGCAGCGCGGTGCCCAGGGTGGTGTCAATAGTCCCATTATTGGCAACACACCCCACCCACACCACAACAGAGTATGCATGCATAAATAAATACACAACACAACTTTTGTTTGGGAAAATATTGCTGCAGGTTTATTCCATACAAAAGTATGCAAATATGGTGGGTTATCTTACGGGCGATCCAAGGGCAGGCAGCTGTACCACTCTATGCTGCCCTGCCCGCCTGATGAGCCAAGCACTGTGGAGAATCCAATCAGCGCTACCCTTATGGGGGTGATCCCCTTACTGGATCACGTGACACATTGGTCCCTTATTACTCACGCCCCTTTCAGGGCGGAGCGTAGCAAGGCAAGCCCCCGGTTGTTCAGGCCCACAACCGCCCGAAGGACTAACGGGGCGCCGACGTAATTGTTCCAGGACCCTCCCATGAGGCTCCTGGGATTTGGCTCTGGCACCCCTATTGTGCCCACGCAGAGGTACCCTTCTGTACCCATCTGCTTCCAGATCGCCCTGTAACTCCGCCTGCAACGACAAAAGAAAAACATTACAACGTTCTATGTACTTCGCCTGCCAACCCCACGCCGGGTAAGCGGTAGGGTGGGAGACGGCGTGTCCGGCGCAAAGAGGACGCCAAGATGGCCAGGGGAGGCATAAATACCTCCCCACCTCCTCTGCGACCCGGAAGTGACGCGTCTGGAAGGGGGCTCCTCCTCGAGCCCCGCGTTCTTAGTGGGGGTGGGGAAGTGCCCAAATGGCACTAAAGGGGCCGCCCGTTTAGGGGCCCCCTGCGGGGCCGCGGGCAGCCGCATAGTCCCATTATTGGCAACACACCCCACCCACACCACAACAGAGTATGCATGCATAAATAAATACACAACACAACTTTTGTTTGGGAAAATATTGCTGCAGGTTTATTCCATACAAAAGTATGCAAATATGGTGGGTTATCTTACGGGCGATCCAAGGGCAGGCAGCTGTACCACTCTATGCTGCCCTGCCCGCCTGATGAGCCAAGCACTGTGGAGAATCCAATCAGCGCTACCCTTATGGGGGTGATCCCCTTACTGGATCACGTGACACATTGGTCCCTTATTACTCACGCCCCTTTCAGGGCGGAGCGTAGCAAGGCAAGCCCCCGGTTGTTCAGGCCCACAACCGCCCGAAGGACTAACGGGGCGCCGACGTAATTGTTCCAGGACCCTCCCATGAGGCTCCTGGGATTTGGGTCTGGCACCCCTATTGTGCCCACGCAGAGGTACCCTTCTGTACCCATCTGCTTCCAGATCGCCCTGTAACTCCGCCACAGCTCTGGAGGCGGCCACCGTCGCCTAAGAGCCCCCACCAAAACAGTTCCTTTCTCACTGCAACCTGCAATTTCCCGGGCCTCCTTCCTGTCCAGTAGGGACAGATCCAAGTCCACCTGTGCCAGGTGCACCCCAACTTTGTCAAAATAACCTTTGGTGTTCGCCCGGCATAGCTCATGCCTGATGAAGCCAAAGCCCCTTGCTCTGCAAACTTGCGCAAGGAGCGGTTGATCCTTCTCTGGGAATGTACCAGTGCCTCGCATTACCTGCAAGAATGTGATGGCCTCCCAGGATGGGGCTCTACTTTTAAACATCGCTATATTACCCTTCAAGCTGATGTGGCTCCCACCTCCTGCAACCTGTAGTTGCAGTCCTTCTAGCATTTCGTGCTCCCTAACACCTGTTTCGCCAATTTATGGAACAGCAGCACACTTGCTTAGCAGACCGCTTCCACAACCAGCCTAATATACTCTGGCTATGCGGACGGGGCATTTCATGCATCACTGAAGCAACCCGTAACCTGCCCCGGGAGCAGCGTGCACCTACTTTGTTGAAGTTGGCCAGACATGTGCCCAGACCTCTGCGATTAATAAACCCTGGCGAACAAGACTGTTCGCATAGCGCACACCATTGCGGTCACAGCAACCATTTGGAGTGACATCTTACGCCACCTACCAGGCTTGCTTAACTAAAGCTCGATCACAGATACACACATACCTGCTAACCAGCTGTGACCCTTAATGCTCAACCCAGCTAAAGACCTAGTACTTTATTTATCCAGGGAAAATTGGCCTCCACAGGATCAAGCCGCACATGAGCATATGGCTTCACCTACTGGGCCGAGGCGCAGTGTGTGGTCTGGAATTGTCAGCAATGGTGCTCCAAACACATTTCAAGCCGCTATTGGAGCCACGGCACACCTTCTGGCCTAACCAACTGACGCATGCCAACTGGCTAACTTGCCGCTGCGAGATTTTGATCTTAACACCACGCTCTTGCGGTTACTGTTGCACATCCTCTATAGGTCTTGCCCCCCACTCTATTTAAGCAGTTTCCCGCAATGTACCCTTCTGCCCCTGTACGGGCAGGAAAATACCTGTAACATTGCAAATCCCACTGCACTCACATTCTCGGGCAGTACGGTGGGGGAGAGGGGTCCTTAGAATTGGTTCTGCTACATTGCCTGGCCTCCTAGCCCGCAAACACCCTCGTCTGACAGCAGACTATCTGCCGGGTCGCCCGTGCAATGTCCGCACCCTGGCGCAAGACGTCCCGTTCTATACCTCTGCTAACAGACTACCTTCAGTGAGGCTGGAGTGAACCGATGTATGTTGTGCCTCTGACCATCAGAACCTTGGTTTGCTTTGGCAGGGATAAAATTGTTGCATCTGTCACACTCAAAATAGTGTCAACGTGCCGTTCTTTTGCATTATACCTGCAGAGTGTGCCTGGTACAATCCTAGACACCCCCTGAGTGCCAACCCGCTTTGACCCAAGATGCAAAGCACAAACCCAGTACACTTGGTTACCCCGGACGGACTTACTTGCCCTCCACCGAAATCCATGTGTAAGGTAGCTGGTCCCTGATTTAATTCCTAGTAGTCTATGTGTTATGCCATACACCTTTTATGCCTTTTTTTTTTTTTTTTTAAAGCAGTTAACCCGCTCACCACGAGACCCACTGGTAGCAAGACCAGTATAACCTGTACATGGAATTTAAATTTTCCTACCAACTGCACTGAGGGCAAGCCACACTCACTGCTACTGGTGTCTGACTAATCGGCCCATGGAGGGTGTAGCAATACTGCCTGGTTAGCAAGTACGCCCACTGTACAGTTGTAATTTAGTAACTCCTGGCGCTGACAACCGCAGGTGCCTAATACCGGGCTGTGTGTATGCGGCCCAGGAACCTAGGCAATAGGCTTGGTGTGGATGGGTTGTTAACAATGCCTGGCAATAAGTGTAATACCTTTGACAAACCTCTCCTGACCAGCATCTATATCATTCTTAAACATATTTACTGTTTTTTGCCACATGGCACTCTTCTGGTTGGTGATACGGAACCACCTACCCAGCATAAGCGGACAGTCCCGCGTTGCCGTCACACCACCTGTGTCCCTTGAAATCACCCTCCATCCTCCTGTGTCACCTAACCTCGGTTCTAGAGTGCACTTACTTCGCACTGTTGACCAGACAATTCTGCAGACCTCTTTGCTTGCTAGACCCTGGTGAACACATTAATGGTGTCAAATCTGGTTTGAAACAATATATGTAATGTGCCCACTATTGGAGACAACTCACCCCTTTGTGGAGTGACAACTACACAGGTGCCTACTCAAGTCACCCAACAGACAAGTTGGCCCTGACTACCTTGTGTTCTGGTGCCAGCTTTGGAAAGAGCCTTGCCTTCACTTGCTGATCCCTGGGAAGCACACAATGCCCGTGCTCTGGCCGCAACGCGGCGATGCCCTCGTGTAGCACCGAATCCCTGGTCAAATAAGAGTGCCACTCCAACTACTTAAACATACACCTTGACCATGGGTGGAGTCTAGCTCTCCCCAAACATCTGCTGGTGTAACCCACGGTCACGCCTCCTGTTCACTTTCAATTTAGTAATTCATGGCAATGACAACCACAAGGGGCCTAATACTGGGCTGTGTAAATGCGGCCCAGGGTGACCTTAAGCAATCGGCTTGGTGTGGATGGGTGCGAACAATACCTGGCTGAAGTGCAAACTCTTTGACACTCACTCCTGACAAGATGTGCCCATGCAGGTAGAAGAAAGAGTTATCCAGCCCGCCTTACTTCCTGTCCCAGTTATCTGAGTAAATTAGTGAAAGATGCACGTTTGAACTGGTAGCTGTCACCGTTAGTTACGCCTGCAAATGCTCTGCTCAGAGCAGCCCGCTAGACAATGGCTTCCATTGAAAAGCGGTGCCAACAGACCTCCAAGCACTTGAGGCAGCCCTCTGAGTAGGGCTCCAATGTAACAGATGCCCCTTGCCTCGGATACCGCATCTGGCTGAAAGCCTCTCAGTGCTACTGATGCCTTGGCGCTTCCTGCCCCACAGCCAGCTCACCCCGATACAATCCGCTCGTGACTGGGACTCAACCGTGCGGCGAAAGCACGAGGCATCCTAGCCTGACCATAGCTCTTCACCAGGCTCCCACACAAGAGCCCTCCACAAACCTTGTGCCCTAAAACATTCGCCCTGTGGGGCAGTTGCGAACGGACTGCAAACAACTCCTAGGCATTCTCTACCAATGTTGTAACTGGAGTTTCTAGTTGGCTAGGGTATGCACCTAAGCCTGTCCGAACCCACCTCTCTAGTCAGAAGGGAGTACACTTAAGCTGCCACCTGCCCACCCCCTAGGGGGCTAGGCAGAGACTTTGGCTTATCCCAGAGGCAGTGTAAATTTACTGTGCCAACCGCACTCCCACAGTGGCGCATTACAGAAGAGACTCCATACCAGGTTATTTTGATTACCCTTCGTATCGTCCATACAAGAGAAACTCAGTTCCATCTGCCCCTATTACCCTGTGCTACCAAACCTCATCATGACATCACAGGGATTACATAACTCACAAGGTCAATCGGGCCACCGTCCTACCGCTCAGTTAGCACAACCCCGTAGCTGCCGGTAGGAGCTGCACTTAGCATAACACGGCACAGAGTAAATATAAATTTGTACTTTCCCACCATTGGGCTGGTAACCGACGACCAAAAAAGACAGAACCTGGGGATGAGATCCCAGTTTCCTAGAGTAAAACAATAATTATCCTGCACCATTAACAAATGTGAGAAAAGTCTTTCTAACGCAGCCACCGACGGTTTATACGTAAGTGACTGGCCCCCTTTATGGTACGACCAAACCAAGGCTGAAGCAATAGGAGCATGAGGCCTTAAGCAACGGGTGTCTTTGTGTACTGGAAACATTACTTAGCCACGCAAAGAACCATGGACATCCCCTTAAATGCGAGACACCAGCTCGTCAATGAAACAGTGTTGGATTTGGGACGTAGGCGCCATCCAAAACTACTGAAGTAAAATTCAGCGAAAATAGTTCTATGAAAGAAAAGCATTGAACGAATCGCTCAAAGTCAAAAGACACATCAAACCAATTTGGTCTACCGTGCTGAAAAGGATGGAGCAATGCCCATTATCGCTATTAGTGAATGAAGACATTATTCATTCATTTCCAGCCAAAGTGAGAAACACTGCCCCCAAGTGGCCTCCCCACTTTAGGGCACCGTAGCAGTACAAATTGGTTTAATGCACCAATAATCAACCCCAAACTGATATGCTGTTTAGCCCCACCCAGGGCACTCTGTCCGGTTACTGCCAAGGCAGACGCACCGCAGCGCCAACTGAAGGCGGAGTAACACAAGATCTGACCTAGAGCTGTTCACGGCGACACATACATAGAGACGCCCAATATTGCGCAAAACTAGAATCAGCCTTCGCCCGCGCTACACTACAGCAAGGCCATTCTACAGAAAACTTGACACTTGTGCCACTAAATGCCAGGTGAGGCCCGAACTCACAACCTCGGCATTGCTTTGCTTTGTACTGCTGTATAAGTACCGTGCGCTAACCGATTGCGCCACTGGAGCTTTAACCACACGACAAACCACACAAACAGCGCCACCCTTATGAATTTTAAAGGAGACTATCACACTTTACTGCACGATGTCTTTAAAATTCAAGATATTCCTAAAGTTGGGCAGAGCAGTAAACATCAGCCAGAGCTTTTCAACGGACATAGTTGGGCTTTGACGGAGGAACACAAGGAAAGCTTGGGTGTCCTACTGATGTTGCAACAGTCAACACCACCACTTGACCACCTAACACCTGCATTGAAACCTGCGCCAAAGTCTACCTCCCCCTGTACCAGACTGGGAACATTTTGCCCCGAAGAACAAGCCCTCCGCCTGTGAAACTCGGGATGAGCTCAGCTGGCTGAAGCTCCGACTGAATTTAATACAATTGTTTGCCTGCGAAAGTGAATTATAATCCATTCTTCAGGGCTTGGGTGGGATGGAGGTGGTTGGGGAGACTCACACCTGCCTTTGGAAACAGACTAGTTGTCTATCAACTTATTTGGGACACAGGTCGCTAAGCCCCCTGCCAACAAAAAGGGGAGGGGGTGCCCCCGCAATGACAATGGACCGCCCTGTGAAACTCCCGGCCCCCCCAGGGAAGGGGGGGGCACCCACTCTCGCTTCTGAGGCGAATGAATAAGAATGCCGGGGAAAAGCAAGTGTGCCACTCTTTTCTGTTCCCCCGCTGCATGGCGCTCAGCCATGAATGGCCCAAGCACAGAGACAGGGCAACCCGCCCAAAAGGCACTGCCAGGGGCTCTGGAATAATCGAACTTTAACATTACAGGGCCCAACTCCAAAAAACATGAAGCGCCGCACCTTTAAAAGCTGACCCGCATCGCCAGACGCCACCAGCGACCCTTATTCACCCTGTGTCGAGCCAGACTGATCAGCCCTACCCCACCACCGCGTTCTGTACTCATTAATCTGAAATGCATCCTGGAGCCACCGCATCCGCACAACGGGATGCTAGGCAAACTAACCCGAATAAGCCCCAGAAGCTAAGCAATAGGTTGCCCTGGGTAGAGCTGCGTACTGGTGCCCAGCGCCCATGAAGGCATGAATTCCTCTGGCAATCTCTTGTTAAGGACATCTAAATGTCTACACACAAACCAGTGCCGCCGATTTAAGCAAGAAACAAATCCCAATACCAACAACATTTGGGTGCAAGAAATATGCCCCATAATATGTAAATGCAAGAACGGTTTGAACTGAAATATAAATGCCCAACACCAGCAAAAGTAATTAACATCTGAGTGCATTTAGCATGCCCCAAGATGTTCAACAATTTAGTATGGTTTGGGTGCACGCAAATATCCCATCACCAGTAACAGTAAGAAGTGTCTGGGTGTAACCCAGTACAAATAAAAGCAAGAATGGTTTGGGTGCAAAGCAAAAAGTGCTGGTTGAGTTGCAGAATAGCTGCCCCGTCACCAGGGACTGTAAGAATAGATTGAGATGCACTGAACATGCCCCAACTCAAGTAAAGGTAAGTAACATTAGGGCAAAACATAACTGTTAACAGCATCCGTCTTCCTCGTCTACCTCAAGCCCCCAAACATTGCCTCGTGAAGTAAGAGCCGATAACAATTGCACGGCGATATAGTTCTTGCCTCAAAACATGGGCCGCCGAGACATGACGTCGAATTCAGAGTCAGAATGCTTTGTAGTATCCACAGTAGTGTGCAATAGACCACACACGCCTAACAAAGCAAACCATGTGCCCCCAGAAACAATCTGCCGGAGGCGCATGCCACCAGCAGCGCCACCCCTGGCGCCAAACAGGACAGGCCGAGGTACGAACCGGGCATCCAGACTCCAAAAGAACAGCACCACAAACAACCGCGCACCGCCCGGTCGCTCGCAAAGGTCCCAACGTAATGACCCAACCTTGATCACACTGCCACCTCCATGAAACTTGAGTGCACCCTATAAAACGTAGGCTGTGGTTTGCCAGACACAGCTTGCTGACCAGAGAAGGCCGCATCGCTGATGCTGCCCTTATGCAACTCGCATCCCGGCCGTGAAGTTGTTTAGCTGGCCAGGCAATTCAGTGGAAACTTCAGGTATAGGGAGAGGCCAAAGAATGACATGGGTGAGAGACCCACTTGCAGCGCATTTTCTAATCAAAGGAGCAGCGCCCTACCAGGGGCACTTAATTACTGTATCAGGAGCAACTGACATGTCCTGAAATGCTGGCAAAGGCGCTGCAAGGGTGCAGTTGGCGCCACCTTACCACTGTAAAGATTGGCTTGAGCATGATCAACTTACCCAATTCAACTCCCCTTCCCTGTCTTTCCCTCACTCGTCACCCTCGAATCACCAAACCAAACGGATGACCCGTGCCACTTGGTGGCTTAGACCTCATGGCACCCCCGCAAATGCACAATTAGGTAGGGCTCCTGTTTTGCATCGCAACAATTGAAACAAAGTTCGACGGGTGTGCAGGGAAGGAATGTCCTTCTGCCCGAGACAGGCAGGATCCAAGCTGCCTGTCGATTTACCTCCCGTGCCCGTCAGGCCTCCTGGACCCCCTTATCGCCACTGACGCCCGAGGCAGACCGGGACAGGGCCCGTGGGCCAAACTCACCCAATGATGGAAGCGCAAAATATCCACATATGCTCTATGGAGCCTACCCTGAGGCTCGAACTTAGGTCCCCAGAATAAAACTCGACAGCTCTCCCAGTTATGCCCCGTCAAAACCCCATGCTTTAACAACATCAAAAGGGTAGAAGGAACTCCCACATTGTGCGCATGCTCCTTTCACCAGAGCCAAGACACCATCCGCGGATTCCACATCGTCAGTGCCTAGTCTGTAAGGAAGCTGCAGACCTGGAAGGGTAACAGCCTGTAGCACGCCTTCCATTTCACTAGGACCAGTATCTTTTGAACCTTCTATTCGCAACGTGCGGCTGCACACACTAAGCGCGATGTACTAACAGACTTTAATTTAAACTCACTAATTACCTAGCAAAATCTACTGTCTCAGGGGGTTACCGGATGAGACGCCTAATGAATATTAATTGGGCAGTCACTATAGTGACCCACCGTAACTGGCTACCGACAGAAGGATAGCCGCCTCCAGGACACAGTTAAACACCCTCCTGTGTCCGCTCTCCCAAATTAGGTTTTTTTTTTTTTTTTTTTGTAAGGCGCTTATGTTCCTTAAAACAAACAAACATTCATTACCAGTCTAAGAAAAAGATTGCGATCCGAAGCAAATACAAGTCGGCAATGTTACTGCTTATGTAAAGCTGTAGTAATTAGCTAACGAGCCAGCCAGGAGTCGAACTTGGAATCTTCTGATCCGTAGTCGGACGAGTTATCCATTGCGCCACTGGCCCGCTGCTGAACTTAACAATAACGTTCTGCATGTGCTGCTGCTGCGATTCGGTTTAACGACCGCCAGAGCATGGGGCAATTTGTCTGATGAAAGGACGTCCATGGCTGGGCAAGGAAAGGTAACTTGACCCTTAACCTCAACTTTCTCTCGCAGTCTCGTCCCCAGTTGCCTATAATTGTACCTTATAGTGTGAACAGCTTTACACCCGGTTATGCAGCTCAACGCCCAGATCAGCCTAGTCTCACCGCCCGAGCGTGTGGACATCACGCAGCGGTGCGACACAGTGCCGCTAGGATAGCGTGTCCGCAAAGCAATGCGGACCATTACAAAACCCATCGGCCGCATCGCATCTGTCCCCCATGACATACCACGCACCAGCTGACCCTCGGCAGGCCGCCCGCAAACCCGTCAGGCCGGGCCCCCAACTATAATAACCCTATAATAACCCTATAATAACCCTAGCGCAGACGCACACCACCATCTCCTATGGGATAAATACAATGAAAATACATATTGTTTAATTTCCTCATAAAATCCAATGGAATGGAAAACGCAAAAGGTGGAATGTTATATTTTAAATGTTTGTGCTAGAGATGTTCCTCACCTTTCCCTCTGATCAGGGCTGGGTCAAGGTATTCCACTGCAACCAGCATATCTAGGTGGCAACAGGAGAGCAATAGCCCATTGGCTGCACATAAGAAGGGGTGGGGGAGGGGGGAGCCAGCTCACTGTTCAGCCTGATTCACGTTCTAACTCTAAGCCGTACAAAAACAAAGAGCTGGTCCTAGCCCTACCCACTGTGCTGGTTCTCTACTTTTCTTGCAGGCTTGTGCTGCCATAGCCCAGTTGCTCATGGGCTCAGTGTCCTGGCAGCGCGGTGCCCAGGGTGGTGTCAATATCCTAGGCTCCAGGGTACTATCTCCCGGCCAGCCTCCATGTCTGCACAGCACTGTGCTTGCGGCTGCGCTGTCCTTCTGATTCGAATGTGTGCCAGGGCAGGGCACAGGAACTCAGTCGCCCACCTGGGCCCGGTGTCTGGGTTTTCACAAGCTATACTGGCAGGAGCCCTCGCCCACTCCAGGAGGCGGACGCCAGGTCCCCTCTACTCAGCCTTCGTTAATTTTAAAGTCCAGGATTCCCTCCTCGGACATACTCCTTATATTTCCAGTGGGCCCTATGTGGTAGCCACAATACCCTGCCTTCATTTCTATACTGTACCTGTGGATTCTAAAACGTGCATTACGATATGATTGACTCCCCACATGCGCATTCTGGACTGCGCAGTGGCCAATACTGTTTTCCCTCTGTCCTACGTTTATAATCTGCCCTCGACCCATGGCACCCCCTCTGCAGCACAGTGCCAGATTGTACCCCCACGCCTGTTATCTGCAGTTTCATCCCTGGCCCTTCTTATCAGAAGGGCCAGGGGCAGTCAGTCAGTCTCAGCGCCTGCCTCCGGAGCTCTCCGCGTTTGAGCCGCAGCTCCCACGCCGCCTCCCAGCCGCTCCTTCACCCGTTTCCCAGGAAGCCCGCAGCTATGTTCTCAGAAAAGGGGGCACGAAGGCACGTTCACTGCAACCAGAATTTGTCAAAAGCCTTTAAACATATTTCTGTCGAAATCAAAGCATTAAATATATGAAGGAGGTTTTACGAATGCCAGAGGAAAAAAGTCTCATATCGCATAGGTGAGGAGAAAACACTGAAAAATAAAAATAAAAATACTTGGGTTTACAATGACTTGTGCTCTAAACCTCAAAATTACTTTCGATTCAGGTAAGAAATTCAAAGAAAATCTAAAAGGACCTAGGTTCCCAGCAAGCCCTTAATTTTGTTGTTTCGAACATCACCGTTTTATGGTGCAGCACAGAGATGTGTCCAATAAGAAGAGGTGACCTCAATGCCAGAGACGTTTTAAGGCATGGGCAAAGTGGACTCTGGTCCAGGGCCCTAGCCTTTCAGGGGGCCCCCTGATAGATCCGGCTCTATCCTTCACACAGTCCTGCCCTGATGACGTTGAATGATTTTTAAACATAGATTGTCAGTAGCAGCTGCTACCGAACGGGCGTGGGGGATGAAGGGGACCAGAGAGAATTTAAAATAAATTTTTAAAAAACACTTACCTGGATAGGGCCAGCCAGCTGGCCGCTGTATCTCCTCCGTCCTCTCCGTCCGTTTCCTGGCTTCTTTGGAAGCAGGAAGCACCCAGGCTCCCCTGAGCCAATCACAACGCTGCAATGCAGCATTGTGATTGGCATGAGCGCCATGGGTCGGTGCTCAGACAGGGAATGGGGGGGCTGGGCTGTAATGCAGCCTGAGTGGAGAACATGCAAAGTGCCCATGACATTTTGGCCGGCCTGAGACGGCCGACCAAAATTTCATGCGCACTAAGGAAGTGCCTACCACTCCCCCAGCATCTAAACAGGCCAGCCCTACCCCCAACCAACTGAGCCAGCAGTTTAAATAAAATGATAATAACGCTAAGTTATTATCATTTTATTTTTCTGTTTTTAATTGCTCACTCAGTAAGCAGTGGGGCGACGCTCCTCCGCCTCAGCGGAGGAGCCGTCACTGTACATTGTTTTAAATGCCAATACGTGGGAGCCAAGGTCAGGTCAAGAAAATCTTTATTCAACCATGCACTGATCATAAAAGCACACAAGATAAATATAAAGTTCATAATCAGTTATAAAAAGAGAGGAACAGGTACAGTCATTACATTTTAAAAAAAAATCTAAAACTCACGACAAGGGTATCACAATTTGATCAGAAAAAGTTTACATCGCATAAGATTTTCTGAGTTACATTGCAGCAATTATGTAACTAAATGTTGCATAGCAGATTTCTGGGGTAGCCAAGGATTGTAAAAATCATAATCCCTCTTTGTATGAGGTAAGGTGACTTTTTCTAAAGGACTGGGCATAGGAATAGAACTCTTATCGAGCCGTACAATGTGCAAACAGCATAAAGTACGCAGTGGACTGAGTGAAGAGAACATCACACGGACACTTCATACCCAAGGCATCCCAAGAACCAGCCAGAGGGAAGGCAACTAAATGATGAATTCATTTTAATTTTAGCCTTGTCAAATAAAATCTGTGCTGTGGGTTACCTATCCAGGTTAAGTATGAGTTATTTCCGGGAGCATTAAAAATGTGCATATAATTAATAGTGGCACTTGAGGTGAATGACTTTTCAATTCTGATCTCTTCTTTGTGTGGGAGTCTATTACAGACATTTTACAGAGAAATGTTGTTTATGTTTTTCAGCACTATGCAACATCCATAAAAAGTTCCTTTTATGAGAAATGGCGGTGGGTCACAGAGTTCATTTGCAAAATTAGGGAGGTGATGCTATATTACAGTACTGAATACACACATCACCGTCCCTTAATTTTACATGAAAACACATTTAGAATTTGGACCAGTCTGCCTGTGCAGTGTCAGTGACCAGGCCTCAGAGGGCATGAAAAATCTGAAATTGAATCATAAATTCAAAGATGTTCCAAACAGGGCCCCCCAAAATATGCTAAGCCCAAATCCTTAAGATGTACCTGCTCACATTTCTCCTGAATGGATGCAAAAACAGTGGCTGAAGATAACCTCTTCAAAGTTGTTTGACAAATCTAGTGTTTGATTTACAAAAAATTCAGGTCTGTTAAAAACAGCTAAAGCTGTCTCACAGTGAATGTTATCAAACTTTCCAATCTAATCACAATTAACAAAGGAAAACAACACAAAAAAGCATTAGCAAAGCCAATAGGTCTTGGCCATGTGAGCGATATTAGCTTTGCCAATTAGCCATGTTCTACAGCAGCTTGGCTTCTGTTCAGCATGGCTAAAAGTTAGTGGTGTGATGTAGAGGAGAGCGGCGTAGAGTGGAGTCAAGTAGAGTGCTAGAGTGGTATAGAGTACTGTGGAGTAGAGTAGCGAAGAATAGAGTAGCGTAAAGTGGAGTAGTGTACAGTAGAGTGCAATCGGGTAGAGTAGAATGGCATAGAGTGCCAAAGTGTGGCATAGAGTGGAGTGGCATAGAGTGGAGTGGCATAGAGCAGAGTGGTATAGAATAGAATGGCACCGAGCAGAGAACTGTAGATTAGAGTTCTGTAAAGTGGCATTGTGTGGAGTGGACTGTTGTGAAATGGCATAGAGTAGAGAGCAGTGGAGTAGAGTGCAGTGGAGTCGTGTAGAGTACTATAGTTGAGGTTGTAAGACAGCAGATAAGTTGAAAGAAACTAAATAAGAAGCCATACGCCTGTGTTAAAAGTAGGAAAGAACATTGCACATCCAGGCATAATACCTAAACGCTTAAAAAATAAAATAAAAAAACCAATGTGCTGCAAAAAGATGAGGAAGAAACAAAAAGAGGAAGAACACATGTACTTGGTCCAGGCATGCTTCAGGGAGGAGCTAATGCAAGAATGTATGGGAAGCCTATGGGAGCTAAGCAACAGAAAGATTACAAATGAGAGCGATAATGAAAACAACTTATGGCAAGCTATGGGAGGGTTGTAAGCCCACCGAATTGTAAACAATATGTCTCGCAGCACATCCCATTTGTGAAAATCTAAGAATTTTTACAAAAGCCGCTGCAAATTAACACCTTGCCAGAAATCACTGCAGATAGTAAGAAGAGTAGAATGGCATAGAGTAGAGTGCCACCGAGTAGATTGGGGGGACAACGATAACAACTAATGGTATGCTGTGGGCAATTTGTAAGCCCACGGAATTGCCAACAATACATCTCACAGCATAGTATCTCACACTGTGTAGGCAAGATCTCGAGCATCCCAGTTGTGAAAAGTTAAGGATTTTTACAAAAAAAAATGCAAATAAAGACCTTGCCAGACATCATTATGACAGACATATTATGTAGAGTAGAGTGGCACAGAGAAGAGCTGCATAAAGTAGAGTGGCAAAGAGTATCGTAGAGTGGCATAGTGTAGAGTGGCGTAGAGCATAGTGGTTCAGAGCAGAGTGGAGTAGAGCAGAGTGGCATAGAGCAGAGTGATGAAGAATGGCATTGTGCGATGTGCATTTAAGTGGTGTAGGGTGGCATACAATAGAGTGACAGAATAGAGCGGCATAGAATAGAGATATTGGAGCAGAGTGGCCTGCAATAGAGTGGCATAGAGTAGAGTGGTGTAGAGTAGAGTGGTGTAGAGTGGCATAGAGTAGAGTGCCATATAGAAGAATCAATTGGGTAGAGAGGTGTGGCGTAGAGTACAGTAGTGCAGAGTAGAGTGGCGTAGAGTAGAGTGGCATACAGTGGGCTGGTGTGGAGTAGATTGGCATGGAGTAGAGTGGCGTAGAGTAGAGTCGCGTAGAGAGGAGTGGCATAGAGTGCAGTGGCGTAGAGTAGCATGATAAAGAATAGAGTGGCGTACAGCAGAGTGGCACCGAGTGGAGTAACACTGATTGGAGAAGAGGAGAATGGAGTTGCACAGAGGAGAATTGAGTGGCTTAGAGGAGAGTTAAGTGGTGTAGAGGAGATTGGAGTGCCATAGTGGAGTGGAGTTGTGTAGAGTGGAGTAGCATTGAGTAGAGTGGCGTAGAGAAGAGTGGCATAAAGTAGAGTGGTGTAGAGTAGAGTGGCGTTCAGTGGCATTGTGTGGAGTGGAATGGCATAGAGTAGAGTGGAGTGGAGGAGCATAGAGTAGAGTGGGGTAGAGTGGTGTGGAGTTGCATGGAGGTCAGTGGTGTAGAGTGGCTTAGCGTAGAGTGATGTAGAACGGCGTAGAGTGGAATGTTGCAGAGTAGAGCGGGTACAGTGAAGTGGTGTAGAGAGGAATAGCATACAGTGGCGTAGAGTAGTACAGTTGTAGATGTAGGTAATTAAAGCGTCAATTGAGACGGCAGATAGGGTGAAAGCTGTAGGAAGGTAGGATCTGACTGCATAGATACCCCCACTTTTTTCCTGGTGTTTTGCTAGTTTTTGACTAGTCTGACTGGGATCCTGCTATCCAGGACCCCAGTCTATCTGCTTTCTCCCTTAAATTAATATGCATGTACTTTAGGTACACTCCAGATTGGATTCTGGGGTACCCTTAGCAGTCCCTAGTATATGGTACACCATGTACCCAGGGCATAGGTCCCCAGAGGCCTCCCATGGGCTGAAGCATGTATTATGCCACCCCTGAGAGGCCATTCAAATTGATACGACAAGCCTGCTACAGCAGACTGTGTAAGCTGGTGCTTGCACCACTTACTTAAGATATAGGTTCACTATATCTCTCTAAATCAATACACATACAAACCTATCAGTCACCCCTATGGCAGGCCTTATCAATCCTGAAGGCAGGGTGCTGGGTTTTATGTGAGAGGGTGCCCCTGCATGAGTAGGGCCCCTCTGCAGCCTTCGGAGACCATTCTCCGGGGTTGTCTGTGATGCAGCCAATCATATATGTTTAAATGCATTATAACCTAGCGGTAAATGCTAACTTTAAAACGGCTGCTTAGAAACATGTCGTGTTTGGTGTCAAACACCTTGGAATCATACCTCCGTGTGGGAGGTATGATTCCACCCTTGTAGAACTACTACTATGGGTCATCGGTCTCCCCGGTACCAGCTTTCTCGACCTGGGCAGCACAAAATGGATGCTGCCAGCCACAGACACGAGTCT
Organism: Calotriton arnoldi; assembly: GCA_963921515.1. Lineage (NCBI taxonomy): Eukaryota > Metazoa > Chordata > Amphibia > Caudata > Salamandridae > Calotriton > Calotriton arnoldi. The sequence goes on from CAWUFW010007190.1 coordinate 802,257, forward strand.
GCCCTCCTGCTGCTGAGCCAAGCTCGAGCAGAGGAAGGCCTGACAATAGGTTTCCTGTCACAGGGAGGTGTGACCACCTCCCAGACAGGGTTTAGTGTATTGGGGCTGGGTGGGTGCACTCTTAGAGTGCCAGAAAGTCTGCACCGGGGGCACATTTGGTGTCCTCGTGCATAGTCCAGCTCAAACCAGTTCTGGGAGCCATTGGCTCCTGCTCTGGCGTGAAACTGGACAAAGGACATGGGTGTAGCCACCCCTCTGTCCTGCCCCTCCCCTAGGAGGGTCCCCAGAGTCAGTCCAACCACTTCCCTGGGTATAAAGTGGGAAACCTGATCACAGGACTTTGAATTACACCTGGACAAGACTCTGCAAAGAAACCAAGTACTTCAACGGTCTACACTTCGCTGGACGACAGAAGAATCTCCCTTGGAGTAAAGGAGTTACTCCCCTGCAGCCGCAGGTATCTAAGCGCATCTGACCGGCTTGCATCTCCAGAGCTCCTGCGGACTCCGAAGATTTCTGCAACACAGGAGGTGGGTTCCCGAAGGTCCCCGAGGTAGATCTGACCTCTCAGTGATTCTGAGACCAGTATCCCTCGTGGGGGCTGTGCAACCCGTACCCCTGTGCACCGCGTCTATTTGCTAGTGCATATGCTTGTTGACGATCCCTGAGCTTGTGCATTGGACTACGTGTGGTCCTGACCCCGAGCACCATTTGCACTGAACATATCCGGCCTCCACTCCATGAGTGCTCTGTGGGCTGGTGCTTTGTAAATTCGCTCGAGGTCTCCTCACGATCCCTGGTCCGTTGGCCTGTGGGTCCTGGCGAGGGTCATCTCGTTGTTCTTGGGCTTCCCTGGTTGCTCCAGACGTGCCCTGACTCTCCATTGCTTGGAGAGTCCCCTGAACCTTGCTGGTCCACACCGTAACCTGTTTCCTCTGCCTGCGTGGGTTGCCGTTGCCAAGGCTTGTTGGTGCTCCAGCCGGACACTGACCCCTCAGCTCTCGACATCCTTCGTGGGATAGCTCACCTCCGGACCCTGGTCATCGTCAACGTCTCCTGGTCCCCGTGGCTGCAGAGACAAACATCCCTTCTCTTCACCTGAAGCACCCGACATCGGTGGGCATTCGACTGCCGAGCCCCTGGTCACCTGAAGTGACCCAGACTCTGTCCCCTCTGCTTCCAGGTTCTTCTCACCTCGGATCCAGGCTTGGATTCCACCGGACACTCTTCGCCTTCCTGGCAGCAGTACTTTCATGCAGCTCTTCATTGAAAACGACATAGGTTTCCGACACCCCTTGACCCCTATGCACCCGGCTCCTCTGGCATAGGTAACACAGGTACCTCGGTACTCACAAGGGTGCTGGCCTTAGAACCTCTTATGTTCCAAAGGGTTTGCTTGAAGTCCTCCTATAAGTGTCCTTAAACTGTAATTTTCCAACCGCAACTTTCCCATAGAGTTGCACGGAGCACGCAGTCGTGTTTCCTCACTGCACCCGTCCTCCGTGGGCGCCCTGTGTCACTGCCTTGGGTGGTTCCTTGGGGTCCCAGCGATTCTACGTGCTCTAGGCCTGTGTCTATTGAAGTCATTGTTGTTATACCATTTTTTTAGTATATGGTTCGGTCTCCCCCTGGAGCCCGTTGTACATTTTGCTACTTACGTATGTTCTATTGATTAAGTATTGTGTGCTTTGTGTTCTAATCTCGTGTAGAGGTTAGTAGAGAGTGTTTTAGTAATAAATACATATTTTTACATAACACTTGTGTGGTTCTCCTTTCATTTAGTCATTCAGGAGGTGATATTCTGGTAAAACAAGCTGCTTTACATTCCTTCAAGATTAAGCCTGAAGGCTGCTCTCCACAGCTACCACTAGGATAGCTTTCTAAAGGTTATCTTTGACCTCATACATCATAAGGGTCGTTTAGACTGGTGCAAGGTGCCCACTTTAATTAGTGGACAGCATATACCAGGCCAACTTCTCACATTGGTGTGCAGGGGTTGGGATTCAAGCTTGCTATTGTTTTACCAGATAAATCTCATTGAGTGATTAACTGAAAACCACTGTATCAATACATCAAGATTGAATAAGTAAGTTCTACTGAACCTGGAGTTGGGTAAGTCAAGGGTCTAGCACACCCTTTCTCCAACTCAAGAGAGTTTAGTCTCCACTAGGTTAGGTAGGTGCCTACACCACATAACACTAGTATGTCTTCTAGAGGAGAAGCCAGTGGCTCTCTGCCAACTAGGTATGACCATCTCTCATTCCAAGAATTGAGAAACATGTGTACATCTAGGAAGCTGAGGACAGGGAGAAGTGCAAGCACCCAACGTCTCATAGAGATGTTGCTCTTGGATGACCTCAGAAAGACCCCAGGGTCTGATGAAGTAAAAAGAGTGGGTGGGACAGGGAATGAGGAAAGGCCAGGAAGTGAAACCTTCTTTGATCTGGACTCAAACCCTGGCCAGGAGAATCAAAATGATTCTAACCTGGAAAACACAGAACTTCCTTTAGGTGGGGGAGAAGGCCCCAGTGGCCCTCTCTTTACTCCACCAGGAAGAGTACAGAGTTTACCTAGGAGATATAGATCTCCCTCTGTAGAATCTCAGCATTCAGGAACTTCTGTAGGGACTTCCATATCAAATAAGAGGGAATCCTCTTATGATAGACAGTGCCAACTTCTGGAGCTTGAGAAAATCAAGCTTAGGCTCAAGAAGGAGCAGTTGGCCCTAGACAGGGAATCCCAGAGCTCCAGAGAGCTACAAAGAGATTGGGACTAGAGTCCCATGGTGGCAGCAACAGTGTTCCTAGAAGTAGGGAGTATACTCATGAACATAGGAACCTAAACAAGATAGTCCCTCCCTACCAGAGTGGGGATGACATCCACAAATGGATAACTGCACTAGAGAGGGCCTGTAAGGTACAGAGGGTCCCTCATGAGCAGTGGGCAGCTATCTTGTGGCTCTCCTTTGCTGACAAAGGTAGAGATAAGCTCCTCACTGTTAGAGAAGAGGATGCTGACAATTACTCAGTCTTGGAGAGTGCTCTCATTGATGGGTTTGGCTTAACCACTGAACAATACAGGATTAAGTTCAGAGACACCCAGAAGACACAGACTCAGGAATGGGTAGACTTTGTAGATTGTGCTACTAAGGCTCTGGAAGGTTGGATACATGGCAGCAAGGTGCATGACTATTTAGGATTGTACAATTTGATTATGAGGGAGCAGATCCTTAATAATTGTCAAAACCAGCTTTTACACCAGTACCTGGTGGACTCAGATTTGACTTCTCCCCAAGAATTGGGAAAGAAGGCAGATAAATGGGTCAGGACCAGGGTGAAACCAAAGAATCAGGGTGGTGACCAGAAGAAAGATTCTTCCAAAAACCAAGAGAAAGGTGGGGATAAATCAAAAGATAAATCCACTACAGGGCCCCAAAAATCCTCTTCTGGGGTGGGTCCCAAACTCCTTCCTCCCCTGAAAAGAAACCTTTTTGCTTTGTTTGTAAAAAGCAAGGCCACTGGAAAAATGATCCCAATTGTCCAAGGGTCAGCAATAAGGAGAATGTTCCTCCAAGCACTACTACCCCTCCCCCTGGTACTACAAGTAGTAATCCCCCAGGTGGTAGTAGTGCACCCAAAAAGTTAGGTGGATTCTCATGGGGAACTGAGGTGGACCCTGGCTTAGAAAGGTCCCCCTCACAGGCCTCCTCAGTCTGTGATGGTGGCATGGGATTTGCCACTTTTACTGTCAGTCCTAATTCTTTGGGCAAGTACAGACAGGAGCCACTGATCAATGGTCAGAAAGCGGTGGCCTTTAGGGACACAGGGGCTAGTGTCACCATGGTGACAGGAAACCTAGTACCCCCTCAGCAGCTTTTACCTGAGTTTAAGTACCAGGTGACCAACATTGATGGTGTCAAGACAAATCATCCCATGGCAATAGTCAATCTCAGCTGGGGAGGGTTACTGGCCCTAAAAGAGTGGCAGTGTCCCCAAACTTGCCTGTAGATTGCCTCTTGGGCAATGATTTAGAAGCTTCAGCCTTGGCTGAAGTAGAACACCAGGCCCATTTGAGAATGTTAGGCCTTCCTGAAAAAGTTGGTGGGACCATTAGGGTCTCAGACCAACCTCAGGGAAATTTTGGAGGAGTGGAGCCTGAAAGAATGGCCCACTCTACCCCACCAGAGAGCAAAGGGATTGAAGAAAAGTCTTCTTCCCCTCAGACTATAGGTAAGGGTCAGCTTCCTCAGGGAACTGATCCTACCCCTTGTGGAGGAACTGCCCCAGAGGTGGTCAGGCCTGTCCTGGCAACACCCCTGATGGCAGGGGACCCTTCCAAGGTGGTACCCAGTCTGGAGCAGGTATCCTGCCCCTCTCTACCCTACCTCAGTCAGCCTAGGGCTGCAGAGGTCAGGGAGGTCAGTGGACCCCTAAGGGCCCACTGTCCAGAGGAACCCCCTCATCAACAGATTAGGGACACCCAGTCTAGTAGCCCTAGCCAGGTGAAAATTCCTCAACACACTGAGGGATCTCTCTTACCCTTGGGTAGTGACCTCCCCCAGATGGACTCTGTTGGGCAAAGGCAAACCTGGGACCAGATGGTTCCAAACCTACCCTGTCCCTCCAGTGTTCCAACCATAGGGAGTCAACCCCCAGCTGTAGGCAGCCAGAGGTTGACCCCTAGGGCCAGATATAACTCAGTCATGGAAAGAAAGGCCTCCATGGTGACCAGTGCTCTGAGGAAGCTGAGACCAACATATTTAGGGCATCACTTCTCCACTCAGGCACCCCACCAGCCTTTCTCTTTGCAAAAACAACCTACAGGTAGTACTCCCAAATTTTGGAGAAAAACCAATACCCTTAGGGGTAGAGACTCCTTAGTGGACCATAAGACAGGGGGTATCCATGCTAGTGCAGGATCTTCCTTATATGGCCACTTAGTCAATAAAGTCTCAACTGGGCAATGTTAGCCTTATCTCCTTTCGTTTGGGGGGGGGGGTTATGTAAAAGTCTCAACTGGGCAATGTTATCCTTATCTCCTTTCGTTTGGGGAGGGGGTTATGTAGGAAGGTAGGATCTGACTGCATAGATACCCCCACTTTTTTCCTGGTGTTTTGCTGGTTTTTGAGTAGTCTGACTGGGATCCTGCTATCCAGGACCCCAGTCTATCTGCTTTCTCCCTTAAATTAATATGCATGTACTTTAGGTACACTCCAGATTGGATTCTGGGGTACCCTTATCAGTCCCTAGTATATGGTAAACCATGTACCCAGGGCATAGGTACCCCAGAGGCCTCCCATGGGCTGAAGCATGTATTATGCCACCCCTGAGAGTCCATTCAAATTGACACGACAAGCCTGCTACAGCAGACTGTGTAAGCTGGTGCTTGCACCACTTACTTAAGATATAGGTTCACTATATCTCTCTAAATCACTACACATACAAACCTATCAGTCACCCCTATGGCAGGCCTTATCAATCCTGAAGGCAGGGTGCTGGGTTTTATGTGAGAGGGTGCCCCTGCATGAGTAGGGCACCTCTGCAGCCTTCGGAGACCATTCTCCGAGGTTGTCTGTGATGCAGCCAACCATATATGTTTAAGTGCATTATAACTAAGGCTCCCGGTTTTCCGTTTAAACGGATTTTTACATATAAATACAGACGGAAAACCTTTTGGTTTTTGTCTGTATTTATATATAGAAACAGGAAAATACTTACAAAACAGATGCTCCTGCCGCCTCTGTGCTCCTCTATAAAATCTGAGTCAGAGGTGCACAGGGACTGCCGAAAAAAATCGCAAACTGCTGCCCTCAAACTGCCGCTCCAAAGAGGGGTGAACAAGTGCAGCTGGGAGCGCCGTGTCTACAGAGACCCTCCAGGACCCCTCACAGCGGTGGTCAGGCAAGGTGTAAATTGTTGGAGCAGTGCAAGCAGCCGATGTCCATTAAGAGGTGTGAAAACACCCCAGGACATCCGCTGAAGCCCCAGCAACCTTTTGTTTTTGTTGTTGTATGGGAGGGGGAAGGAGGTTGATGTGGCAGGGCACGGAGGGGGCAGACATGCCTCTAACAACTATTAGCTCGCACGGAACGGAGTGGGTCAAAGGGGAGTGCATTAAGAACACCATTTATTTTAAAATATAGTGGATTGTTGAAGGTGGAGCGACGGTCCCATGAAACGGAGGGATGGGTCCTACGAGGGAGTGAGGCACCCCTGGCAGGGACCAAAGGAACCCGAGATTGCTGCTCCCAAGACGGATTGAGTGAGCTCATATGCCTTGCAACGCCGGCGATTTTCTAGCGAAGTGAGCCTAACACTCATACCTCATATCCATACCACACAGGGCGAGCAAGAGTGGGGCATGTGATGGCGACGAAATCCAGCGGGTATAATAGCAAGGTGGTTCCATTCCGGGATTTCCGGGCCATAATTATTGCATATTGCTCTTGTCTCCATAGGCCCCAGGCGATAGAGAGGTTTCATTTCTCTGGGTAGTGATGGGGAGGGCCTCCCCTCGCCGATCAGCCACCAGATAGGAGAGCATGCTTTCCTTCAGTAGGGCCATAGGGGTGGAACGATCTGGGGTGGGATGGCGGCATGCCTCATCAGGGTAGGAAGAAACTTGCCTGCACTCTCAAAGGAAGGCAGGGACGCTCCCAATGTGAATAATGCATTTAGCATAGGATCCAATTTAAAAAAACAGCTATAACAACCTAGTGCAAGTGTGCATGTCAATTTAAATAAATGTGGTAAAATACTAGTTTCAGCCTTTTTTTTTCTTGCGACAAAAATAAATGTGGATAAATACAGATAAAATGACCAAAAAATAAATATGGATAAATACAGACGGAAATGTTAGAAAAATAAATACCATAAAACCGGGAGCCCTAATTATAACCTCGCGGTAAATGCTAACTTTAAAACGGCTTCTTAGAAACATGTCGTTTTTGGTGTCAAACACCTTGAAATGAAATGAAAATGAAATGAAATGAAATTTGTACTTGTAAAGCGCACTTATACCCCCAAAGAGGTGTCCTGGCGCTGTACGCATACCGCTGTGGAACCCTTCCTGGCTTTTCCCTGTGAAATGTCCACTCCTGGGCACCCCCAGGGTGAAGCCAGGCATCCCAGCGCTGTTGGGGCCGTTGTGGAGATTAAGCAAGCTATTGCCCAGAGTTGCAGAGTGGGACCCATGATTAGAATAGGCACCGAGGCGAGAATTATCAGGTCCGAGGAAATTGAGCCCTAGACCCGCCGAGGCGGGAAGTGAACGCTGGTCCCAGGCCAGATTTCTGCATCAGGGTCTGCCGCTCTAACCATTGAGCCACACTTCTCCACTGAATTATACCTGGAATTATACCTCCACACCAGTAACTGGTGTGGGAGGTATGATTCCACCCTTGTAGAACTACTACTATGGGTCACCGGTCTACCCGGTACCAGCTTTCTCGACCTGGGCAGCACAAAATGGATGCTGCCAGCCACAGACACGAGTCTGCCCTCCTGCTGCTGAGCCAAGCTCGAGCAGAGGAAGGCCTGACAATAGGTTTCCTGTCACAGGGAGGTGTGACCACCTCCCAGACAGGGTGTAGTGTATTGGGGCTGGGTGGGTGCACTCTTAGAGTGCCAGAAAGTCTGCACTGGGGGCACATTTGGTGTCCCCGTGCATAGTCCAGCTCAAACCAGTTCTGGGAGCCATTGGCTCCTGCTCTGGCGTGAAACTGGACAAAGGACATGGGTGTAGCCATCCCTCTGTCCTGCCCCTCCCCTAGGAGGGTCCCCAGAGTCAGTCCAACCCCTTCCCTGGGTATAAAGTGGGAAACCTGATCACAGGACTTTAGATCATACCTGGACAAGACTCTGCAAAGAAACCAAGTACTTCGACGGTCTACACTTCGCTGGACGACAGAAGAATCTCCCTTGGAGTAAAGGAGTTACTCCCCTGCAGCAGCAGGCACCTAAGCGCATCTGACCGGCTTGCATCTCCAGAGCTCCTGCGGACTCCGAAGATTTCTGCAACACAGGAGGTGGGTTCCCGAAGGTCCCCGAGGTAGATCTGACCTCTCAGCGATTCTGAGACCAGTATCCCTCGTGGGGACCGTGCAACCCGTACCCCTGTGCACCGTGTCTATTTGCTAGTGCATATGCTTGTTGGCAATTCCTGAGCTTGTGCATTGGACTACGTGTAGTCCTGACCCCGAGCACCATTGGCACTGAAGATATCCGGCCTCCACTCCACGAGGGCTCTGTGGGCTGGTGCTTTGTAAATTCGCTCGAGGTCACCTCGCGATCCCTGGTCTGTTGGCCTGTGGGTCCTGGTGAGGGTCATCTCATTTGTTCTTGGGCTTCCCTGGTTGCTCCAGACGTGCCCTGACTCTCCATTGCTTGGAGAGTCCCCTGAACCTTGCTGGTCCACACCGTAACCTGTTTTCTCTGCCTGCGTGGGTTGCCGTTGCCAAGGCTTGTTGGTGCTCCAGCCGGACACTGACCCCTCAGCTCTCGACATCCTTCGTGGGATAGCTCACCTCCGGACCCTGGTCATCGTCAACGTCTCCTGGTCCCCGTGGCTGCAGAGACAAACATCCCTTCTCTTCACCTGAAGCACCCGACATCGGTGGGCATTCGACTGCCGAGCCCCTGGTCACCTGAAGTGACCCAGACTCTGTCCCCTCTGCTTTCAGGTTCTTCTCACCTCGGATCCAGGCTTGGATTCCACCGGACACTCTTTGCCTTCCTGGCAGCAGTACTTTCTTGCAGCTCTTCATTGAAAATGATGGAGGTTTCCGACACCACTTGACCCCTATGCACCCGGCTCCTCTGGGATAGGTAAAACGGGTACCTCGGTACTCACAAGGGTGCTGGCCTTAGAACCTCTTATGTTCCAAAGGGTTTGCTTGAAGTCCTCCTAGAAGTGTCCTTAAACTGTAATTTTCCAACCGCGACTTTCCCATAGAGTTGCACGGAGCAAGCGGTCGTGTTTCCTCACTGCACCCGTCCTCCGTGGGCGCCCTGTGTCACTGCCTTGGGTGGTTCCATGGGGTCCCAGTGATTCTACGTGCTCTAGGCCCTGTGTCTATTGAAGTCATTGTTGTTATACCATTTTTTTAGTATATGGGTCGGTCTCCCCCTGGAGCCCGTTGTACATTTTGCTACTTACGTATGTTCTATTGATTAAGTATTGTGTGCATTGTGTTCTAATCTCGTGTAGAGGTTAGTAGAGAGTTTTTTAGTAATAAATACATATTTTTACATAACACTTGTGTGGTTCTCCTTTCATTTAGTCATTCAGGAGGTGATATTCTGGTATAACAAGCTGCTTTACATTCCTTCAAGATTAAGCCTGAAGGCTGCTCTCCACAGCTACCACTAGGATAGCTTTCTAAAGGTTATCTTTGACCTCATACATCATAAGGGTCGTTTGGAATGGTGTAAGGTGCCCACTTTAATTAGTGGACAGCATATACCAGGCCAACTTCTCACAAAAGCAACATAAATAGGAAGCCTTATGCCTGTGTTAAAAGTAGTAAAGCACTCTGCACGTCGAAAAATACCAAAACACTTATAAAATACAACAAGCATCGGCAAAGCCAATAGGCATGGACAAGATTGGGAGTGTGATTAGTTTAAGGCCGATTTCTGTGTTGCTGGTGTCATATGACGCAAAAGAAGAAGAAAAAAGCAAAGACATGGAACGGGTTTATATATGCCAAACAGGGCTTAGTGATGAGATATGAACATTTAAACATTGGCAACTAAGACAGTCCCAAAAACATGCAAAGCGGTTATTTATAACCTCACCTGTGTTCAAGACCCTGTCCGACCTTAAATCAGAAATGAATGGCAGAAGGGGTGTCCTTGGGGACACCTCCTAGCAAACCAAAACAGAAAATACAAACTAATACTCCCCTTTCATTGTGGTGGGCCTGCGCCGGGAATGGTCTGCGTACAAGGTATGACGATTTTGCAGGGAAATGGTCTGCGTACAAGGTATGACATTTCTGCATCTGTTCAAACAAGCAAGCGCACAACTTCTTAATGTGGGTTGAAGAATTCTTCCCTTACCAGCATCAGTTTTATTTTTCCCTCTAGCACACTCCCTTCTTGTGCAAACATTGTGAGTGGAATGTACTTTGAAGGTTCGGAATTCAGGGGTTTGCAGGGTTTATTCTGTGCAGAAGCTAACAAACTGTTTGCGGACTGCGTCTTGCAGGAAACTCACAAACACATCTCTGGCGGAATCACCAGAAAACAATACAGTTCAACCACCCGGTCCCTGAGATGGGACAGTTAAAATGAAACAGGGACGATGTGATGAGAGAGAAGAGGCGACGGGGGGAAGGGGGTTGGGAGGGTAAAGAAGCAACCTGAACGGGGATATGGGAGTGCCTGAAAACACAAGCTCTTATATGGAGTGCTTGAAGACAAAGGAAAAAGTAGCTCCAAAACGAGAGCAGTGTAAGGGCATAGGTACTTAGTCCATGCTACAGGGGAGGAACAAACTCAAAAGATGATATGACGCACGTATGCTGTGCCAAATAGAAAGAAGAAAATGTGAGCCATGCTGATGCTTAGCCAAAGGTAAGCCTATGGGCGGGCAGTAACACACTATCTGTAAGCAACATGTCTCGAAGATCCAGCCCATGCACTGTCTATGCAAGACCTAGAAATAGGATATTGCAAAAAGACAATATAGAACAAAGATGAGGATGACAACATACATGGTCCATGTTCCAGAGGGGATCTAACGCAAGAAAGTAAGGGAAGCCTACGGGACATAGGAAATCAAAATATTTCAAATGAGTGTGATAATGAAAGCAACTAATTGTATGCTGTGGTCAGGTTGTAAGCCTACTGAAATTGCAAACAATACATCTCACAGCACAGCAATTGCGAGACCTAAAAACGTCCCAGTTGTGAAAAAGCTAAAGAATTATTACAAAGGCCGATGCAAATCAAGACTTTGTCAGACATCAATGAAGATATTAAGACGTGACTAAAGCCACCTTTTACTGGGCCCAGCACTACTGATGGACTCAAAATTAAAGGTTTTACAGCACAGACAGGAGAGATGCTGTTAGAAACTGGGTTATTGGTTGACTGGGGTGTGAGCCCTTGTCAAGCAGCAACCACAATCCTAGTCAGGGTAAGGCACAAGAAAAATCAAAATTAACCTGTGCTCAACCCCCTGGTAGCTTGGCACAGAGCAGTCAGGCTTAACTTCAAAGCAATGTGTAAAGTATTTATGCAACACTTCAAAGAGAAAAAAACTGTGAAAACAACACACAAAAAGATACCACACCAGGTTAGAAACATAGAGCTTAAGGTAATAAATAAAACAAGACCAAAACAACAAAAATCCAGTCAGTAGATCAGAGTCATACATTTTTAAAGAATAAACTGCAATATAGCGCCTAAAAACATAAAGCGCCAAGCCTTGTCTATCTGGTCATGCTGGACCAGGCCAAAGTCAAAAGTTTAGGCCAACCGTGATGGAACGAGGTTGAATAAAGTCCCAGATTGAGAAGTTTTACAGTCTCAAACTTTTGTGCCAAGAGTCCAGTTTGCTTGATTTCAAGAGCCCGTGAGCAACACCAAGGATCCAGGACCTGTGAGGCACCATTTTGGGGTCAGTAAGTCGCTGCATCTGGGTCCAGGAACTAGCTGGGGAGCCTTTTATATCCCAGAGGATCAGATCAGCAGGTTAGCAGTCTAGCCCTTTGAGTTCAGGAGGAAGTTGCAGGTCGAGTTCTTCTTCCCCAGGCAAGAGGGCAACAGGTCAGCACAGCAGGGCAGCAGTTCCTTTAAAGCAGCAATCCAGCAGAGTGGCAGTCCTTGTAGCAGCACAGCAGTCATTCTTCCCTGCAGAGTATCCACAGGTCAAGACGTGTACTGAAGAGCTGGTGTCTGAGGTCAACTTTTTATACCCAGGTGCCCTGGTTCTGGACGGTGGGAGATGCTTCTCGACAGTGTCTTTGAAGTGCATGGGACTCGTTACCTCCCCTATCCTAGCTCAAAGCAGGCTTCAGTAACAATTTGCGGTCGTTAGGCCTTTTGTGTGAAGGCAGAGCATAGGTTATTCAGTTGCTAGTTGGGCTGTGCCCCCCTTATTCTGCCAACAATTGGTCCATTCAGGCACACCTAATCCCATTATTGTGTGACTGTCTGGAAGGATTTCACAAAGTCTAACTGTCAGTTACATCCAGTCATGTGACGTAAGACAGGCTACAGGCACCAAATGGCCAACACAAGAAAATGCCAACTTATAAAAGTGGCATTTTCAGAACTGCAATTTAAAATCCAACTTCACCATACGTTAGGATTTTAAATTGTGATTCCAGAGCCACCAAACATGAACTAAATATCTCTTCTCATTTGTAAAGAACACATAAAATGTAATAAGGCCACTCCAATGTTGTAAAATGGGAGAGATAGGCTTTGCAGTAGTGAAAAACGAATTTGAGAGTTTTTCACAACCAGGACACGTAAAACTAAAAAGTACATCTCCTACTTTTTAAATACATTGCACCCTGCCCTCTGGGCTACCCAGGGCATACCCTAGGGGTAACTTATATGTCTTAAAAGTAAGGTTAGGGCCTGGCAAAAGGTTTACTTTGCCATGTTGAAATGGCAGCTTAAACAGCTCACACAGGCTCTGCGATGGCAGGCCTGAGACATATTTAAAGTGCTACTTAAGTGGGAGGCACAACCAGTGCTGCAGGCCCACTAGTAGCACTTAATTTACAAGCAATGGGCACATATAGTACAACTTTACTAGGGCCTTGCAAGTAAATTAAATATGCCAGCTGGGTATAAGCCAATCTAACATGTTTTAAGCACAGAACACAAGCACTTTAGCACTGGTGATAGAGCGGAAAATTCGTATCCTACATGGGGTACTTGGTAGGAGTGCACTGTAAACACTTGTAGAAAGCACTCACATATTATTGAATGTTATGAGAGAAATTAGATGTTAGAGGAAACGTGAATCAAGCAACATGTTCCTCTGAAATGATTGCGTTCCAATGTAAAGCTTAATAATTAACGCATAGAACTTGTGCTGAAAATTTAACCATTGTAATCTGTTTTTATAAGCCTCATTAGTGATGTGATCCAATGATATATCGATTGTGTTTGTATGCTCCCTATGCTAATGATGGAGTTGCAATATGTGTATTAATGTAGTTAGGGGAAATATTCCTATTAACTGCTAATGTTTTATGTAATCACTAAAATACATAGCTCGTGAATTCATTATTTTAGCCTAAGTTGTAGGCCTGAATCTGCAGTACATTTTGAAATGTCCTTGTTTCTGAAACGAATGTCTAAATTCTCATGTGAGTTTCGTAGAATGTTATTTGTTCTATGTTTTACATTTCAGGTAGACAACGTTTGATAGTGAAGAGTAGGGGTATTGTTTTATTAGATAAGTTGCGGCATGAAGGAGTTACAGTTAGCTTGGCCTGGCGAAAAGATAAGGTGGAGTGAGGTGCTTTCACATGGGAGAAGGAGAGAGGACCAAGGACGAACTGTTGCAGAGGGGTGTATATGGAGAAGGCCGCGAAAGGAATCGACATCATGGAAATGTTTTGTGCTGAGCCCACTGCAGAGTACGTGTGAGAAAAGCATTATGGGACATTTCCTGAATACAGCTCTGGGTATATGATGCATTGTAGAGAGGGATAGACACCCCATTCCAGCTTGCTTTTCTAACAGAGAGCACCTGAGTGCTAACTTGCTTCCTTCCGTGCTTGTGGCTTCATACCTCAGACCCATCCTATGGTGGAGTGACTTCTTAGGAAGGCTCTACCGACTGACACCTTTTCCCTTGCAAACGTCTTTGCTTATTTCCCAATTTAGGGATTCCACCTCTAGTGTTAGCTTAGGGATAGAAAGAACTAAATGAGGCATTCTGGAGAAGCGTCGATGCAGGGAGGCCTGAACTTTTGCTTTCTCATTTGTTGCATAATTGTTATAGAACTTATTGTCCCCTTCATGTTGCACTGAGTGAATATCTTCAGAAGGTTCGGATTTCTTCTGTTTCCCCTGTATTGTCATACTTTTATACTAAGATTTGTGTATGTCCAACTATTTTTGAACTTGTAATAAATTTGACTAACATTCAGTTGGTTGTCGACTTGGGTTCTTGTGTAGCCTTTATTGAGTTACACTGCGTCTTAATTGACTTATGAAATGTTACTCTCCTTTACACTTTCATGCTGATAAAAAGAACAAACGGAAGACTGATATTGGAGCAGAACTGAACAGATGGGCCCAGGCCCTTTCAGTTGGTAGCAGAGGATGGTTTTGATTCATCGACCTCTGGTTAGCAGTGGTAAAGTGCACAGAGTCTTAAGACCAACAAAAATGAATTCAGCAAAAAGTGGAGGCCTCAAGGAAAAAGGTTTGGGGATGTTCCTGTAGAAAGGGCCAAGTCCAACACCACCCCCTCCAGCCAAATGACAGGGTAGACTAACCAATACCTTGAAAGGCTTCCATTTTTAGGTGATAGAACGTGGACAATGGCCCTCTACTGCAGGGGCCCTTATCAGTTCTATGCCCTTCTGGATCCAGTTGGGCCCCTCAGTCTACACTCTCCTGAGCCACTGAACTGATCCTTGAGAGACCTTCTCATCACTTATGGACCCCCATCTGTGCAGCAACTAACCTTAACTTCTTCACAGATGCACCCAAGTAGGCAGACAGTATCACCATGGCCAACGAAGTGATGTGGCCCATTCCACCCCTTGGATCAGACCTCTGTCCTCAAACCAATGAAAACTCTGTCCGGAAGAACAGCAACCAACAGAGGCCACTGACAGTTGTCAGCGACCTGGTCCAGGCCATCCAGAACTCTCTGACTTCTGAGGTTCCTCAGAGTGGGGGGCAGTAACCCTTGGTGTTTTGCACCCTACTTCCACTCTCCCTCCCACCAGTTCAGAAGTGGTATCCTGACACTGGCTAATCAGCTCAGGGTCTGTACCCTGAGGCTGAACAGGAGACACGGGTGCATTCTCCCTCACCCTGCCTCCTCCATCTGGGCTCTGGTACCCTCTGCTTGGGAGTGGTACCCCCAGAAAACTGAACTGTCAGGGCTTCCTAGGCAGCCGCCCCTCTGAGTTCCCTTGACACTGGGAGCAACTCATTACCCAGAATGCAGTCTGTGGGCATCTGGGGACTAACTATGACTCTCCTATGGGTCACCCCCCGCCCCTCTCCAGGGATACCAGGGCCATAGGGTGGAAAATGTCCTACCCATGGACCTGAATCACCCTACCTAGCCGACATACTGCTCCGGAGAAACTAGCCTATCCACTATCATGGTCTGGCTAGCCCCGATGTCCCCCAGAGCAGTGACTGGGACCTCATTCCCTTTCACCTGGTGGAAGTGACAACTCCCATCCTCAGGGATCATAAAGTCATCCTCTGACCCTATCTCCTAGCTAAGGGAGAAGTATTGTATGGTCTATGACCTGCTCCTGGGACTACTTACCCCTAATGCCACCTTGACCACCCCAGTAGAGGTCCTACCAGTGGGCAGTTACTAATAATAGACAGAATCCCCCTGCATATGTCCTAGCTGGGAACAATCAAAGCAATGGGGGTAGGAAATGGGGTGCCCAGGGCCATTGCCCACCAGAGGTTCCCCTCTGTTTCTCAGAAGGGGCATGGGAACCCTTTCCTCCCACTTACTCTGGGACCTATCTGAGTCTCATTGGACCTCCCCCTCACTCTTCTGGGATAACCTGAATCGCCCTACTTGGGGTCACTCCCAGGTACTTTCTTCCAGGTACCTTCTTTTGGACCCTATTGCTGAGCCAGTGGTCCGCCTCCTTAGAAAGCTCCCGGAGACCAGAGAGCTTACTATCAATAAGGTGTTGGCACAAATATGAAAAATAAAGACTGAACATATGCTCCTTTGCAATCAAAGTGTACAGGCCTTCATAATCCTTGACTTCACTGCCCTTTCCCCAGCAATCCAGTGACTTACAAAAGGAATCCACATAATCCACCCAGATCTGATGGGCCAGTTTATGACTGTCCTACTGTCTCATAACTTCTGCCTATACTTCTCCAGAGTGAGACCATACTTCCTGACAAGGACTTCCTTCAGTGGGGGATACCTCATCCTGTTCCCCTTCTCTAGGGCCGGTAGGGTGTCCCTCCCTTCGCTAGGGATATGCCCCCTAATCTTATTCAGGGATCTTGTGCATCCGTATGGCAATCTCGTAAGCCTCAAACTACTTGTCAACATCATCTCCCACAACAAAGTCAGGCACCAGACCTTTGGAAATATAGACCCTCTTGTCTCCAGAGGGCACTGAAGAAATGCTGACACTATCACTGGTGGACTCTGCCTGTCTGGCCTTGTTGTCCAGCTCCTTAAGGCCCCTCTCATGAGCCAAATGCTCCAAGGTAATTCTCTCATCCATAGCCAGTTTCTTTTGTTCTGCTTCCGTGACCAGTCTCTTTCCCTCCATCTTCAGTTTGCCAATTTCCAGCCTATGCTCCCTCTCCGCCTTTCTTCACTGCAGCCCTCTGGGGACAGCTTGCCAGAGGACGCACTGCTCCCTGCATGGGAGGGAATTTCTGATCCTGGGAGCAGGTTACCCTCCTTCGCAACAGGCTGCATTCCAAGACGCCTCTGCTGGTCCTGCTCTGATCCTTCCGCATCCTCCTCTCCCTCCTGGTCATCTGTTGTGAGTGGCAACTGGTGGGCCTCTGTCCATGCCCTCAAGGCCTTTTGGAGCTCCACCATCTTGGTGCTCCTTTTAGAGGGCAGCCCTTCTCCTGGCAAAACTCCTTGAGCTGAGCCACAGTGTAGCTCTCCATGTTGATAAACTCAAACTCCATCTTTGAGGTGAGGTCATAGACACCATCAGTCAGGTAGAGTAGGAATGAATTCATCACAACAAAAATGCCAATCAGGGAGTATTTAAACCAGCATCAAAGTAATAACAGAAACGCAGTCGAGTAAATCCCTTGCATGCGGAAGTCTTGAACACAATGTGGCAGAGTAGTGCATGCACCTATTTTATTATACAGATTGTATCGTGAGACAACACAGTAAGGGTGTCAAAGCAGGTCACGTTTTAGCCTTGCTCTTAAAAACTGCTCTTGCTCTTAAAAACTGAAACAATACACAACCCTATTTCAGCACTTAGAACTTCTGAAGGCAGAATAGTTGGATAAATAAATGAGATCAATGCTACACTATGAACCTAATATCCTCACTCACCTTGAAATACCCTATAGGCAAGGCAGGACTGAAGAATTAGAAACCCTGTTGTCCTGAGAAGAGATAAATATGGCACTCAAAGACTTTGCAATAAGAGAAACTCCTGCAAGTGATGGGCTTCCCTTAGAATTTTATGCCACATATAGTACACCGTTAGCCCTCAGATTGCTGTGGATACATCAAGTGCCAAGAGATAACGGTGCATTGCATCCTACAACGAAGGACAAGTGACACTGTCCAAGCCTCACTGAGTCACCCTTAGACATGTCCATAAAGTGCCCTTCGTTGATGCTGAAATTAGTTGCAAATAGCTTGCTGAAGTGACCAAAATATCAGGTTTGCTAATCACTTTAGTCCATCCTGACCAATTGGACTTCGTACCACAAAGGACAAAATAGGAAACTAAGGGAGTAGCCAGAAAAAAGAGTTCCATTCACACTTCTCACCTTCCAACCATCTATCCATCCGTACTCTCACGCTTCCATCAATCCATCTGTTTTTCCTTTCACCTTTGCATCCTCTCACACATCCAACTAACCTTTCCTTAAACCATTCATTCTTTCATATATAGATCCATCCTTTCACTTATCAATTTATCCATGTATCTCTCCATATTTCAACCCATCAGTCCTTTCTCTTATCCCTCCATATGTTCACCTTTCTGTTCAAACTACTATCCACTCATACTTTCACTTATCAATCCTTTTAGTCTTCAATCCATCAAATCACTTTTCCTCTACTCGTCCTTTCACTCTTCCATCCATCCTTTTTCCCTTGCATTCTGCCCATCCTTTCACCCTGCTATTATTTCATTCATCTTTCCTTCCGTTCACCCTTCCACCCTTTCACCTTTCCTTCCTTCTTTCCTTTCCCAGTTTTCTTCCTTTCACCATCCCTGCCTTTCTTTATTTCGCCTTTGCAGCTATGCATCTTTTTTCATCCCTATCTTTACTTTTTGCATTCTTTTTCATCTTTCTCCCTTATTCTTTCCGTTTTCCTCATTTACTGTTTCCCTATTTTCATAATTTCTCTTTGCATTTTGTTTACTGTCCGTGTCAGCCCAAGGACCACAGCCCTCCACCATAACATTCACTAGGAGTGTTTTTATGAGCATTTGTCTGCCAACCTGCAGATACAGGAGGTCTGTAAATAAATAATTGATGTTTTAGAAGCAGTGAGTTCACCAGTGGACAGGGCGAAGTGGCACCCAGCTTTAGCTGCTTCTAGAGGGGGGTGGGGTGGGGGTTCACTAAGCCCCTACATGAAATATAAGAAGGCTTTTTCATGTCAAAGTAGCTGCACACAAAAGTAAGATCACTAGCTGTGGTATCTGTAGACATGGAGAAAGCTTTATCTCTTGATAGTCCTTTGCAGGATGGGCTTTGATCCTGAGAATATCACATAGATCAAACTACTGTGTATTTAAACAGAGTGAAAATTACATCACATCCAGTGACAATAAAACATGGCAAATGCAAGGGATGGCTATTGTCTCCTCGCCCTTTTGCCCTCGCAATGAAGTCATTAGCAGAAATATTTCATCGTGAGGGTGCGCACAGATGGATCAAATCACGGGAATGCATGCACACAATCTCTACGCAGGTGACATATTACTTTACTTAAATGAGCAGTGACAGGCTTAAGTTCAGTGATGATATCTCTCAAACATTTTGGTGATATAGAATCTCTGAAGACAAACTTAAGTCATGTTTCTATCTACTAGAAACATTAGACAGACTTGGATTGCAGCAGTTGCCTGTCTATCCCTTACATCGGACACCCGCACGCGTAGATACCTCGGTATCCAGATATAGTGTAAGCCTTCAAACCCACTCAACGGAAATCTGCCAAAAACCTTTTCAAATACCCACAATTTGAAATTTTTGGATGAAGCTCTACATTGCAAAGAATAGCCATTGCTAGAATGGTGATATCTCTGTGTTTCCTTTATTTCTTTGCTGCTATTCCTAGACACTTACCCAAGCTCATATTTCCTGAAATAGACACTGTTAATTGCCTTTCTATGGGGTGGGCACAGACAGAGAGCATCCCTTTCATAACTTCAATTAAAACTTTCAGAAGAGGGCTTGGAGTAGTAAGTTTAGAATTGTACTACTTAACTGCCCAGCTTCAATGGGTGGCCAGAGGGCTCGTTGGCCCTGATAACCAGCGGTTCAATACATAGGGGAAGCACTGAGGGGAGCAAAAGGCTAATGCATTCTTCAAAAACAGCAGAAAAAGCCACCACTTCCCAAAAATAGTAATACACAGTGAGAAACTGCTGGAACCAACTTCTGCTTGAAACTTCCACCCGTGACATATGCACGTGCCCCACCAACGTGGTGCCCGTCATGCTTTGCAAAGACAGATAAAATGACAGACACTGCAGAAAGGGTACGCTCAGGTGTTAAACGTGTGGAGACTTATCAGACGGTGATACCTTAAACACGTTTCAAAGACTACCATAAAAATATTTGATCTCATCAGGGTGGTTTTTAACCTTCTCCTGATCCTGATGGAGAAGTATGGACCTCTGAATCAGAGACACCTCAGAAATACTGTACTGGGGATGGTGCTCGGTTGGTGACAATGCCTGGGGTGACTCTTCAGGACTGATAGGCTGGATGGTGGACCTAGATAACGACCAAATCGATACAGTCTGGCAAACAGTAATAGGATATACTGGACTGTTGTCTAAAACATGTGTTATGGAATTCCACCTCTATTTTTAAAGTACAATAACACTTGAAAACCAGAGTTTATCAAATACATCCTTTTACTTCCTTTATGCATCTATATACCTTCCATGTACTTGGATCTATATATTTATTACTTTTCTCCTAAAAAAGCATATCCAATGCACTACCCTATTTCTCATCCTATACCTCTATCAATATCTTTAATCTACATATACCTACCTCCTTTATGCATCTATATACTTTCCATGTACTTACGGATCTATATATTTATCACTTTCTACCATTTCAGCATATCCAATGTACTATCCTATTTCTCACCCTATACTTCTCTCAATATATCTTCTACCCCAACTTTCTGACTCATCTCAAACTTCTTTCTACTACTCTTTCCAATGCACTACCCTATTTCTCACCCTATACCTCTATCAATATATCCTCTACATCCACTCTTTCATTTATCCCAAACCCCATACCACTACTATGATCCCCAAAATAACCCTTTCTAGACTCTCCCATATTCTACCCCTCCTTGCATCATCTGACACCTCTTTTACTATACCGATACCCCAAAACAAGCCTTTCCAAACTCTTCCCTCTGACTCTTCCCCTCCACATCCCTTTTTACTCATCTCGAAGCCTCTTCCTACTGCTATGACCTCCAAAAAAAAGAAGAAAAAAAAGTCTAAATCCTTCACTCTTTTATCCCTCCACTATCCTTTTCAATCAAAATAACAGACTAACATGTTCACTTCTCAAATTTCATATTTCACTATACTAATTCACCACTAATCCTTTATGGTTTTCAGAGTAGCGTGCTACTCGCCAAAAAAGCGCTTCAACACCTCATCAGAGGTAGCATGCACTATATAAATGCAGACCTTTTTCCCTCTTCTATCCCTCTGCTACCCTTCTCTATCCAAATAACTGAAAAACATATCCACCACTCAAATTACTTTTATATTTCACTACTTTCATATTTCACTATACTAATTTTCAACACTAATCCTTTATGGGTTCCGGAGTAGCGTGCTACTCGCCAATAAGCACTTCAACACCCCAACAGGGTAACAAGCGCTGTATAAATGCAAACCTTTTTCCCTTTTCTATCCCTCCCCAACCCTTCTCAATCCAAATAACTGACTAACATATCCACCACTCAAATTACTTTCATATTTCACTATAATAATTTTCAACACTAATCCTTTATGGGTTACGGAGTAGCGTGCTACTCGCCAAAAAAGCGCTTCAAAACCCCATCAGGGGTATCAAGCGCTATATAAATGCAAACCTTTTTTCCCTCTTCTATCCCTCCGCTATCCTTCTCACTCCAAATAACTGACTAATATACACCAATCAAATTACTTTCATATTTCACTATACTAATTCACCACTAATCCTTTATGGGTTTCCGGAGTAGCGTGCTACTCGCCCCAAAAAAAAGCACTTCAACACCCCATCAGGGGTAACAAGCGCTATATAAATACAAACCTTTTTTCCCTCTTCTATCCTTCCCTTATCCTTCTGAATCCAATTAATTGACTTACCTACCCACCACTTAAATCACTTTCATATTTCACTATACTAATTCAACACTAATCCTTTATGGGTTCCGGAGTAGGGTACTACTCGCTGAAAAAACGCTTCGGCGCCTCGTCAGGGGTAGTAAGCGCTATATAAATGCTATTACAATACAATACTAGGCAGAAATCACTCTTACAATAGAACAACTAACAGGAAACACAACAAACAGTAGTACCAGAGTGTGCCTACGGGCTGCGATGACTCAGTCTACAACAAGCATTGGAAGCCCCGACAGGTCTCACCCATGAGGGCTTTTGGCTTCGGCAATGTTTTGGAGTCTTGCTGTACATCAGCACAGCTAATTTGCGGGATAGTTAAAACTCATTTTAGAAAGCGCTATGAAGCAGCCAGCGCTACAGTTAACATCAGATGTTGAAAATGAGAAACCAAACATAAAAGTTAAAGTGACAGAATATATAAGAAACTGAGGCAGTAAAATGCAGTAGGAACATATGCCACCCACTGCTGCTAAAACTTCTCACCTTTTTAGAGAATGTTTCCTGTGGTAATCCACAACACTTAATGTGCATGAGAGCTTTAGTAAGAGGTCACAGGGTAACACAAAGTGGAAAATATTTTACTTCTTTTAATGTATGACGCCTCAAAGATAGAGACTGTTAGTTTTATTTCTGAAGTCATGAAGAAATGTTTTTATACTAAAGAAGTTTAACCAGTCTACAAGCCTTCGAACCATATTGCCAATTTGTATTACAAAAAAGTCAAAAATATTTGATAAACAATAATCTGAGGAAATGAATACCAATGTAAACTAGACCTGACCCATTATTTTCTACTGTTTAAAACATTGTGGGGCTACAGCAAACATCTCTTAACCAATTAAAAATATCCCCAATTCATAGACCACCCAACATTTGAACTTCTTTATTACTGAACAGTGACTAAGGGGCGGATTTAGATTTCGGAGGACTGGATAGTATGGGATAGTATGTCACAAATGTGACGGATAACCCATTCGGTGTATTACAAAGTACATTATAGCCAATGGCACTTGTAATATTGTGGATGGGATGTCCATCACGTTTGTGACGGGTAACTTGACCGCCCAACTCTTTATCAAGTCTTAAATCTGATCTCTTGACCTGCAACGCGATTAAGGAGATCGAAAACAATAGTTAGGAAATAGACTCATTAGTCTACCATCATAACTTCTCCAACATTAGCATGGTGGATTATCGAGCTTTGATTTTAAAAATATGGGTCTAATCACTCTCTGGTACTCAACAATCCTCCAGCAAGATGCAAAGACTAGCCTGCCTTTATACATCAGATGTAAAAGTAAGTACCAAAGTACCCAGCGACAGAAACAGTGCCATGTTTCCCCAAATGCACATTGAATTGGATCACTGACAGAATATCGACAACAGAAATATCGACCTACAGAAATATCGTGACAAAAATATCGTTGTCAAAAATATTGAACTCCTATCTTAATAATGGTAAGTACAAATATATCGGGGAAAAAATATCGTTGTTAAAAATATCGAAGTAGAAAATATCGTTTTTTTTATATGTATAAAAAATAATGTAAAATAAATGAAATAATACATTTAACTTAAGAAAAATGTTTATATTTATTTATATTCACTGAAAAAACCATAGGTTTTAGGGACAGTTATAGTTAGTTGGACATTGCACTTGTACAAAACCCGTGAAATTCCCCCGTTATAGTTAGTTCAGCTAACTATAACTCGTGCCCCCGCAATGCACTGCTGATGATGTCACATATTACATCACTCATGACATGGTCAGTGACGTCACTGATGACATCTCAAATGACATCACTGATGACATCATCCAGTGACTGTGTGTTTCTGTAAAGTTTAAATATTTTTAATATATATAGGGAAAGGCGTATTGAAGAATGAGTGGGTGTATAAGTGTCTGTATGGATGATTTAGTAGGTGCGTGACTAACTCTATAAGTGAGTGATTAAACGTATCTTTCTGAATGCATGGGTTAGTGACTAAACTGGGTGAATGTCTGTATCCGTCTGTCTGTTGCTGTGTAAGTGGCTGCATGGGTTTGTGAATAGCTACATGAGTGTCTATATGAGTTATTGATTGGTTGTCTGAGTATTTGTATGGGTGCCTGAGTGTTTGTGTGGGTGGGGTGTGTGTGACTCTGTGCATAGATGTGTGAGTGGGTGATTCACTGGGTGGATGGTTTCAAGAGTGCATCTGTGATGGACTGAATGGGTGGGTGAGTGTGTGTATGGGTGTGTTAGTGAGTGAATGTATATCTCAGTGGTACAAGTGTGAGTAACTACATATGTGAAAGGCAGTATATATGTGTGTTGGAGTATATAAATGGCTATAAGCGAGAGTGTGTGATTGTGTTAGTGACTGTATGGATGAGTGTGTGCTTGTATCAGTGATTGTATAAGAGCGTAAGAATGTGCTAGTATTTGTATGAGTAAGTGAGCTGGTGTGTGTATAACTATATAGGTGAGTAAATGGCAGTGTGTTTAATTATTTGCATGACTGACTAGGTGTGTGAGTACCTCTATGGATGAGTGGCGGTGTTTGAGTGTCTATATAGGAGTATGAGTGCATATGATAGTCCTGTACTGAGCTCCGAGACCGGTGGTGGCCCGCCTGATGCATTTCCGGGACAGAGACATACTCCTGCAGAGGGCCAGGACCGACGGTCCCTACCAGGTGGATAATAGCAGGGTCACCTTGTTTCCGGACTACACGCTGGAGGTCCAGCGCAAGCGTACATCCTTCCTGGCAGTGAAGAAGGTACTGAGAGAAGAAGGGCTTCAGTACTCTCTACTTTTTCCGGCCCGGTTGCGTATAGTGCTCGATGGCACCACGCATTACTTCGACTCCCCCTCTGATGCCTGGGATTGGCTGGAAAATTACAAAGGGGGCCTACTGAGGGACGGACACGGTACAGATCAGCGGTCGCAGGCGGAAACCTCCCGCACCCGTGGGCCCCGCAGAAACAGAAGGAGGACCCGAGGGACGCCCAGTGCGGTGCAAGCAAGAAAGGGGAGGGCTGAGGCCCTAAAGGCGGTGGTGTCCCTGTCGCAGACTCGAGGGCCGCCGACCACAGACGACGATGCTGGGTCAGACAAGGACTCTGCGGACAATGACTCTGACATGACTAATGGCAGTACCCTCCAGATGCCGGTGATCACACCCCAGAGTGTGGAGGATATAGTGTGAGACGGGGGTGGTATGCTGGCTTTGTGTTCATCTCTGTTTTGTGTTACTAATGGGTAGGATACACGGTCGCCGAGCGAGTATTGATACTAGGCAGCTGTTGTTTAGTGAGCTATGAGCCTGACTTTTGGCAGCTGCGTCTCTCACCACCTCTGAAGTAGTTGGAGGTTATTGTTTGTTTAGATTAAGGATTTGGATGGGAGCTCGTTTTATAGTTACTGTCCTGGGGTGGGGGAGTTGGGATGTTGGGGCTATTTACTGGGGTGCCTGGCGTGGCACTGTTGAGGATCTATTGGGATGTGACATGCAGTTTTTACTGGGAGCTCAATGTCTGACCTGAAATGTATTTCATGGAATGTCCGGGGGCTCCACTCCATGAACCGTCGTTATAAAATACATGCTTATTTAGTGCGCAGAGGGATCCAGGTTGCCTTTCTCCAGGAAACACATCTTACTGGCACGGAGGCTTCAGCCTTGCAGCGTAGATGGAGGGGACAAGTTTTTCACACCGCATATTCTGCTTTTGCGCGGGGGGTCCTGATTTGGATTAGAGCGGGGGTGCCGTTCCAGATGGTACAACAGGTCACAGACCCGGAGGGTAGATATGTGATGGTATTGGGTAGATTGAATGGCAGAGACATAGCGTTGGGCAGTGTTTATGCTCCCAATACTGATCAGCCGGCTTTCTTTACTCAACTATCTGGGAAACTTGCGCCTTTCCTGACTGGCGCTGTAATTATAGGGGGGGATTTCAACTCGATCACAGATGTACAACTAGATAGATCCCATCCACCTCTCACAACCGCCACTACACATAAGATAGCACGGGCACGGAAGAAATGGCAGGAGCATTGGGGACTGGTTGACACGTGGCGGGTGCATCACGTGGCCGACAGGGATTATTCCTTTTACTCTGCATTACATGATCTCCATGATCCCCAGAGCTCCACTCGATGATTGCACATAGCGAATATCTCGCCAGGACCCTTTCGGATCACAACCCATTGCTAGTTCGAATGAAGTGGGCCCAGGTGCGCCCTGCCATTCCTAACTGGCGTTTGAATCCAGAACTTCTGGAAGATTCAGTGTTCCGTGCGGAGGTGGAAACCGGGGTGACTAACTATTTCCTGGAGAACACGGGTACGGCTTCCACGTTGGGGGTCGAATGGGATGCCTTTAAAGTGGTGGCGAGGGGCTTGTGCATTGCTAGCGTAGTAGGAGTCCGGAGGACACTGCTTCATGACATTGAGACCGCGGAAGGACGTCTACGGAATTTAGAGATTGCTAGACCTACTCAGCCTGATAGCCACAGGGAACTCTTAGCTGCGAGAGAGGCGGAAGCGGTGGAAGTTGATAGATTGCGCTGCTATGATTATAAGAACTACATCGCGCGTGCACATTCTGAGCGGGATAAGTCTGGTACCCTGTTAGCCTGGTTGGCTAATCCTGAGAGGAGAGGATTGCTAATCTTGGAGTTGCAGGGTCCCTCCGGTGACCTGTGCCGCACACAACAAGGGATCAATGACTTGTTTTATGCGTATTACCGGGAGCTTTATCGCAGCAGGGTGGTCCTGAATGAGGGGGCACTTCGGGACTTTCTCAGTGAGGCGGCTCTTCCGGAGTTGGATAGGGCAGAGGCGGACAGGTTGGGCCAAGATATTACATTAGGTGAAGTGCGGGGTGCAATTAAGCATATGGTGAAGAAGAAGACCCCTGGAGCAGATGGGCTCCCAGTGGAGTTTTATCTAACGTATATTGATCTGCTGGCGCCAAAATTGGTCACCCTTTATAATGATGCGAAAAGAGTGGGGCACTTGCCGATTTCCACCCGTGAGGCGGTAATTATCCCCCTGCTGAAACCGGGGAAGTCTCCCATGGATAGGACGGCCTACCGGCTGTTATCCATGTTACCAACTGACTATAAGATACTGAGCCGGGTATTGGCGTCCAGGCTGCTCCCTCTCATGACTGGCCTGATACATGAAGACCAAGCGGGCTTTATTCCGAAGCGGAGCACCGCAGTTAACGTGCGGCGGCTTCTTCGTGTCCTAGAGGCTTCCACATACCAACAGGCGTCGGCAGCGGTTTTCTCAGTGGATATCGAAAAAGCTTTCGATAGTTTGGAATGGCCTTATTTATTTCAGGTCCTGCGCGCATTCGGGCTGGGGGAGGACTTTGTAAACTGGACTGCAATGCTATATAGAGACTCTACGGCATGTGTTAAGACGGAGGGCCTGATTTCTGACTCTTGTGTGTTGAGCAGAGGGACACGCCAGGGATGCCCATTATCCCCGCTCTTATTTGCACTGGCTATCGAGCAACTGGCGGCCCATGCTCGAACTGGGTGCAGATACATGGGCCTTGATGTATTCGGGGATACTCAGTATATAGCGTTATACGCTGATGACCTGTTGATGTTTCTGGAAGATACAGGAACAGCCCTTACTGGAGCGCGTCGACTGTTAGGCGACCTGGAGCGGGTGGCAAGCCTTAAAGTTAACTGGGGAAAGTCATGCTTGTTCCCAACCAGTCCACGAGGGGCGGGCCCACAGAGTTCTAGTGGAGTACATTGGGAGTATGACTGCCTGACCTATTTGGGGACCCGGGTATATCACATGCAGACGGACATGTTGGAGGGCAATGTACATTGAGCGATACGGGGGCTACGGGGCAGTATGGAGTTCTGGAGCACGCTTCCGCTCTCGCTGGCGGGCCGTGTGGCCCTCCTCAAGATGGTGGCGTTACCTAGGCTCCTTTATTACTTCCGAACCCTGCCGATTTGGATCCCAGCGAAGACCTTTAAACAACTCCAAACGCTGGTAACGGGTTTTCTGTGGCTTAGCGGTAGGCGCCGGGTGGCCTTGACGACGCTTGCACGACCGAGAAGGGAAGGGGGACTGGCGGTACCGGATTTCGAGTCTTATTATCTGGCAGCCCAACTGCAGTGGCTCACGCAGGCAGTGGCTAAGATTTTCCGGGACGTTGGCGAGGAGGAGGCCGGGAGAGTGCCTAGACGGGTGTTGTCATCCATCATTCTGCAACGACCGCTTCGACTTGACGAGCTCTCTACCGAAGTTAAAACCTTTCGCTTATGCTGGATGCGGAGTCAGAGGAGAGCTAAAATAGCTCGCCCATACGCACCGGAGATCCCTATCTTGATGTGCCTGGTGCTTCCTCACGGGGGTAATTGGTCGGCACTTGTCCGTTGGAATGACTTGGGCCTAAACGCGTTGGGTGATCTGTATGACGATGAGGCCCTCCTTCCGTTCGAGACCTTGCGGGACCGTTTTGACCTGCCCCGGGGAGACTACTTGCTCCATTCCGCATTGATCGCGGCTGTTCAGAGGCAATGGGGAGGGGGCTTGTCTGAGCCTCCGACCTCTATGGTCTGCCAGTATGTGGTATTAGCAGCGTGCACCATTAAGGCGGTCACGTGCTTAACCAGACGAATGACGCAGGAGCGGCTTGCTCCTCTGGACGGGTTGAAGCGGAAATGGGAGGAGGACCTGGGGGGTGAGATTCCAGAGAAAGCGTGGTCTGAGATACTCGAACGACCTTGGAAATGTTCCTGGAATGCCCGATTCCAGTTAATCCAGTTCTTTATCTTACATAGAGCATACTTAACGCCAGAGAAAATTAGGCAATACTTCAAAGTGTCGGCGGCGCCTTGCCCAAGATGCGGTGGAGAGGGGGCAGACCTTCGCCATATGCTGTGGGACTGCGTTCAGGTACGGGATTACTGGCGGGACGTGGTGGAGTTATTACATAACATCACAGAAAGGGACATTGACCTGGGGCCGGGGGTTTGCCTGCTCCACTGGTTTCCCCACACTTCCAAAACCAAGATCACAAGCAAATTCATAGATCTAGGCCTGGTGCTCGCAAAACGGGAGATAACTGCACATTGGAAGGCTAAGAGGGGTCCGTGCTTTAATAGATGGAGGGCAGCCTTTGTTAAGTGGGCGGACTGTGAGGGTGTTGTGCGGGTACAGGTGGCCACTCGCGCAAATAATGATAAAGCGCAGGACGCTGCAAGGGCGTGGGAGGCGTTAGTATTATTGTTGAAGGTGCCTGATGTCGACTCTGACGCTGAGTCTGTGGCTGGCGGCCAGTAGGAGGTGGCTCAGAGTCGGCCCATTGGAGCCATTCCAGGACATGATGGAGGCCCTGAGGGATGGGTAATTGGAGCCACCCGGTACTAGGCTGACACTGGATGTTACAGCTGGGCTTAGTAACCTGCACTACACCATGAGTTCCACATATTGTATTGGTTGGTCTTAACTGTTTCACATGTCACGCCAGGGGGCGGGGGGAGGGATTGTTGAGGGAGGGGAACTGAGGGCGGGGGGAGGGGGGGCCCTTTTTCTTGAGTGCATGTTCTTCCTTATTGATGGTATTTATTATTATTTGGCCTTATGTTTGCCCTGGACTGCTTACATGTTGCAGTGATTTCTTATTAGCTAGTGCCGAAGATGTTGCTGCGATTGAGCGGCTCCAGCTGCCTATCGGAAGTAGCACTCTGGATCTACCTCGTAGTTGTGCATTGACTTCCCTGCTATTCTGCTATTCAAGCAGTAGAGTTTACTACATCTCATTACAGGGCTTTTCGACTGTCTTTTTTATATCTGTTATCGGCTGGACAATGCACTTGGTATATGTATGATGATTTTGTTTATAAAATAAATAAACATATGTTACAAAAAAAAATGATAGTCCTGTACTGAGTGACCGTAAGTATGAGTGACTGTACGGGTGAGTGAGTGGATGTGTGTGTAGACCTAAGAATCAGTGAGTGGGTATGTAGTTATTGGTGTTGGAGTGTCTATGGTTTTGCGAATGGCAGTCTGTAATTTAGAGTGGGTGTATCAAAGGTTATATTAGGGTGTGAGGAGGTGCATCAGATTATCACGTGGATGATGTCATCAGTGATGTCATCAGTGATGTCATTTGAGATGTCATCAGTGATGTCATCAGTGATGTCACCGACCATGTCATGAGTGATGTAATATGTGACGTCATCAGCAGTGCATTGTGGGCGCGAGTTATAGTTAGCTGAACTAACTATAACGGGGGAATTTCACGGGTTTTGTACGAGTGCAATGTCCAACTAACTATAACTGTCCCTAAAACCTATGGTTTTTTCAGTGAATTTGTAAGGTTTTTTAAATGCTAATTTCTAACTATAACGTGCCTGAAACCTATGGTTTTTTTCAGTGAATTTCAAAGGTTTTGTAAATGACAATTTTTAAATGTATTAATTGTTATATTTATTTTTTTGATACTGATTTACTACATTTTTTAAACTATTTATTTTTACATATTTTATTTTTTAAATTACATTGTAATTACATTATACATTACATTACAAAATATAATTTCTCAGAATGAATTACTTTAGTTTAAATACTTTGCAAATAGGCAATAGACTTTTAAGTACAGAAGTTACAGTTGTTGCAATGGGCAACACAATTTCAAACACAATGCAACATTGAGCTCAATGTGAATTTCTAGTTAAATGCAATTAGTTACTTTATGGATTACTTTTCTAACCACAGGACTGGATCCTAGAATCAGTCCTGGGACATCTCCTGTAAACAGTTGAGTAAAAGCGTTTTGGTTACAGTAGTGATTTTTAAGGAATATTATTGTATTTTAAAAGTTGACACTTCGAAACTTTTTCACATAGAATCACCAATGTTATCCTATGGGAGGAAATTCACTTAGCAGGTAAGTAGTGTTATCGTTACTTTTTCTTACTCAGTGGTGGATCCTGGATCCAGCACTGGTGCATCTCCTGTAAACAGTTGAAAGAATGCGTTTAAGTCATACAGGCGATTTTAAGGAATATTTGTAGTTTGTGAAAATCGACACTTTGAAACTTTTCTGCTGAAAACCAGACAATGGATTCCAATGGAAGGAAATACAAGTTACTGGTAAGTACGGTTAAAATTACTTTTCAGGATCTGTACTGGGCTCAAAGATGCAGCACTGAGGTCTCTCCTGATAACAGGTGAGTAAATCGGAATTCGTAGTTCTGCTAATTTTAGAGGAATATTTGTATGTTTCAAAAATCGACACTTAGAAACTTTTTCAGCAAAAAG
This sequence comes from Calotriton arnoldi, assembly GCA_963921515.1. Taxonomy (NCBI): domain Eukaryota; kingdom Metazoa; phylum Chordata; class Amphibia; order Caudata; family Salamandridae; genus Calotriton; species Calotriton arnoldi. The sequence continues at coordinate 833,061 of CAWUFW010007190.1, forward strand.
CAGGCAATGATATCCTATGGAAGGAAATTCAAGTTACTGGTAAGTACGGTTAAAATTACTTTTCAGGATCAGTACTGGGCTCAAAGATGCAGCACTGAGGTCTCTCCTGATAACAGGTGAGTAAATCAGAATTCGTAGTTCGGCTGATTTTAGAGGAATATTATAAAGTTCCAAAACTCCACACTTAGAAGAATTTCCAAGTGAAACCAGTCAATGTTAGCCTATGGAAGGAAATTCAAGTTACTGGTAAGTATGGTTAAAATTACTTTTCAGGATCAGTACTGGGCTAAAAGATGCAGCACTGAGGTCTCTCCTGATAACCGGTGAATAAATCGGAATTCGTAGTTCGGCTGATTTTAGAGGAATATTTGTATGTTTCAAAAATCGACACTTAGAAACTTTTTCAGCAAAAAGCAGGAAATGATATCCTATGGAAGAAAATTCAAGTTACTGGTAAGTACGGTTAAAATTACTTTTCAGGATCAGTACTGGGCTCAAAGATGCAGCACTGAGGTCTCTCCTGATAACAGGTGAGTAAATCGGAATTCGTAGTTCGGTTGATTTTAGAGGAATATTTGCACAATGGTGAAGGAAGGGGGTGGGGCCTGAGGTGACATGTCTGCAAACACGCCCTGTGGCGCGTTTTAAGTTGGAGAATTAATTCCTCCTCAATCCTGAGGGTCCCTAGGGGCCAACTAGCCCACCAGGAACCTCCAGTATGCGCCAGGGGCTGCGTTGCAGAGAGGTGTACAGAGGCCACGCCCCTTTTACAACACTCTGCAACGCAGCTCCGTGGCGCTTACTGGAGGTACCTGGTGGGCTAGTTGGCCCCAGGGACCCTCAGGATTGAAGAGGATTTAATTCCCCATCTTAAAATGCGCCACGGGGCCTGTTTGCACACATGTCACCTGAAGCCCCGCCCCTCCCTTCACCACTGTGCAAACGCGCCCGTGGCGCATTTTAAGTTGGGGATTAAGTCCCCTTGAATCCTGAGGGTCCCTGGAGTCCAACTAGCCCACCATGTACCTCCAAAAAGCGCCAAGAGCTGCGTTGCAGAGAGGTGTAAAAGGGCGTGGCCTCTGTACACCTCTCTGCAACGCAGCCCCCTGGCGCATACTGGAGGTTCCTGGTGGGCTAGTTGGCCCCCAGGGACGCCAGTATTCAAGGGGAATTCGTTCCCCATCTGCAAACGTGCCAGGGGACGCGTTTGCAGACTGCTGCAGGGTGGGGGCGGGGCCTCCGGCACGATGCCGGTCTTTTTTAAAAAAAAATTTGTTTTTTTGTATGGGAGGGGGGCTGTGTGGCCCCCCTTCCCATGGCCTCTTTGGGCCCTGGGGACCCCATCCCCCAGGGCCTTACCCCTTTTTAATTTTTAAAAAAAAATTAAATGGGAAGGGGGCCGCGTGGCCCCCCTCCCATGGCCGAATCCGGCCCCGGGGACCCCATCCCCCGGGGCATGGCCACACTTTTAAATAAATTTTTAAGGGGGGGGCTGCGTGGCCCCCCCTCCTCAGGCCTCCTTTTGCCCCGGGGACCCCATCCCCCGGGGCAGGCCTTTATTTTTAATTTTTACATTTAAAAAAAAAAATTGGGGAGGGGGGCCGCGTGGCCCCCCTCCCGGGCCAATACTTGCCCCGGGGACCCCATCCCCGGGGCTGGCCCTATCCTTTGGGGTCCGTGGGGGACCTCAACTCCCCACGGACCATGCCGGCTCCCCGCCTCCTGCAGGAGCCGGCATTGCTGTTCCACATGGGGAGCTGCTAACATGCAGCTCCCCGTGTGGAAAAGCAATCTGCTTTGGATATTGGAAGAGAGAGCAGGTTTCCTGCTCTCTCTTCCAATATCCAAAGCAGTTTGCTATGACAGGACGGGAGCCGCGAGGCTCCCGTCCTGTCATAGCAAACTACAGTGTCCCGGGGGTAGGCACCCCGGGACACTGCAGGAGTCGGCCCTGGGGGTGGCGGTCCCCAGGGCCATCAAGGGCTCCAGGAGGGGGCCGCGTGGCCCCCTCCCTCCATGTTCAAAGCCCCGGGAGGTGGTGGTCCCTGGGCTCTGGGGTCCGTAACGGACCCCCATATTTAACTCTTTAGTGCCCCGGGAGGTGGCGGTCCCCGGGGCGTGTGGGGGGCTGGAGCCACCCCACACAGGTACTTTTTAAATAAAAAGAAGCCCCAGGGGGTGGCGGTCCTCGGGGCTGCGGGAGGGCCAGAGGGCCCTCCCGCACCATTTGTTTTTAAAGCCCCGGGGGGTGGTGGTCCCCGGGGCTTGGGGGGGCCTTAGAGGCCCCCCATTTATTAAAATCATAACCCCCCGCATGCCCCCGGGACTTGGCCCACCCGGGGGCCAATTAACAACAAAGCGCGGGAGACCGCGCTTCGTTTTTTTTTTTTAAATGCTTTTTTCTGCCCAGGGGGTCCTTATGGGACCCCCTGAGCAGACCTAGGGGGTCAGGGTGTTTCTACCCTGCCCCCTTTATGCGTTTTGCGCACTTGTTTTTTTTTCTCAGCGGGATCTGCGCACCCTAAGCGCATCCCGCCGATTTAAAAAAAAAAAATGCTTTTTCTTCCCAGGGGGTCGTTGTGGGACCCCTGAGCAGACCTAGGGGTCAGGGTGTTTCTACCCTGCCCCCTTTGCGCTTTGCGCACTTGTTTGGTCCCTCGGTTCTACCGAGGAGAAAATGGCTGCCAACACTTCCTGATTTGGAGTGTTGACAGCCAATTAGCATGCAGCTCGTGATCGGGAGGGTACGCGGACCCTACTCGGCCATAGATATATATGTGACTTTACTTTTGATTTTCTCAGGAACTACTGAACGGATTTACACCATTTAAGCAAAAGGCACGACACTGAACCAAGGGCTACCTCTTTGCCAAATTTGGTGTAAGTCCGTTCAGCAGTTCGGGCTGTAGCTGCGATGAAAGGATCCTATGGAAAAATGAATGGGAAAACGCGTTTTGGGACCCCCTTTTTTTCGGCCCCCGCTTGACGAATCAACCCGAGACTTTCAGGGTAGGAGCGGAGCGCCCCAACAAGTTGGAAGCTTCGCGAAGATTCATCAACCGACGCAAGAGTTATTTCAAATAGAATGTCGCTGATTTCCTATGGAAAATAGGTTTTAACTATAACTATCTACTGGCGACCGCCAGTAGATAATATATTACCTACTGGCGGTCGCCAGTAGGTAGTTATAGTTAGGACCTAATTTCCATAGGAAAAGCGTTTATTCTTTTCCCAATAACTTTGGCGTCGGTTGACGGATCTTCGCGAAATTTTCAAAACTAGTGGGGCACTCTGGTCAGCTCCTGTCTTGAAAGTTTCGGGTTGATTCGAGAAGCGGGGGCCGAGAAAAAAGGGGGGTCCCAAAACACGTTTTCCCCATGTTAATTTCCATAGGAAACTTTAGACAAAGCTACAGCCCGAACTGCTGAACGGAATTACACCAAATTTGGCAAAAAGGTAGGTCTTGGTTCAGAAAGAGCCCCTTTTTTAAATGGTGTAAATCCGTTCAGTAGTTTTTGAGAAATTCAAAAATAAAAAAGTTTCGATATCTAGGGACGCGGTGGATTCGCGAACCCTCCCAAGCACGAGCTTCACTCTGATTGGCTGCCAACACTCCAAATCAGGAAGTGTTGGCAGCCATCTTGTGACTCGGTAGAACCCATTCACAAGAAAACAGTAAAATAAAGGTTAAAAAACAAGAAAAGGGGGCAGGGTAGAAACACCCTGACCCCCTAGGCCTGCTCAGGGGGTCCCACAAGGACCCCCAGGGCCAAAAAAAGCATTTTTGTTTTTGTAATTTTGGTGGAATTTGCGTTGGGGTCGCGAATCCCGCCGAAATTTTTTTTAAAAATGAAGTGCGGGCTCCCGCACTCCATTTTAATGAGGCCCCCGGGTGGGCCAGGTCCCGGGGGCATTGCCAAAAAAATAATAGCAGGGGCCCGCGGGGGCCTTTGTAGCCCCGGGGACCGCCACCTCCCCGGGGCTATGCTGATTATTAGGAAGAGATCGACCATTCAGTTCTGCTAGAGACTGTCGGAATGGATTGTTTCTGTTACATTGCAGAGATATAGCGCTGTAGGAAGAGTGAAGACTGCGGAGCCTCAAAGGGAGGGGTGCAGCCTGGGCACCAAAGCCTGGATTCCCGAAATGGTCTCTCGTACTGGTTGGTCTTTCACGTAGTATTTTTCGTCCACTGAATTCCGATGCCTCTCTTTACCTCAATCCCTTACGATAAAATGCGTCATCGACCACAAACGCAGGTGGAGGGCACTTTGTGCAGGAATTTGAGTGGGTCCGTTTCTGCTGGCTATGTGAGATTGGGAAGAATAACAGAATGAAAGGACATCCCTTGTAGCTCACTTTTGTTACCTCACCGAGCTGTCCCAGCGCTAACAAGGGTACGGAGGGGAGCAGATGAGGCGGAACGAGGTACCCCGAAGGCTCAGCAGTTCCATTCACGAGATTTCCAGTAGCCTTAAGCTTCAATGTCGTCACCACGGGGATGAGGCACATTCTGTAACTTTCCTTCAGCTCAGACTCTGACGCTGGGTGTGCGCACACGACTCCTGCTGGTGCTGCTGGCACTCGCTTCAGCCCAGCATCCTCGGCAGGCAGTGTGTGCAGCTCAGCATCCTCAGGAGTGACAGAGAGGCGGTGTGTGTAGCATCCTCGGCAGGCAGCGTGTGCACCGAGACCCGTCAGCCGCGTGCGCATCCAGCATCCTCGGCAGTGTTCCTGAGCAGGTGAGCCAAGTGTCCTTTCCTCCACAGCCATGCCCGTCAGACTGGGCCATTCCCGGCGGTGTGCACAGCTCGACGTCCCCACCATGCCGTTTGTGAAAGCCTACCGGGGGCTTCGGGATTCAAGCCCATGCTGAACTTACCGAGCAGGAGTTTCAAGGTCATCTCTGAGCCCGTCTGACCCAGAAAACCAGGACTTCTGCCCGGTCACCAGAATCGAGGAGCCAAGAGATCTCTGATCGCGTCAGACCCGGTTAAAGGGGCATCTCTGACCCCGCAAGGCTAGAGGAACCAACGCATTTCTGATGCCGCCAGACTAGAGGAACCAGGACACCCCTGATCCCGACAGACCGGGGGGGAATACAGCACATCTCGGATGCCACCAGACCAGAGGAACCAGGACCCCGCCGGTCCCGCCAGGCTCCGGTAAAAAAGGGCATCTCTGATCCTGCCAGACCGAGGAACCAGGGCCTCTTTGATCCGGGCAGACCAGAGGCACCAGGACACCCTGATCCCGCCAGGCACCAGGGCCTCTAGTCTGTTGCATCTCTCTTCTTGAAGGAGTTTCTGAGCTGGGCCAGCTGGGCTACTTCATCATGCAGAGCTGTGCACCTGACATTGGAGCCATCTGTGTCTGCCTGATTCTGCAGTGCCAGCTCTGAAGACTCCGCCTCCTCCTGCCACCCTAGTCGTTGTTCCCTTGCTGCCACCTTTGGCAGAGATCTGGATTAAGGTAAGCCCTGGGCGTTGGCACCAGAGCATTGGTTGTGCCTCTCATCTCTGCCCTCGTAGCGTGAGAACAGACAGTGTGAGAGGGGCATTTATGTAGGAGGCAAAACATGGAACCTTCAGTCCCAGTTCTACAGAGGAGCGCGTGTGTGTGCGCGCACGTGCGGGCTGATTGCGCTTCTCTTTAAATGATTGGAGTTCTGTGCGTGGGTGAGTGTGGTGGGAGGTGTGTGTGTCAAGGGTCCGAAGCAGGTGCAATGGGGCCCATACTGATACATCATGATGCATTAAAATACAGTCCCAATTGGGTGCAGAATGTCACTGGCTCCCTTGGGCCCGGTGCCACTACACCTGTTGCACTCTTGAGAGCCGCATTTGTGAGTGTAAGGTGGAGCAGTTTGGGCGTCCATACGTGTGTGTGCGCACTGCTGCCAAGTGCTCCCGGTGGGATGCTTTAGTACTGGTTTACAACTAGTACTGGTAAAAGCAGTGGTGCCTTTAATGCACATCTGGTGGGAAAAGGAACCTGCAAGTGCCGGATTAAGTTCCGATGGCTAAAAGCTCCCCCTGGCTGAAGGTGTCACGTGGCGTGGGCCTCTTGGCAGCTACGTGCGTGTGTTTGTAGGTGTGGGAGCTTGGAGAGCGCGTGAGAGTTGAATTGGAGCACCTGCTTTAAGGAGATGGGTGCTCTATATTTGAGTTTAAACATCGGGAGCTGCGTGCATGTGTACGTATGTGTGTACAGTGTGTAGGCACATTTTTGGGTGAGGATGTGTCTGGGAATATAAGGCGGTAGAAGCTGTGTCTCAAAGGAGGTTGCATATGTGCTGTAAAAGAGGGGATGGGAGAGGGTGGCTCTGAGCTTGAATGAGTAGCTCACCCTGGCCAGTTTTTTCTTTGCATACTCATATTTTCACACCTATTTTTCCCATTATTGTAACTCACTAATCCCAAAATTCAATTAAATAATGTCGACTGCATGGGCTACTAATGCATAGATGGGAAACGTCGAAGTTGTCAGTGAAATCACAACCTTTCACTAAATTTCACAAGATTTTGCACAACTTTGCTATATTTTGCGAACTGTTCTTGTCGCTATTTCGTGTGAAAATGTAACAAAAGGGCCTTTCTCACCTTCAAAAGTCACGCTGGGAGCCAGTGCTTGAGTGGTTGGAGGAAAACATGTCTCCAGTAAGACATTTTATGCTCCAACTTGTCTTGCTCAGCTGGATACACTCAAACTTTTGTGCTAGTGAAATATCACAACATTCTCAAACGCTGCAACATTTCGCCTGCCTAAAACTGTTTTGACAGGAGCTCTTCGGCTGTATCTGTGTGAGTAGCGGCTGGAAGCGCCATTCATCTATTAATCCATCCAGAGAAGAGCTTTGTGTGTAACTGGGTTGTACCTGTTGTGTTCTGTGTCTAAGGAGATGACAGCAATGCGTCTGTGTCCGAGTTGGGAAATGACGAGCGTGTCCCGGTTTGAGTGTGTACAGAGTAATACGTTTAAGGGAAATGGAAGTGAGAAGCTTGGAACATTCTGCGTGTTCGTGTGTGTTTAAGAGAGTGGGCGGGGCCGAGTGTGGCGGGAGGACGTACGTCTAACCACGAGGCTCGCTTTGACCTTGAATCCCAGCGTGTGAAGCCTGCTCCCTGTTCATTGTGTTGCCGTAGTCGTGCTGTGAGCTCATCTGTTTTGGGAAGTAGTGTGCGTGCGTGCACGGCTGCACCGGCCATGTGGTGCATAGGACAAACCCCAGTGGGAGGAGGGCAAGAGGGGCGTGTAAGGACGGAGGGACCATCAGCTACCCAGCCTGGCACCAGCCCTAAGGGACGGTGCACAATGTTCATGTAGACATATGCATGATTTGCCCCCACCAATTCACCTTGGAGACTGTCAAGCTCCCTCGCTTTCCCACTCAGTACCCTACGGGGCTGGTATGAGCAGCGTATCCAAGGCTGCTCTTGGCCCCCCAGTTCCAGTGCTTCATTTTAGCTGGTGCGGCCCAGCGGCACTCATTTTTTTGGGACCAACACTTATTTTTCCTCATCAGTCATTTACTGAGAGCAAAAGAGGGAAAGATACACAAAGTGGAAAGACGGAGAAACTGTCACAAACAGAGAAAGCAGGCGCTTCAAGACTTAGATAAAGGTGCAGAGTGTGCCTGGTAATGGAACAAAGAGGCATGAGGTGGATTCAAGACTAGGGGCCTTGGTATTCGGCCCGCCGACATTTAATAGTGACGGCCGTGGGCCTCTGAGCAGAACTTAGAGCACTGGCACTCATTCTTTTACATATTAAGCACTGCCCAGTTCACCACAGCTTGCGTGTGTCTCCAAGGGCTCTTGCTGTCATGCTGATGGGGAGAGGAAGACAAGTTATGTTAGTGCATGTGATGATGGATATGGTCACAGGAAGGCTGTGTTTGTGAGATTATAAGATGTAGGGCTATGTGTGGGTGTGGTTTTTTTTGGGGAGGTGATGCAGGGGAGACGTAGGTGTTAAGTGAATATTTGTGATGAAGGTTTGTGTGCTTGTTTGAAGTCTTCTTCATGTGTCTCTACTTCCATTTGTCAGTGGATTTTTGGTGTATGCATGTTTGTGGAATGGGTGGTATTAAGAGGATGTGTGGGTTTTGGCTGTGCTCAAATTGTAAATAAGTGCATGCCCAGGCCCTTCTCAAGAAGCCACTACAACTTACACCACCCATTGCCCCTGCCAGCGCTGACAATGACAGTACTAACACAACTACTAACCACGGCAATCCTACTAGTAATTGCATTTATATAGCACTTACTGCCCCTGACAAGGCGTAGAAGCTCTTATTTAGTGAGTAGCACGCTATTCTGGAACCCATAAAGGATTAGTGGTGAATTAGTATAGTGAAATATGAAAGTAATTTGAGTGGTTGATATGTTGGTCAGTTATTTGGATTGTGAAGGATAGTGGAGAGATGGAAGAAGGAAAAAGGTTTGCATATATATAGCGCTTGTTACCCCTGATGGGGTGTTGAAGTGCTTTTTCGGTGAGTAGCACGCTATGAAATATGAAAGTAATTTGAGTGGTAGATATGTTAGTCAGTTATTTGGATTGAGAAGGATAGTGTAGGAATAGAGGAGGGAAAAAGGTTTGCATTTATATAGCGTTTGCTACCCCTGATGGGGTGCTGAAGTGCTTTTTCAACGAGTAGCACGCTACTCCGTAACTCATAAAGGATCAGTGGTGAAGTAGTATAGTGAAATATGAATTTAATTTGAGTGGTGGACATGCTAGTCTGTTAGATTGAACAGGATAGTGGAGGGATAGAAGAGGGAAAGATTTAGAATGTATTTTTGTTTGTTGACGTTGGGGGCTAACTACCCCTTCTGTTACCTCCAATAAATCCCACACAGTGGGATTGCTAAAAGGTGTTTGGAGGCCAAGCTCACCTTTCTCCACTACTCTGCAAACGCGACTGCTATGTTATAGTTAGAAATTAGCATTTAAAAAACCTTTGAAATTCACTGAAAAAAACATAGGTTTCAGGGACGTTATAGTTAGAAATTATCATTTAAAAAACCTTTGAAATTCACTGAAAAAACCATAGATTTCAAGCACCTTATAGTTAGAAATTAGCATTTAAAAAACCTTAGAAATTCACTGAAAAAACCATAGGTTTCAGGGACGTTATAGTTAGTTGGACATTTCACTCGTACAAAACCAGAGAAATTCCGCCGTTATAGTTAGTTCAGCTAACTATAACTCGCGCCCCCGCAATGCACTGCTGATGACATCACATATTACATCACTCATGACATGGTCAGTGACATCACTGATGACATCACTGATGACATCACTGATGACATCTCAAATGACATCACTGATGACATCACTGATGACATCATCCAGTGACTGTGTGTTTCTGTAAAGTTTAAGTATGTTTAATATATATAGGCCAAGGTGTATTGAAGAATGAGTGGGTGTATAAGTGTCTGAATGGATGATTTAGTAGGTGCGTGACTGACTCTATAAGTGAGTGATTAAACGTATCTTACTGAATGCATGGGTTAGTGACTAAACTGTGTGAATGTCTGTATCAGTCTGTCTGTTGGTGTGTAAGCGCTGCATGGGTTTGTGAATAGCTACATGAGTGTCTATATGGGTTATTGATTGGTTGTCTGAGTATCTGTATGGGTGCCTGAGTGTTTGTGTGGGTGGGGGTGTGTGACTCTGTGCATAGATGTGTGAGTGGGTGATTCACTGGGTGCATGGTTTCAAGAGTGCATCTGTGATGGACTGTATGGGTGGGTGAGTGTGTGTATGGGTGTGTTGGTGAGTGAATGGATGTCTCAGTGGTACATGTGTGAGTAACTACATATGTGAAAGGCAGTATATGTGTGTGTTGGAGTATATAAATGACTATAAGTGAGAGTGTGTGATTGTGAGAGTGGCTGTATGGATGAGTGTGTGCTTGTATCAGTGATTGTATAAGAGCGTAAGAATGTGCTAGTATCTGTATGAGTAAGTGAGGTGGTGTGTGTATAACTGTATAGGTGAGTAAATGGGAGTGTGATTAATTCTTTGCATGACTGACTAGGTGTGTGAGTAACTCTATGGATGAGTGGCGGTGTGTGAGTGTCTATACAGGTGTATGAGTGCATATGATAGTCCTGTACTGATTAGTGACCGTAAGTATGAGTGACTGTATGGGTGAGTGAGTGGATGTGTGTGTAGACCTAAGAATCAGTGAGTGGGTATGTAGTTATTGGTGTTGGAGTGTCTATGGTTTTGAGAATGTCAGTCTGTAATTTAGAGTGGGTGTATCAAAGGTAATATTAGGGTGTGAGAAGATGCATCAAATTATCACATGGAGGATGTCATCAGTGATGTCATTTGAGATATCATCAGTGATGTCACTGACCATGTCATGAGTGATGTAATATGTGACGTCATCAGCAGTGCATTGCGGGAGCGCGAGTTATAGTTAGCTGAACAAACTATAACGGCGGAATTTCTCTGGTTTTGTACGAGTGAAATGTCCAACTAACTATAACGTCCCTGAAACCTATGGTTTTTTCAGTGAATTTCTAAGGTTTTTTAAATGCTAATTTCTAAGTATAACGTGCTTGAAACCTATGGTTTTTTCAGTGAATATATATATATATATATATCAAATCAAAAAATAGGGGGAGATAGAGGTTTTTAGAGCTAGGTCCACCCTCCTTTATCAATACAGAACCTAAAACCCGAGGTATCGGGTAAAGGGCCTAGCCATTAGATAGGGATAGGGTTTCCAATCAATGTGATCCGGAAACAACAACAGGAAAGAAGGATTTCTTTCTTGAGTCCCCTCACTCACCAGGGTTTCCCCACGGTGACATGCTTCATCATAGGGGCCATCTCAGCTCTCTACAAGTCGAGGCGTGCTGCGACTTGCGATATTTGCGTAGGAGGACTTTTGTGGAAGACTATGTGTAGTGCAAAAGTGTAATGGAGTGGACTAAAGTGAGTTAAAAATACCTTGCTAGAGGGCGAAATACTTTATTGTTGCTCCTAGTTTGGTATATCTAAAAACGGGGTGTGATACAAGTGAACCTAACTATAATGGGTCAGAAATCCTTGGTATACATCAACATGTTTCGAGCTTCCCCAAAGCTCTTCATCAGGACCACACAGGGACCAGCCCTGTGTTTGCCACTCCTAATCAGCCAAAGTAAGGCAATCTAAACCATGAATAAATGAACACTGCAAAAGTAAAGCATGCGTTAATCCATACATACGATCAAGACTTTATCACGTAGTATCTGTGTGATAGAAAAAACAAACAAAGTTAAGGGAACAAAAGTCCCCCTCTCTCCGAGTAGGTGGGTATACATCAATATTCAATGCGCTTCCACAATCTATAATGATCTTAAATGATGCGTGCGATAATCCAGTTCTGCGCGTGGTTTCTAGCCTGTGTAGGATAAAAAGGCATGCTGGAAAAACGTACCGGTAGTGAATAACCAAAGGTTAAAATGACTTAAAAAACACCTCGTGACTTTTAAGAAAACACATACATAAGACAATACTGCGGTCGTAATTACATACTTCAAAAGAAGCATGTATATGCCTCATGGACCGTGGGGGTCGAGGGATCTCTTAGTCCTAAATCCGGAAACTGATGAAAACGGGGAGAAATAGCCTTGTTAGTTTCAAACAAGTACCCGAGTGGTGTTGGTTCGGGTCTGAAGCGAGCTCTGCCTGGACCAGCCTGTGGAAAGAAAGCACTTACTTGATGTGAGAGTGCCTCGCTGAAAAATACCTAGTCGTCTCCCCACCGGACCGCATATTGGCGTGTCTGTGGAAGGGGACCGACTAAATACTTCCTGTATCCGCCTAGTCACTATGTGAGATGACTAGACTGCAGGAAAAACCCAAAATGGCCGCCGCTCTTGGCTCATAGTGTCGGCCATCTTAGGGGAATACGCGGGTGATCTCCGTGTATTCCCTACATAGACGCAATACTCCCATCCTGTGTGAGAGGGAGGAGCGTCTAAATGGTGGTTCGCGGCTCCTGATGGTAACAGACTAAAAACGAAAAAAACGAAAAAATTAAAATTAGATTTAGTAGGTCAAAATGAGTATGTCAATAATATCATTATCCCAAAAATATCATTATCCAAAAAGGGGGAAGGCAGTAATGTTCTCAAAATGGCCGCCGCATTTAGCTCATAGTGTCGGCCATATTAGTTGGTAATCTCTGTGTACCCTTCATAGATATAATGTTCATAACCATGAGTTTCGAAGTCCTGACGAACAAATAACCAGAATAATAAAGAATAAATAAAAGGTTGGAAAGTTATGATCTAAATCTAAAGGTTCTGGTTAATTATTTCTGCCTATTCCAAAACCACAAAACATAGTGATCGCTCTTAAACACTTGTTGGAAAAAATGATCCTCCCTCCCTCCGGTTGTTTAGTATAAAGAGGGGTTTGTTAGAAAAAGGCTTCGGTCTCTACAGTAAAGTGTTTTAGCAAAACTGTCCCCACGGGATATCATCATTCAGGCCCTGGTTGTCTGAACATAATTTGAAAACCCAGCGTTGTTCTTTCTCATGTAACTTCCTTTCTAAGTTCTCATGGCACTTCATGTGTTCCAGGACTACCCACCTCATATCATTGGGGGTATGTTGTTTTTCTAGGAAGTGGGTGGTCATTCTTGTAGTTGCTCGTTTACACCTTATGTTGCTCCGGTTTTAGTCTGTTACCATCAGGAGCCGCGAACCACCATTTAGACGCTCCTCCCTCTCACACAGGATGGGAGTATTGCATCTATGTAGGGAATACACGGAGATCACCCGCGTATTCCCCTAAGATGGCCGACACTATGAGCCAAGAGCGGCGGCCATTTTGGGTTTTTCCTGCAGTCTAGTCATCTCACATAGTGACTAGGCGGATACAGGAAGTATTTAGTCGGTCCCCTTCCACAGACACGCCAATATGCGGTCCGGTGGGGAGACGACTAGGTATTTTTCAGCGAGGCACTCTCACATCAAGTAAGTGCTTTCTTTCCACAGGCTGTTCCAGGCAGAGCTCGCTTCAGACCCGAACCAACACCACTCGGGTACTTGTTTGAAACTAACGAGGCTATTTCTCCCCGTTTTCATCAGTTTCCGGATTTAGGACTAAGAGATCCCTCGACCCCACGGTCCATGAGGCATATACATACTTCTTTTGAAGTATGTAATTACGACCGCAGTATTGTCTTATGTATGTGTTTTCTTAAAAGTCACGAGGTGTTTTTATGTCATTTTAACCTTTGGTTATTCACTACGGCACGTTTTTCCAGCATGCCTTTTATCCTACACAGGCTAGAAACCACGCGCAGAACTGGATTATCGCACGCATCATTTAAGATCATTATAGATTGTGGAAGCGCATTGAATATTGATGTATGCCCACCTACTCGGAGAGAGGGGCTTTTGTTCCCTTAACTTTGTTTGTTTTTCTATCACACAGATACTACGTGATAAAGTCTTGATCGTATGTATGGATTAACGCATGCTTTACTTTTGCAGCGTTCATTTATTCATGGTTTAGATTGCCTTACTTTGGCTGATTAGGAGTGGCAAACACAGGGCTGGTCCCTGTGTGGTCCTGACGAAGAGCTTTGGGGAAGTTCGAAACATGTTGATGTATACCAAGGATTTCTGACCCATTACAGTTAGGTTCACTTGAATCATACCCCGTTTTTAGATATACCAAACTAGGAGCAACAATAAAGTATTTCGCCCTCTAGCAAGGTATTTTTAACTCACTTTAGTCCACTCCATTACACTTTTGCACTACACATAGTCTTCCACAAAAGTGCTCCTACGCAAATATCGCAAGTCGCAGCACGCCTCGGCTCGTAGAGAGCTGAGATGGCCCCTATGATGAAGCATGTCACCGTGGGGAAACCCTGGTGAGTGAGGGGACTCAAGAAAGAAATCCTTCTTTCCTGTTGTTGTTTCCGGATCACATTGATTGGAAACCCTATCCCTATCTAATGGCTAGGCCCTTTACCCGATACCTCGGGTTTTAGGTTCTGTATATATATATATATACATACACCTGTAAAATAAAAATAAAAAACAATTAAAATTATGTTCTAAATTAAAATATTAAAATATATAATATTTTTTTAACCTACATTTTACACTACATTGACTGCAACAGTAGGGAAAGTGGTGGATAGCGGAGGAGAAAAAATTACTATTCCCACTCCAGCGAGTGCAACAGTAGGGAAAGTGTTGGATAGCGGAGGGGGAAAATTTACTATTCCCACTCCAATAACTGCAACAGTAGGGAAACTGTTGGATAGCGGAGGGGAATAATTTACTATTCCCACTCCAGCGAGTGCAACAGTAGGGAAAGTGTTGGATAGCGGAGGGATAAAAATTACTATTCCCACTTCAGCAAGTGCAACAGTAGGGAACGTGTCAGATAGCGGAGGGGAATAATTTACTATTCCCACTCCAGCGAGTGCAACAGTAGGGAAAGTTTTGGATAGCCTAGGAGTAAAATTTACTATTCCCACTCCAGCGAGTGCAACAGTAGGGAAAATGTTGGATAGCGTAGGGGTAAAAATTACTATTCCCATTCCAGCGAGTGCAACAGTAGGGAAAGTGTTGGATAGCATAGGGGTAAAAATTACTATTCCCACTCCAGTGAGTGCAACAGTAGGGAAAGTGTTGGATAGTGGAGGGAATAAAATTACTATTCCCACTCCAAAGAGTGCAACAGTAGGGAAAGTGTTGGATAGCGTAGGGGTAAAAATTACTATTCCCATTCCAGCGAGTGCAACAGTAGGGAAAGTGTTGGATAGCATAAGGGTAAAAATTACTATTCCCACTCCAGTGAGTGCAACAGTAGGGAAAGTGTTGGATAGCGTAGGGGTAAAAATTACTGTTCCCACTCCAGCGAGTGCAACAGTAGGGAAAGTGTTGGATAGCACAGGGGTGAAAATTACTATTCCCACTCCAGCGAGTACAACAGTAGGGAAAGTGTTGGATAGTGTAGGGGTATAAATTACTATTCCCACTCCTGCGAATGCAGCAGTAGGGAAAGTGTTGGATAGCAAAGGGGTAAAAATTACTATTCTCACTTAAGAAAATTCAAATTTAAAAACAAACAAAATATCAACTACTATACAACATATAATAAAACACCCAAAAACAAAACATATCTATTATACATTTTTACAAAACATAGAAACATATAATAATGTAGAAAAAATATAAAATTTACATGAAGAGATTATTTTTTAATTTTAACAAAACATTATCAAACAAATAATATTTTGTAATAGAAATTAATTGTAATCTAAAAAAATAATTATTACATAAATGTAATATCTTTTTTCCTACCCTATAACACCACACAATTTACAACACACATCTAAATTAAATAAAAAGTGTACCTCCATAATTAACACAATTAATTATCAATTTACAAATTAATAATAATTAAAAAAACATATTTAAAAAGTTCAAAATTATTGTAGTAACTAAACATTACAGCTATGCAACATAAATCCCCAAACAAAAAATAAATAAACAATTACCAAAAATATTTAACAATTAATAAATAAATATTAATCAAGTAATAATTAATTAATGTAAACTAAATTATTTTCCACCATCTACCCCAATAAACACCATAACACACACCTAAAAATATTTACACAATTTCCATAACTAATTTTACATTAATAAATTCATATCAATTAACAACAAATAAGTAATTAATTTTAAAAAATTTCCTTCCCACCATTTACCACTATAAACACCACAACTCACACATCTAAATTATTACACAAATGACAAAATTAAAATGTAATTAATTAATTAGCTTCAATTAACAAACAATTAATTAATTAAAAATAAATTACCTCCCACCATATTACCCTATAAATGCCACCAACAATTTCATAAAAAATTATACAATTAACATAATTAACAATTGATTAATTAATTAATAACAATTAACAATCAAAATATAAATAATTAATAAATTGATTCACACAATTAACACTATAAAATAATAATTAATAAATATTATATAAAAAAGAAATTACATTTATTAACATAACTACTCCCCTATCAACTTACAACCCAATCCTAAAAAAATCACAATTAACATAATTACCAATTAATTAATAATAATTAATAACAAATTAATAAATAATTAACAATAAATTATTTCCCACAATTAACAATATAAAATATTGCATAAATAAATATTAATTATGAAAAATTATTAATAATGTAATTATAATTAAATTACTTCCCACCCTATTCCCCTATAAACCCACAACCCGCTCTTTAAAAAAATGACACAATTAACATATTTACCAATTAATTAATCAATAAAAATTAACAGCCAATTATTAATTAATTAATTAATAATAAATTAATTACCATAATTAACACTATAAAATCAAAATCAATCAATCAATCAGGGTATTTATAAAGCACGCTACTCACCCGTGAGGGTCTCAAGGCGCTGGGGGGGTGTGGGGAGTGCAGCTCCGGCTCAGTCGAAGAGCCAGGTCTTGAGGCTCTTCCAGAAGGTGTGCAGGGTGGGGGAGCGTCTGATGTTAACCGGGAGCTCGTTCCAGGCCTTGGCTGCGACGTAGGAGAAGGCTCTTCCGCCTGCTCTGTTTCTCCGGATGCGGGGGGTCTCTGCCAGGGTGAGGTCAGCAGAGCGGAGGTTCCTTTTGGGTACGTGGAAGGATACTCTCTCGTTGAGGTATTTGGGTCCGATGTTGTGGAGGGATTTGTAGGCATGAGTGAGCAGTTTGAAAGTTACTCTCTTCTCGATGGAGAGCCAGTGGAGGTCTCGCAGGTGTTGGGTCATGTGTTCGTGCCGCGGGGTCCCGAGGATGAGTCTGGCTGCGGTGTTCTGGATGGTTTGGAGCTTGTGTAGAAGAGTTCTGTTGATTCCAGCGTAGAGGGCGTTGCCGTAGTCTAGTCTGCTGGTTATGAGTGGGTGGGTGACGGTCTTTCTGCATTCAGGGGTTATCCATTTGAAGGTCTTGCGGAGGATGCGAAGGCAGTTGAAACTGGTGGAGGTGACGGAGTTGATCTGGCGGGTCATGGTGAGGGAGGAGTCAAGGATGATGCTGAGGTTACGTGCTTGGTCTGTGGGGGTGGGTGGACTACCGAGGGCGGGGGGCCACCAGGTGTTGTCCCAGGCGGAGGTGGAGGGTCCGAGGATGAGGACCTCAGTCTTCTCCGAGTTGAGTTTCAGGCAGCTATTTTTCATCCAGGCTGCGACGTCCTTCATTCCTTCCTGGAAGCAGAGTCTGGTGTCTGCGGGGCTCCTCGTGAGGGAGAGGATGAGCTGGGTGTCGTCGGCGTATGATACTATGCTGAGCCCATGTCTGACGATGGCGGCGAGGGGGGCCATGTAGATGTTGAAGAGCGTGGGGCTGAGCGATGATCCTTGGGGTACTCTGCAGTTGATCTCTGTGGGTTCGGAGAGGAAGGGAGGGAGTCTGATCCTCTGGGTTCTGCCGGAGAGGAAGGATTGGATCCAGTTGAGGGCGGTTCCTCGTATCCCAGCGTCGTGAAGTCTGGCTGCGAGAGTGCGATGTGAGACGGTGTTGAAGGCTGCGGAAAGGTCTAGTAGGATGAGGGCCGCAGTGTGGCCCTGTTCGAGTAGCAAGCCCGTCTGCGCCCGTCCGCGGCCGGATCTCGGGCAGCGCCAGCCATGCTGCCCGTCTGCCTAATAATGAGGTAACTCAATGGACTAGACATGATCTTTTGGCCCTTAATGTTAAAACTTGCTCCAAGGTACATGGCTGTAATCTGGAAACTGCTGTGCTCCCCAGCACATGCACTGAGTGCAACTGGGTCTTAGGAGACACAGCAGGTTATCCAGGGAAAATGGACTTTAAAAGGGGGCAGAGGAAGCAAGTTGAACAGATTAGGGCATGCCTAATAAACTGTAGATCCTTGCCTAAGCACGCAGAGGATTTATGGTTATTATTGGTAGAAAATGAGTGTGAGGTTATGTTCTTGACAGAAACGTGGATGAAGGAAGATACCTTAGCAGCAGTGGCATTAGCTATCCACCGGGCTTTAAAATGTGTTGTGCGAATAGGGAGGGAGGAAAAAGAGGTGGGGGGGTTGCGATTATTTTAAAGGATTCCTGGGATATAGCTTCCTCAGCGCTGTTGAACATGGATGTGATTGAGGGCCTTAATTTTTGTATTAAGATTAACCCTACAACCTCCTTTGCAGGGCTATTGGTGTATAGACCTCCAGATTGCCTGCCAAACATACATCCGGAACTTTGCAATTATATTGCTCAGAAATCTCTACTGTTCTCTAACTTTACTGCATTAGGGGACTTCAATATGCATGTAAACGACCCCACCTGTGCCCAGGCAATGCAGCTGGTCTCTTCTCTCGCTGGAGCTAATCTGTCTCAACATGTCATATTCCTCACTCATAAAGCAGGGCATACCCTAGATTTGGTATTTTCCAATATTCCGTCACTAAAGATGGAAGCGCTGAGCCAGTTGGCCTGGTCTGACCATTGCCTAATTCCCTTCTCTTTTAGCTTGGCAAAACCCAGTCCGCCTGAAAGTTCTCGGTACTTTTTAAAGAGAAACTGGAAGAATCTGACGGCTGAGTTCTTAGGTCCAGTGTTGCTAGCCAGCCAACCGTTACTATCCATGGACCCCAATGTAGATACTCTGGCCTTAAATAAATGGATCGCCGCTGCAGTAGAGCCTACGGCTCCAGCCAGAGTCACTAAATCTATGAGAAAATCGCCCTCAGCCCCATGGTTCTCTGAGTCGCTTAGGACAATGAAAAGCATGTGCAAACGCCTGGAACGACAGTGGAGGGTGGACTATGAAACTACTGCTAAAATGATTTATAAGAAATCCCTGAAAGAAATGCATAAATTGATGAAGGAGGCTAGGAGGGCTCACATAGCTAAGTGTATTGATAACGCTGATAAACCTGGTAAGGTAATTTTCAAGGTTGTCAATTCCTTCCTCAAACCTCGTGAACTGGTGATTGATGCCCTGCCCTCTGTAGCTCTGTGTGAGAGACTTTCGGATTTTTTTAATAATAAAATTCGTACGGTCTACAAGTCCTTTTCTGCAGAAGTTGAAACGGCCAAAGTAGATGTGATTGAAAGGAGAGTACCAGTGCCTCTCTTTTCTGAATGTGCTCCTATCTCCCAGAAGGAGGCACTGACTGTGATCCGTGGATGCAAGTCTGGCTCTCCGGATGACCCGTGCCCCCCCAAATTGTGGAATGAGTTAGCACATTTCTCCATCCATGTGTTGTCCAAAATATGGAATACCTCCCTTACCTCTGGTATCTTCCCTGATTCATGGAAGCACGCCACTCTCCTTCCCCTTAAGAAGAAACCTAATGTTGACTTAGGGGAACTGAATAATTATAGACATATTTCCCTGCTGCCAGCGCCAGCAAAAATGCTAGAAAAGGTAGTGCAGCGACAATTGGCCAATTTCATCGAGAGCTACAGTATCCTACACGATACCCAATCTGGGTTCCGTGCTGGCTTTAGCACCGAGACAGCATTATTAGAAGTGGTTGATTCAGTAAGGATGGCGTTGGATTCAGGGGCATCAGCGATGCTGGTGCTCCTGGATCTTTCAGCGGCATTTGACACGGTAGACCACTCAATACTGGTTCAACGTCTTTCGGATATCAGTGTTGAGGGAACAGCCCTGGCTTGATTGAAGTCATTCCTTTATAAGCGCACACAAAGAGTGGCTTTTCAACCATATCAGTCCGACCGCAAGCACTTATGGTGCGGGGTGCCGCAGGGGTCGGCCTTAAGCCCGTTGTTGTTCAACATCTATCTGGCCCCATTATTTTCACTGATAGCCAACTGGGGTGTAATGGCGATTTCCTACGCCGACGACACCCAGTTGGTTTTCCCCTTTAATGATCAGTTGGAAGATTCTTTTAAGAGTTTTAAGGGCTGTCTAAAAGATATTGCTTACTGGATGAATAACAACAAACTTAAACTTAATGCAGAAAAAACAGAAGTGATGTTTTTCGGTATAAACCAGCTGCAGACCTTTGGTGGCCGGCGGAAATGGGCGCACCCCCCACTCCAGTAGGCACTACCAAAAACTTAGGAGTAAAGTGGGAGGCTGACTTATCCTTTTCGGCCCAAATTCAGCAGGTGACAGCCACCTGCTTCGGCATATTGAGAAATTTGCGAAAATTTATACATCTGCTGCCTGAGAATTGAGGTCGGGTCGTAGTCCATGCCACAGTGACTTCGCGGCTGGACTACGCGAACGGCCTTTACCTGGGCCTTCCGGCTTACCTTGTTAAGAAGCTTCAAATGGTTCAAAATGCGGCTGCGAGATTGCTTAGAGGTGTTCCATTCCGGCACCATATCTCTCCGCATATCAAGGAACTACATTGGTTGCCGGTAGCCAAAAGAATCAAATTTAGGGCCTTAACCCTAGCTTTTCGGTCTATCCATGGAACTTCCCCAGTTACTTGAAACAACGGCTAGGCGCTTACAAGCAGACGCGCTCACTGAGGTCTAATTCTCAGAATCTGCTCTGCACCCCACGAGTTAGGAAAGCTCGGTTGGGTGGCAGATCTTTTATGCTCAGGCGTCCATGCTATGGAACTCTCTGCCTAATGCTCTGCGCCAGATCATCTCCGAACCACAATTTAGGAAAGCAGCTAAAACATGGCTTTTTTGCCTAGACTAACTCTCTTGGAGCCTCGGTTGCGTGCCACCTGTTGCTCTAGCGCCGGGACACCTCCACTGGAGGTAGCTGTTCCCGCTCTACAAATGGCTGTATTATGATTATTATTATCAGTGGCGGCGAGGAGGGCGGTCTCGGTGCTGTGGTTGCTGCAGAATCCGGACTGGGAGGCGTCTAGGATGGCGTTCTCTTCGATGAAGGCGGTCAGCTGGGCCGTTTACGAGTCTCTCTGTGACTTTGGCGGCAAAAGGGAGGAGGGAGATGGGCCAGTAGTTTTTCAAGTC
This sequence comes from Calotriton arnoldi, assembly GCA_963921515.1. Taxonomy (NCBI): domain Eukaryota; kingdom Metazoa; phylum Chordata; class Amphibia; order Caudata; family Salamandridae; genus Calotriton; species Calotriton arnoldi. Next base: position 854,043 of record CAWUFW010007190.1, read on the forward strand.
AGTAGGGTCGGCCGTGGGCTTCTTGAGGAGGGGTTTGACCTCCACCCGCTTCCAGTCGTCTGGGAAGATGCCGGATTCAAAGGAGGCGCTGATGGTCCGTCCTAGTTCGGGTGCGATGGCGGCGGCGTCCCTGTGGTAGATGTGTGGTGGGCAGGGGTCCATGGGGGCTCCAGAGTGGGTGTTCGTCATGGCTGCGGTGGTTTGTTCAACGGTGGAAGGGTTCCAGGTTGTGATGGTTGTCTTGTTGTCTGTGGTGGGGAGGGCGGTGGTGTCTAGCGTCTGTTCGCTGAAGTTGTCGTAGAGGGCCTTGATTTTCAGATGGAAGTAGGAGCTGAGCTTGTTGCAGAGTTCCTGGGATGGTGTGACGTCCGTGGCTTCGCTGGGGGGTTTGGTGAATTGCTGTATGATGTTGAAAAGTTCTTTGGTTGTGTTGGTGTGGATCTTGTTCTTGATGAAGGTCCGCTTGGTGTCTCTTATGCGCTGGTGGTATTCCTTTAGGGCGCTTCTGTGGTTGTTCAGGTCTTCCGTGGTTTTCCCGTTTCGCCAGGTTTTCTCGAGGCATCTGCAGGAACACCTGGCTTCTTGGAGTTCGGTGGTGAACCAGGCGGCCTTCAGGGGGCGTAGTTTGGAGGGGTGGCGGAGGGGGGCGAGCTTGTCGGCGCAGCTGGAGATCCAGCGGTGAAGTTCTTTGGCTGCAGAGTTGGCGTCTTTCGTGGCGCAGGGGGGGTCTAGGAGGAGTTCCTCTGTGATCTTGCTCCAGTTCCTTCGTGGTGGGCGCGGGGCGGGTTTGGGTGCGTTGGTGGTGGTGAAGGTGAAGTGTACGCAGTGTTGGTCCATCCAGGGGGGCTGCGTGAGGTGGCTGAAGTGGATGTTTGTCCCTCCTGCGAAGATAGGGTTGAGGGTGTGTCCTGCTCTGTGGGTGGGGGTGTTGACGAGCTGCTTCAGTCCGAGGTTGGAGAGGTTGTCAAGGAGGGTGGTGGAGTCGGGGTCGCTGTGGTTGTCGAGGTGGAAGTTCAGGGCTCCGAGTAGGATGTAGTCCGTAGAGGTGATGGTGTGGGGTGCGACGAGGTCGGCAATTGTGGTTGCGGACTGGGTGCCAAGTCCAGGCGGTCTGTAGGTGAGGGTGCCGCGTAGCGAGGTCCTGGGGCTAGTCTGGATCTGGAAATGGAGGTGTTTTGTGTTGGAGTGGGGGTCGCTCGTGCTGGAGGTGGAGAGTCGGAGGGAGGCGTTGTGTGCGATGGCGAGTCCTTCTCCTGGGCGGTGGGGGCGGTCCTTTCTCTGGATCTTGTATCCGTCGGGGATGGCAGTGGCGATGTCGGGGCCGGAGGTGGCGGTGGTCCAGGTTTCCGTGAAGAAGGCGACGTCGGGTGAGAGGGTGTCGATCAGGTCCCAAATCTCTACGGCGTGTCTGTGTAGGGAGCGTACGTTGAGGAGGATGCCTGTCAGGGTTTCGGTGGTGCGGGCGTCCGGTGAACCTTCAGCGGTCGTGGGGGCGCTATTGGTGGTGAAGGATCGTCGGCAGTGTCTGCAGGAGAACTGTCCATGGGTGGTGTTCGGTGTGGATCTTTGGCAGTCGGTGTGTCTTCCGGGGTTGAGTGCGTGGAGGGCGGTGGAGTCGTATCGGTGGGGTCCCAGAGATCCAGCGTTCCTGGCACTGGCCGTGGTCGGGTCGCGGTCAAGTCGCGAAAATTAAATAAATACTAATAAATAAAAATTATTATTCAATTTATTATAATTAAATTACTTCCCACCCTATTCCCCTATAAACCCACAACCGCTATGGAACTAAAACGCAAAATGTAATTAAAAGATAATTAATATTCAATTTATTATAATTAAATTACTTCCCACCCTATTCCCCTATAAACCCATAACCCGCTACGGAACTAAAACGCAAAATTTTATTAAAATAAAATGTATAACTTCTAAAAATATAACACATACATTTAAAATACATACTAAAATACATAACACTAACTAAAAAACCGATATTTTTAACAACTATGGGGCCGATTCCGATTTCGGCCGGAAGGGCACCGAACGATGGTCGGAGCCCTTCCGACCGAATCGGAACGTGCCGCTCGGATTCCTTTCCGACCAAGCCATTCCGATGGGCTAGGTCGGAAAAGAATCCGACTCGGATTTCCGGATGGCTCATGCCGGGTTCGGAGAGCCCGTCAGCCATCCGGAAATCCCTCTGTACTCCCCCGGCTGCCTCTTTGCGACCGAGGGAGTACGATGGCAGTTATTCACTGCCTTTTCGTGCCGGTCTTTCCGGCACGAAAAGGCAGTCGGTCACTGTCTTTGGGGGCCCCCAGTGGGACCCCCATGGGTGCAAGGTCGCCGAATGGCGGCCTGGAGGCACCTATGGTGCCCCTCTGTTGAACCCTGCACCCGGTGGCAGGCACCTTGGGGTGCCGGCCACAGGGTGCAGGGTTGAACTGCACCCCTGCTTTCTCCAATGCCAGCATGCATTCCGTCCGGAATGCATGCTCCCATTGTGGGAGATACGAGTGCGACCGAACAGGGTTCGGTCGCATCGTACTGCCTGGGCCGTAACCGACGACAGCAGGTCGGTCGGTTACGGCTCCGGACCGATGTCGGACGGACCTGAGTCCGTCCGACATCGGAATCGGCCCCTATATTTTTGCAAACGATATTAATAACTTCGATATTTTGGAAAACGATATTTCTTACCTTAAACTCGATATTCTTGACCATGGTATTCTGGTAGTCGATATTTCTGTATCACGATATTTTGCACTCGATATTAGTGCAAGTCGACATTTCCTACTCGATATTCTGACTGTTTACCCATTGAATTACCACCAATATGCCAGCGCCCGCACTTTATTATTTATTTTTTATGACTGGAGGATGCCATCATGCCATGGACCCTTTCAATATGCCACCAATGTCCACCTTTATGCCTGTGCCAGGTTTTTTTTGGTTTTTTTTTTTAACCAGCAGTAGATACGATCATGAGTCATGACATTTATGCTCAATGTGTCAAGAATTATCAGCAAAATGCCATTGCCAGCACCATCACCTCTGCGCGCGCACACACACGCATTTGTGTGCATGAACTCATACATAAACACACAGGAATGCACTAGCAACACACCTTAGCGCAAGCTTCGTCCGTCTCTGTCGGTGTTTAAGACTATTTTTGCTCGCCTTCCTCTGGCTGCCTGCATGGATCCGGTTCCAGCTGCTTAACATTCCTGTGGCCCCGAAACGTTTCCTTGATGTCTCTGGTCCTGATCCTGTTTCCCACATTATGCCAAGGCCGGCGTCACACATAGCGTGAAAGACAACACATGGCAAGTGTGGGCTGGGAGTGATCGATCGCAGCGTAAATTTGACATCTGGCATGTCATTCATTATAGAGAGGTGTTCGTGGTGCTCTGTTTGAGAGCTCTGGGTCATGTGTAGGTCCGGGTTCCAAACACAGGACTTCATGTCAATGTTGTAAAGACTCAAACTGTGGACATTGGCTTGGATGAGCGCGATAGGTGCTTTATTTGTCGAACATTAATCTCCAGGGCCGACAGTTTTGCTCAGAAGCCCTCGGCCGGTGCTATCGAAGAGCGGGGTGACGAATACCACTGCTGTGCAGTCTTGGTTCCACCTCAGCGTGCCTCCTTAATGCACCACTAGAGACCCCCCCCCTCCTTAATCACGATCTTGTAAGTGCCGGTCCTTACAAGTAAGTGCCGGTGGACCCCACCTCCAACCACCGGCTCAATTAAAGCACCCAGCATGATCCTCAGACAAAGCAGACATGAGCAGTTTGTATCTTTTTTCCATTTTCACTTAGAGGGTCTGGAGTTGTACACTGCACACCTTCAGCCACTCTGACTGATGGGGATGAAAGTGTTGGTTTAGCACCAAAATCCCTGTAACAGAGAGGTGCCCCTATACTCAGGCTGGTTTCACAGATCCCTTTGCCTCGTGCAGCCAGATGACAGAGATCCGACGAGCTTAGACCTCAGTGAACCCTCAAGCTACAGAGCTCTCGAGGCTCGTTCTCTTGACAGCAGCCCTAGCTCTCACTTTACACAAACATCAGTCAGTCTGTGCCTCAGTTAGCTCTATTTTGGAGGTGAGTCCTCGAACAACAGCATTTTGAATTTCAGAGATGTCATAGGCAGCTGAGAAAAAAAGAGTAATCACTCAGACAATATTGAGTGTACCGATTCAAATTTCAGCCAGCACAACTACCTCTCAGGTTACAGATCTAGCTATCCCTGGATTCTGACTGAAGAGCCATCCCTCATGGTACACAGATGTTACATGCTCACAGACCAACCCCCCCTCAGCTTGCCCTTGTCATACATATAACCCCCTTCAGTTAAGTACATTTCAAGCTCAGGTTTTGGACAGCAGGGCTATTCCTCAGGGTACAGGAATCTTACAAGATCGGATATCACAAAATAGTGTAAATCCTTGTATCACAGATTTTCAGGGTGAGGCTTCAGAAAATGGATATACTTCACTTCACACTGATTGGCTGGGCTCCAGGTGAGCTCCTAACACTTTGCTCGTTTTTTTACAGCTCAACTTTCAATATATGGTAGCCAAAAGGGCAAAGTACATGTGCTCATACTTCAGTAACTTATAGTTACAACCATAAAGCCAAAGGTATCCGTTTACCTCTGATGGGCCACATAGAAACACCATACCATGGCGTCTCTGCACTGTAGGCAACTAACAATTTCAGCAACTGGGACATGGGCCTTGGGCTCTTGAACAAGTGGCTATTTTTCAATTTAATTTCATATAATTAAACTACTTTTCACCCATGTAAAATACTGAGAGGGTTTGGAAGCCCTCAGTAAGAAATGGAGACATCCGACAAGATGGGTCAGTGAATTAACAGCCATCACTGACACTTGTTATGATCTGTAGGTCACTGCGATTTCGATCCACAGCAAGCAGCACCATTGCAGTTTTACGGGGAAACATCGTTTACAACGCACGCGTTACAACGCGTGTCATTACAACAAATGTTTTACAACGCGAAATCCATTACAACGCATGTCATTACATCGCATAATCCATTACAACGCATTCCCCAAAGTAACGCCCGGCGGAGTTAGAATAGTAATTGCGTTGTAATGGATTATACGTTGTAACGACATGCGTTGTAACGACATGCGTTGTAATGGATTTTGCAATGTAAAAAATGTGTTGTAATGACGCGTTGTAGCGCGTGCGTTGTAAAGTGTCATATTCAGTTTTACGTCCTTGTGAGATCAGTGTATATACTATCACTAAATTAGGCGATAGTAACACCTGCTAGTTTGCTAGTTAAAGCACTTGGAAATGGCCGAAGTGAGCTATAAAGTGCTACGTAAAAACGAGTTATTAATGTCAGTCTTGGCTTGCACCTACAACAATTGTTTGCTCATTCAGAGTGTCGTAGTGAGGTATAGACACATTGTCCTATGGGGTTATTTAAGTGTGGCGATTGGACCACTGCTGCATCAACAGATCAAAGAGTGCTGGTGCAGACATGGTGGGAAATCTTACACCAAAATTCCAAAGCAACAAAACCCATGTCATGGCGACCGGTCAGAATCTTATTCAGAAATGTTGCATTCAGAAACACAAAACAACAATGGCCCTGACATGTGGGGGTCATCATTTTATTTTCCTGTTTGTGAGCACTATGCCGAGTATACTGAATTATATTATGGTATTATGTGCCATTAACTTATATCTTTGACACCCTGCACCACAGTAACACTTTCTCAGGCATCTATGCACTATCTGGGCCAATCCTCGCTACAACCCACTAAATTTGTCTATTAGCTATATATTTTGTCAGAGGCAGATACAGAATGGCTGTTTTCCGGATACAAACTAATTAAGTTTCTTACTGACTTAAGTGTGATCCCCTACTATGCAAACCCAAAAGATATGCTGGGGTGAATCATCTGCACACAGGAGAAGAACCATCTCCTGGTATGTAATAGCTGTATTAATTCTGTTAACTATCCCCTTCTGGGCGGCCCAAGATGCAAAGCATATATTGTACCTAATTTGCAGCTCCAGTCGCACTTTCAGGGGCAGTGTCCTCGTGGCCACATTCCTGCATGTGTGCATTGGATCATTATATACCACTCTGATAACCGATTTTAAAAACTACTCATAACAAGCATTCACAATGCAATAGGTCTCGCATTTACGCAAGTTTAAGCTATTGGCATTGTAAATGACAATGCCTTTTATTTATGTTTTTAAACCCAGAACATAAATAAAAGGCATTGTCATTTACAATGCCAATAGCTTAAACTCACACAAATGCGAGACCTATTGCATCGCAAATGCTTCTTTTGCATTGTGGCAAACTTTGGGCACGTGAGCACTGGACAGTTAAAGAGTTTGGGGCAGATGCACAGCGTGATAACCTTTGGGTATATGGACACTTAGAGGGGCTTGGGCACACGGTCGGCGGGGGGGAGGGGGGGGGTTGGCGTATGGACAGAATGAAGCCCTGTTGCCACATGGATAGTCTGAGGAGTCTGGGACATATTACACGTCAGTAAGTGGGGCAAATATAGTGTGGGGAATCTTGGACACAGAAGAGGTGCGTTGGGCCGCCTGTGTGAGGTTACTTAGATAGAGCGCAGCAAGTTTGGGTCACATGGCCAGGCGCTTGGGGCTTGTGCAACGTGTGAAAAGCTTGGAGGGCACAAGTGTAAGGCTCTGACTGGAAAGGAATGTGAGCAACTGACGCTATCATGGCGATAGTAGGCCCCAGCATCCTGAGTGGGTCACCTGATAGGATCAACTTAAACCAAAGCGCCTCGCAGCGGCGCTACTTGAAAAGTATACGCTCTTTATTGTAAGGGAGGCGTCGATGCTGTGCGGAAGCGCTATGTATACAACGCAATAGATATACTCCCAGTCTCCCATGCCCCTTCCGAGCCCCCTTCGGGCAGTGTGCCTGTCTCCTTAAGATGCAGACTTTCCCCCAAAGCCAGTAATTGCAGCGCCTGCTGCTGCCGAGTACCTAATCATCCTGGGGCAGATTTACAAGGCCCTTGCGCCACTTTTCCCATGTTAAAAATGACGCAAAAGTGGCGCAAGGACCTTGTAAATAAGCCCCCCTATCTCCAGGGTGACTCCTGCGTCTGCCGTGATTACAGGACGCGTGCACAGATTGTGAGGAACAGAATGCTTCTGGCCTGGTCCCTGTTCGGGGGGGGAATGTAGAGAGGCGAGAGTGAGGCGTCGGAGGAGGCGGAGAAGTGCCGTGCTGGGGCAAGTCTAAAAAAGTATTTGCAATGCAATAGGTCTCGCATTTAAATGAGAGACCTATGCCCCTATTGTCCCGGCTGCTTCAAAAGTGAAAGTGCGCATGGCGTGCTAAATGTAAGCAGAGCACGTCAAGAGAAACTCAATAAAGAAAATAGTGCTCACAGACTAAAAAAGACGTACCGTGTAACATCCGAAGTAAAGGGGGCAGTCGCCATGGGAGGTTACAGATGAAGACAAGGCGGTACTAAAGAGGGACTAACAAGCCTCTTCACGAATCAGAAGCCAGCATTTACGTGGGACACTGACGGTAAACATCGTTTACCCCGAATCCGGAACACCGCATGCAATTACAACGCGGTCGTTACAACGACTGTGTTGTTACAACGCATGCCATTACTCCGCAAGTCAGAACAACGACTTGCTCTAGGGGTCAGAAGGTGTTGGATACACCTTCCCTACTGTTGCACAGACTGGAGTTGGAATAGTAAATTATACTATTCCAACATCCAGCGCCCCCCCTAGAACAAGTCGTTGTTCCGACTTGCGGAGTAAAGGCATGCTTTCTTACAAAGCGGTCGTTGTAATGACCGCGTTGTAATGGCATGCGGAAAAAAAGCATGCGTGATAACATGGCATATTCGACACTGACACAAGCCAATGACAAATATGGGCGGAGAGTGGGTGGAGCTTCTATTACATACTCCACTACAACAAGTCTTCCAGAGCAGAGCATGCGCGCTGACTCTAGGCTCGACCTAAAAATACCATCGTTTTTTAAACATGCCAACTTCGCCGTATATATATAAGTTTTGGCTTCACCCAATACTCTCTACCCACTAGTCTTCTTCAATGACGCCTTGTTCTGAAACAACATTTTTTGAGGATTCTGCTCATTCCTTTAACTACATTTCCACTACTTCTGTATTCAAATCGAATTGTCTTTGCATGCCTTGACAAAACAAATGAAATGTCGGATTCTACTTTGAATAACGAGTCAAGTTGCAGAAAACGTGCAAAGGCCTGAACCTCCATGGAAAGTTCCACACTCCGAGGCATAGAGTCACAGGTAAAAATATATAAAAAATCGTCAAAGAAAAATAAGGGAGCGGACACAGCCACTAGTGTGATTGTAAAGAAGACAATGAAGGGATGTCGTATGATAGAGGGCCAACGAGAGGGAATTAATGTGTTTCTACATTTATTCAGATAAAACTACCTATAGCCCGCCTCTGTGTTCTGTGTGCCCACTGCAGAAATCTGAACATAGAACGTACAATGCACATGCTCAAAACTGTGGTTCATAGCTTTAATACCATAACTCATGATAGAAGGACATTTGACAAGTTAGTACTATTCAAAGGTAAAACGTACCTTTGATTTATGTCACAAAATAGCAGAAAATTGCATGGAACCAGTGGTACAGATAGATTTGCAAATAGAGAGCCAGAATAACATGATATACAGACCCCAAATAATATATCTTATATAAAGACAAAGCATATATAATGTTAGAAGAAAAATTCACACGTTTAATATTTGCATCCCGAATACAGGGCAGGTCCAACAGCCAAGAAGCATTTTCATAAGAGATAATTGTTAGAAATGGGGTCTCTAGTTGGCAGAGGTATGCCCCTTGTCTAAGTAGAGACCACCACTCTAGTCAGGGTAAGCTAGATACACACTAAAAGATAACCTGTGCTAACCATCTGGTAGCTTGACACGGAGCAGTCAGGCTTATCCAAATTGGCTTTCTGTAAAGTATTTATGCAACACACACACACCCACACACACACACACACACACGGACCCACACACACCCACACGAAAAAACACAAAAAGACTCCACACAGAAATATAGGCAATAATTGTATGGTTGAATTAAGACCAAAATGACAAAATCCAATAGATAGAACCGGAGTTATGAACTTTTAAAGGTGAATTGAAAATATAGTGCTTATAGTCATAAATCGCCAACCGGGGACATCTGGTTGCACCAAAAGCTTAGGATGACTACGATGGAATGCGGGTCGGATACAAGGACCAGCCTTGTCCCGCTGAAAACAGTACCTTTGGAGGGGCTGTGTCGATGTCGAGGCTGAGATGCAAGGAGCAGGGAGGTGATGTGTCATCGTCAATCAGAAGGATACGTACGCGATGCGTCGTCATCACGTTGTGTACTTGGAGAAAGCTTTGTCACTAAGCAGCACTGAAGATGGGGGATGCATCGTCGTTGAGCAGTGCACTTGGGGAGGCTTCTTCGTTGAGCGGCACAGGAGATGGTGATGCGTCATCATCGGGGGAACTGTGCCAGTCCCTATCTTCACAACAGCGGAGATGCGTCATCGTCAAGAGTTGCAGCACTGAAAATCTCACTTCCAAGGGCCCAGGACTGGATTGGCCCCACTTGACAGGGCAGGACTCACAGATGACAGAGTCCAGGTTCTGTTTCAGAGTTAAAGGAAGTCTTTGATGTCCCTGAGACTTCAGAACAGGGGTCAAGCCAGAATGCCCCTGGAGTCACTCTGTGTTCAAGTGAGATGCGTCCAGTCCCTTTCCTCAGCAGGGTAGAGGGTAGCAGGCAGGAAGGTAGCACAGCAGAGCAGAAAAGCAGTTCTTTCAGAGCAGCAGTCCAGCAGAGTTCCAGCCCTTGTAGCAGCACAGCAGTCCTTCCTCTTTGCAGAGTTCTTCACAGGTACAGTAGTGTTTGGTTTGGTGGGTCAGAGACCCAGTACTTATACCCAGTTGTGCCTTTGAAGAGGGGGTGACTGCAAACAAGGGTCTTTCTTCCCAGTCGTGGCTCCAGACTAATAGTAGGTGGTAATCATCCCTTTGCGAGGGGACAGGGCACTGCCTATTCAGGTGTGTCAGCCCCTCCCTCCCTTCCTGTCCACGAAGGGACATCAGAATGCAGATGAGTGCTCAGGTACACCTAACATTCCAGTGTTTGTGGCTATCTAGAGGGAATGCACAAAGTGTAGGTGTCACCCACCCCAGACGTGTACTGGAGAAAGGCTGCAGGCACACAGAGCAGTAAGAGCAGAGAACTGCCCACTTTCTAAAAGTAGCATTTCTAAAATAGTAATGTGAAATCCAACTTTACCTGTAAAGAGGATTTATCATTACCATTCCAGCAATATAAAACATGACAGCTACTCCTTTCTAATCAGGAATTGCAGCTTAAAAGTGTATTAGGAATTCCCAATGTTAAACTATGTGAGGAGTAGGCCTCAAAGTAATGAAAAATTAATGTAGGTGTTTTTCACTACCAGGACATGCAAAACTTAAAAGTATATGTCCTACCTTTTACTTACACAGCGCACAGCACTTTGGGCTACCCAGGGCCTACCTTAGGGGTGACTTATGTGTAATAAAAGGGGAGATTTAGTCTTGGCAAAGGGTTTGAAATGCCAAGTTGAAGTGGCAGTTAACTGCAAACACAGGCCCTGCAGTGGCAGGCTGAGACAGGTTTGAAAGGCTACTTGTGTGGGTGGCAGAATCAGTGTTCCAGACCCACTAGTAGCATTTAATTTACAGGCACCCTGGGTATATGGTATACCACTTTACAAGGGACTTATAAGTAAAATAAATATGCCAATTGTGTATACATCAATGTTACCATGTTTAGGGAAGAAGCACGTGCTCTTTAGCACGGGTCAGCAGTGGTAAAGTGCTCAGAGTCCCAAGGCCAACAAAAAGAATCAGGAAAAAGAGGAGGAGGGGGGCAAAACTCTTTGGGGTGATTCTTCAGAGAGGGCCATTTTCCAACACAACCCAACTCCAGCCTAAAGCCAGGGTAGACTAATCAATACCTTGATGGACCTCCCTGCTAAGAGAGGTAGAACATGGGCAATGGCCCAGTACTGCATGGTTACTTGCCAGTTCTAAGCCTCTCTGAACCCAGTTGGATATCTCTGTCGATACTCTCTGGGGCCACTGCACTAACTAATAGGGAATCCTTTTCTTTACCTGTGGACCCCATCTGTACAGCACTTAACCTTATTTTGATCACAGATGCATCCCAGTAGGTAGACACTGCCACCATGGCTATGAAAGTGATGTGGCCCATTCCACCCCTTGGGTCTGGCTTCTGTCTCCAACCCAAGGAAAACTCTATCCATAAGGACATCAACCAACAGAGGCCAATGATAGCTGTCAGTGTCAAGAGCCAGGCCAGAGGCCATTCAGGGCTCTCTGACATTTCTCAGCGTAGGGGGCAGTAGCCACAGGCGACTTGCACCTTTTTTCCACTCTCCCTCCCACCTGTTCAGGGGTGATATCCTGAGCCTGGTCCTTAAACCCAGGGTCTGTATCCTTAGGCTGAACATCTGCCTGGCAAGCCAGGACTTCCAGGGGAGTACAACTACCCAATCCCCCCAGGGAGACACATTCTGCATGTATTGTGAGTCTGCCTGGCGCAGGTCTCCAGCCCTCTGTCCCTGTGACAGTGCATGGAGCTCCCCAGGCCAGAAGTGGCCTCACCAGGGTCAGTCTTTGGGTACTCTGATCTCAGAGCTGGCAACCCCTGACCATCTGGTCCTCCTACGGCGGACTGTTTCCACCTCTTGCCCCTATCTCTGGGCCTCTGTATCCTCTGCTGTGGAGTGGTTTCCCCAGAAGACAGAACTGGTAGGATGCTTGTGGCAGCCACTCCACCCAGCTCTCCTGACACTCTGGGACTCACCCCAGTGGCTGGTCTCATAGTGCAGATTAGGCCCCTCTGCTGGTGTTCCCTCTGGGAACAACCCAAGGTCTGGGGCTGGTAATAGGACACTCTGGGTCTCTGCCCACCCCATTTATCCTCCTACTCTTAGAAGCGACATGGGACCCTCCCCACTATACTGGAACCTGTCTGGGTTACTGCAAACCTCCACCTCACTCTGTTGAGGTGAACCTGAGCCACCCCCTTAGGATCCCTACCAAATGCCTCCTCAGACACTGTGGTATACTCACCCAGAGGTCTGCCTCCCTCTGCAGGCTCCCTGGGGTCAGATAACCTGCCACCGACCAAGTGTTGGTGTAGCTCTGGAAAACAGTGTCTGAATATGTACTCTCTAGCCATCAAATTGTACAGCCCCCTCATAAGTGTTTACCTCTCTATCCTTCATCCAACCATCTTGTGCCTTGCAAAAGTACCCCACAGAATCCTCCTAGGACGGGTGAGACAGTTTCTGACTGCCTCTGAATTTCAACCCGCACTCTTTGGGGGTAAATTAATATTTCCTGGCAAGGGCCTCCTTCATGGTGAGATAATCAAAGTGCCTTTCTCTAGGGCCAGCAGGGCATCTCTCCCATCACCAGGCATATGACTCAAAAGGCCAGATCCCCAATCCTCCTCAGGGATCCTGAGTACTTCTAGAGCTACTTCATATGTCTGAAGCCACTTGTCTATGTCATCCCCCTCCTTGAAGTCAGGCACCAAGTCTCTGGGTGTGTGGACTCTTTCTACTGCACTGGACACCGTAGTTTTGCTGCCACCATTTTTGCTAGACTCTTACAGCTGTTTGGCCTTCAGATCCAGCTCCTCGAAACACAGTTCGTGAGCCAGCAAGACCTTTTTCTCCTTGAAAGTCCTCTCAGCCTCAGCTTTTTTTTCCTCTACAGCCAGCTGGACCTGCTGAAGCGACAGGTCCCTCTCAGCCTGTCTGTCCTTGAACTCCTCAGGAGACAGGGTTTGGGAGGAGACACACTGCTTCCTACATAGGATCCAGGAGGGATCTCTCCCTCTGGGAGATTGCCTCTCTCTTCTAGAGCCTTTGCTCAGTCATTCTCTGCTCCTCTCCCTCCTTCTCAACACCACTTTCCCCCTGGGGCACTGATTCTGAGGTCAAGTCCAACCAGGGGTCTGCATTCTCAAAAGTGCTGAAGCAGTCCTCTTCAGACTCTTCCTGTGGCGCAGATTGTGTTCTGCCCCCCCCCCACCCCAGGCTCTAAGGGCGAACTGTTACTCAAAATTTTGGTTCACCCATAGGGATTTTCAGTCCTCTCTCTCTGGACACCTTCCTCAGCTCAGCCAATACAGTTGATGTTCAGCTCCATATGTGACAGGCCCCTGGTACATACACTGCTCCCTGCCCCATCCTGGGTGTCTCGATTCCCCTTCTGGAGGCAGTAGGGTCCTTCCCTCAGCGGATTTCCTCCTCTGTTGATGCTTGCAGCCTCCTTACTTCCTCATACATAGGCTCTGAGGGCTATTTGTAGGTCTACCTTGAAAGCTTTCCTGCCCACATTCAGCCCCCTCTCCTTGGAGAACTCCTTCAGTTTACTCCCAGTGTAGTTTGCTAGGTAGGTGAGATCCATGGACATTCTCACAAGGTTTCCCAAATGCAATAACTAAAAGAGTCCCAGGTTGATAAAGGTGAAGCGAAGTCAAATTTAGAAAAATGGCCAATTGAGAGAAAACAAAATTTAAAACATGTAATGGTCTTATCTATATAGTAGTAGTAAACTATATGGTATTGCACAAACACAAGTCCTATCTTTACCGCTGATCACCAATGTTATAAATGGGGCCTCTATTTGGCAGAGGTATGCACACTGTCCAAGTAGGAACCACCACTCTAGTCAGAGTACGCTAGATACACACTAAAAGATAACTTGTGCTCACCCTCTGGTAGCTTGCCACAGAGCAGTCAGTTTTATCTAAAGAGACAATGTGTAAAGTATTTGTGCAACACACACACAGTAACACAATGAATACACCACAAAAAGACTCCACATTAGAAAAATAGGCAATAATTTAATGAATAAATCAAGACCAAAATGACAAAAATCCAATAAGTTGAACCGAAGGTATGAATTTTTAAAGATTAAATGAAAATATAGTGCTTAGAGTCATAAAGCGCCAACCGGGGACAATCCAAAAGTTCAGACTGACTTCGATGGAGTGCAGGTCGGATAAAGGGGCCAGCCTTGGCCTGCTGAAAACAGTACCTTAGGACGGGCTGCACTGATGTCAAGGCTGAGATGTGAGGAGCAGGGAAGCAATGCGCCATCGCCAAACAGAAGGATTCATATGCGATGCTTCGTTGTCGAGCCGTGCACTCGGGGAAACCGTTGTCGAGCAGCATTGAAGATGGGCAATGTATCGCTGTTGAGCCGCGGACTCGGGATACTATTTTGTCTAGTAACGCAGGAGATCGCGATGCGTCGTCATCGGGGGAAGTGCGCCGCTTCAGAGCTTACATAAACAGCTGCTTGCAAATTGCCATATTGACATCCACCAACTGGACCTTTGTCATGTGTGACACCATCAGCCAACTTAGCTTTATAACTGACACCACTTTGCATACTAATATTTTAAGGTCATACTACTGGCTTTAATATGGAAATACAAGTTCCAGAATGCAACCTGCTGTCCATGAAAATTCCAAAGCTAGCTGGCTGTGTCATATAAGACATAGGACCATTTAGCAGCTCGGGATGGAACGAAAATACCAACAATCTTCATTTTTTTGTCTGTGGGAGGGTCTATGCACATTTGTTCTATTTAAAGAAGCCACCTGGTCCCTATAAACACTGTTTCTGTGGGGTGCTAACAGAGAGTGCTGCTAATGAAAATATGAAGGAATTAAAGACAAAATCTTGTGATTCTTGGCAAATCACTTAATTCCAACCCGTGGCAACAAAAACTGGAATGTCCTTGTGCAATGTAACCTGTGCTCAAGTGAAGCATTCCAATAACTTCGGGCCGAATCCTTGCAATATAAAACTGCAAATAAATTAAAAAAATATAACCCCCTGGATAAAAGTAGAACCCTCTCTATTGCCCCCACACTTCCCTTTGGGAGATAAGCATGACTGCTCAATGAAGCATCGGAAAGCCTCCTTGTAATGCCCTACGGCTGGGGCAGAGGGAGGTACACCATATCCTGTGCCTGTTCAGGCTGCCCCATTGTTATTCTGCATGTAATAATGGGTAGGCCTACAGTCTGTGCTAGATCGGGGAAGAGCTGCTGTGGCCTTTCTAGTTCAGAGGAGCAGTGCAAGCTGGATCCAAAGCTGACAATTGTACAGGAAATTGAGCCTCGGGCACAGGACAAATGCTCGCCTGCCCAATCCGAGCCTGCATCTCTCCCTGCAAATGTATTGGCTCGCCCACCTCTCAGTGGTGGCTGGCATCTACGGGAAGGGGGAGGGGGAGGTGGGCGCGTGCAAAATAATATTTAAAAAATAAAAAACTTACCCGAAGACAGACACGACGTCCTCTGCACCCAATGTCTTCCCACTGCAGCCCAGCCAACAGGAAACTCCCTTGACCAATCCTGGTGCTGCTCTCATGCAGCATGAGAGCAGCACCTTGATTGGAGGGAGCGCCTCACGCAGCGCTCCACAGCACTCTGGAAGCCTGCACTTGTTCTAACCCAGCTGTCGTAAGACAACTGGGTTAGAGATGTTTAAAGTGTGCATGTGTGGCTGGCTGTTGCAAGATGGCCGGCCAAAAGGACATACGCTCTTTGAACAGTGCATTCACAACCCTCCCTGCTGATGTCACTCAGCAGGCCAGGCCTGCCCTGTTCTGACGCTCTGTTCGGGATGGGGAATGAAAAATAAAATGGTAATGGGGGTGATTTAAGTGGGTTGGCACTTCTCCGCTCCAACGGGGTAGCCGGCCCTGCCACCTCTATACGGCCGTGCCACTGAGTGCTGAGCACTTCCAGTGGGCAGTATTGCCTCCCGTGAGGCGACCTGCGGAAATGGCGTCTTTGTTGCGCAGGAAGGTGGCCCCCCTCCTCCATGGCCCCACTTCTCTGCACAAAGCCCGATAAATGGCGCCCCCTTCCTGATCCGTGGGAAGGCGTGGGCTCTTACTGTAGGTGTGTAATTCGAGGTTGGGAAGGAACGTTAATGAAAGGAGTTTACAATTATCACCTGTTATTTGAAGCTCCCACTGAGAGTTATGTTTTCAATGTATATTAACACCCACTAACGCCAAGACACAACTTAGTAGACATGAGACAAGCTACAAATACCTGCAGGAGACACTCAGCCAACTGAACTCTTCTGTAACATTTTTTTCCAGACTTAGAGAACAATGTTTAAACACTGAGAGCACCTTTGGAAAGGCACAGTATAAGAGGTACAAGTAATTAAAAGTATTTCTTAAGTCTTGGGTTTGACACATGCCCTTTTTCAGTGAAAAGCAAAGGCAGATAACTGCTCTGACTTTCAAGTCTGATTTAAAGTGCAGAAAACCTGGTTCCAGTCCAATGATTTGCGAGTATGTCCGAATCACCCTGGTGTTGTTTGGAGCTTATCTGAATTTTTTGCTCATCTCTCTTGGTGACCACTTCCTTTTCGCACTGGTTGAAGCTCGCAAACTGAGTCTTCACAGTGCATTTCATACTTTTAGTACACACTTAGATCATTACAGGAAAAAACACGACTTCGCACTTGGCTGCCTTACACCTTAGTTACCACCCACCAGACCAAGCATCATCTTTTCTTGAACCAGCCTTTCCTCTCTCACTGCCTCCAGGATATCAGTTCTGTTGCAGAGAGAGGAGGTCGTTTTTCACCTTAGCCTATTTGCAGCGCCAGTAGAATAGGCATTTTTCGGTGATATGTATTTGCAAATTAAAATGGGAAGGAAATATATTGTAAAAGGCCTGGCTGATTTTTTTGCATTTTCCTTTATGAAAATTACACAAAATGGCCAACAAAGTATGTGAAATTATGCAAAATGCTAGCTTTGGCATTTCCCACTATTTTGTAGCTCAAAAAGTGTGTGCATGTCCATTTTTTGTGCAAAAAGACGCATTTTGCGCTGAGAAGTAGAGCAAAATCACACATGAAGGGTTCTTTCAGTGCTCCTTCAATAGGATTTTTACCCGATATCTCAATGCTGCATCATGGCATAATGGCGTAATCTTAGGCATTTTGGAGAACAATCGTAACACAAAATGCAAGAAATTATGAAAAATTACACAGGCGTAAATTAAATTTCTCCTGGCTAAATGTTGCTATGTATAATCAGGCCTGGTTTTTATCACTCAAAGAAAACTATAGCCTGTGGTGTCTAAGAATAGGTCAACGTTGAAAATGTCTAGCACAAGGCAAAGGGGCTGAATTGTCCTTTGGACCTAAATGTAGGTTTTTAGGAACTGTCCTGCAACAAGGGGATTGTGACAGGTGCAAAGCGTTGGTGATGCTCCCTTCAGGAGGATCCGCCAACCCTACTGGCGTGGGATGTCCTCCTCACCAGCAGCGTCACAGCCAGGCCTCCCTTTTGGCACAGCGATGAAAGGAACCAAGATGGCTTTCTTGTCAATGCCTAGAGCGATGGATTGAGATGAAAATATGAGCGCTGTTCAGCCATTATTCCCTGCATACCCCAGCAAATAAATGGTGCAATCAGTGCTAGAATAGGTGTCTAGAAGTGATAACAAGGCTGATATGCATATAGCTGGGTCTAATCTGAGGTGACATGGTGGGAAAAAACACGATGGATTGGGATGCGGTCCCAAATAATTACCAGCGGCTGGGATTAATTCCATCATTCCATCCATCACTTTTGTTTACTTCATTAGGAGTTGCACCAAAGACAGGCCTGAATGTGCCAAACACATCAGATATCAGACGGAAAGAACTCTTTCTTGGGTCCAATGAGAAAGTGAAGATCACTTGTTTTGTAGTATACTGTAGTATAATTTCAATTTATATACTTGACAAGGTGCAATAGCACATTTGAGGACAGGCAGCTCTCTACATCGTGACAGTGCTTCAGTGGAACATTGTGTGCGTGTGTGTGTGTGTGTGTGTGTGTGTGTGTACACATGTGGCCTCGTAGAAACAAGTTTCAGTGTTGTTTATCAGTTCCTGTGGTATTCTCTTTTCATGCTTTGCCACTGGACCTCAGCATGTAGTGAAGTTAAAGGAGTGATAGCATACTTTCAAGGGGTTGGTGTATTGATGGAGAGCAGTGGGTCAATGGAGTGTGGACTCTCTAGAAGGTGTTTTGATGTCACGTGCACATGACAGAATGCTCAGTGGTGTTTCTGTGATCATGCTCCTGCGCTTGTATATGGAGTGACCAGTCGGTATGCATGAGTTGTGCCTGCCATTCTAGGGTGATTTGTTCAAGTTTGGATAGGTATGACCTTGGGTTCTGTTTTGTCCATCCTCGCCTGATGATGCCGAAGGATGCTTGCTGCGGACAGAGCATGTCTTGGACAGAGCATATTCATGGGAAATAGAGCATCATGCTGTCAGGGCTTGCAGCACCAAAGTTGGTGGGAGTGACCTGACCTGGATTCATTCTGAAGGAAGCAATAAGCAGCTGGCTCAGGGCTGAGCAGCAGGAAGTGGATAATGATGGTCCCACAGATTCCAACATTCTAGGATTCTCCTAGAGTAAAAAAGGCACAGCTTTCTCTGATCAAGGCAGACCAGTGGAGAAATGTGTTTTTCAGAGTTCACTTATTGAAGTTCTGGGTAAGTGAACCAGTAGCACTTAGAATATAAGACATGCGATTTAGGTGTGACCGACAAGGGCATAACTCAGAGCACGTTCAAAATCACTTTTTGCATTCGGTTTTCCGAGACTGGGCAAAAGGGCATATACAGAGACCTCACCTTGAACAGGTTGGGGAGGACGCGAAGACTGGAACTGAGGTGACTGCCCTCTTCCCTTGGAGCCAGCTGATGGGTGAGTGGTACCTTGTTACTCACATTGATGGAATCCCCCTGAGATGGCTCCAGTTTAGAAACATTTTAGCTGCTGCCGGATGCAACATTCATATTAACTTTCGTTTTTTGTATTTCCTTTATGCTTATATTCTGCAATTGTCTCTGGATTTAGCATTATATTCTCCAATTTCCACTGAGCCTGTGGCAAACCAACCCACTGATTCATACCAGAAGAATTGCGGTTGCATTATCCTACTGGCGTGCTACAGGGTCGGACTGGCCTATAGGGCAATCAGGCAGTGCCCAAAGGCATGATCTGATAGGTCAGTGTGTGGGCTGGTTTTTAGGCTGTTTGTGGGCTTGTTTTATGAGGTGCTCGGCTGATTTTTACTGTTGATTTCCCTGATATGAAAATAAAGATTGTCTGCAAGCAGCTCAACTCCATGCAGTCTTCCATACCTTATAAAACACTTATAGAGCGTGTCTCTACAAATTCAAAACTGCCCCAGTTTGCAAGCTTGGGCTACTTTATTAGCTTTTTAGTATACTAATGGGTGGACTACATTTATTGTGTTGCCCGGGTCTATTTGCAATCGTTCTAATACACTCACATTCCTTCACTCACTTCCATGTACTCACTTTCATTTATTTAAACACACCCTCAAACAGATTCTCACTCACCGTGCTCTCATTGGAGTGCGTGCACACACACACACACACTCTTTCACTAAAACCCATTCACTCTCAATCACTCACAAACACTCACAAATAAATACACACATGCACAGAGGAATAACATTTTTGTTGCTTCCCTTGCTTACTTAGCTAGCAACTTAGAGGCTCGATGGCAGAAGCACAGTAGGAAGCCGGTGCAGTGCACTGGAACCAGCAAGCCATGATTACCAAGTAGGATCCAGACAGAAAAGGGGAAGACCCACCTCAATACCTCTCCCAGCTTCTTGATAGGACTGGGGCTATGACAAGGACTGGAAGAACAGCCCTATAAGAAGCTGGAATAGTGCTGGGGATCCCGCTCCCTGCTGCTCTTTGAAGCTTTTCATTGGCTGTGTGGCTATTCATATTGACTGAGGCATGTACAGTATATCTGCAATATAAAATGGATTGTGCCTGTGTGAGGTGATCGTAGTTGTACTTTTCTTACATGCTATATCTTTGCGCTCATTTCTATTAAAGTATGTCCGCCATACCACACCAATATGGCTCAATAAGGGCGAACTACGTCTGTGGTTGTTCACCGTCACTGAGCGTAGGTCATCTTGTGCTACATGTTCTACAGTTCTTTAGCCCTTTAGTTGGACATTTTGCAATGATGGTTTCTCTAATGATGGCTCCCCATCAAAGCAATAGCGAAGGATTCAAAATCCCGTCCTTCTCCTTCGCCCATAAAAAACATTTCACAGCATCAGGCTGAAGAACTGGAGTTATTAGTAAAGAGATTTTAGGTTATACAAGGAAAGTAACCCACCATGGTCCAGGCCTGTTTGTGTTGTGGTACTTGTAACTTGTAAAGGGAATAATTACAATCTTTAATGAAAGTCAGAATGCAAATACAATACTAACTTGATAAGATACTCACATGCTATAGCATAAATTTAGATATTTTAGTTTGAAAAAAATAACACTTCAAAAGATCTGTTTTCAATTTGAAGAAATATTGCATATTTTATAGTCTCCAAGGTTTTGCCCCTTCAGTTGAGCAACATAAAACATAACCGTGCCAGCCTTTGGGATTAAATCAAACTGATTAGATTTCTGTTTCTTTTATAGTGACTAGTGTCACCACCTTTCTCCCCCAAAAAAAAATACCAGCCACCTGATTCTTAAGTAGAACCTTATGAAAAATCGTCTCAGGGCCGGCCTGACCGTAGCAGGCAAACGGCGTTTCCCCGGGAGGCTGGAAGGGTGGGGGCCGGTTTTGCAGCAGTGGGGGCTAGTTTTGTTACATGGGGCTGGTTTTGCAGCTGTGCTGCAATAATGGCCCCCAGTAACAAAGCAGCAGTCCCCAGAACCCCCGGGCCCCCATGGTTTGACAAAATTGCCAGGGCTGCTTCAGTTCCCAGTGGGGCCCTGACTCGTCTGTATTCATTTTTAACACGGCCTTTACATCATTTACTTTATCAGTCAGAGATCTTTAGGGAAGCCATAGGACACATTTTAAAGCGTTCTCTTCTTCCATTCACTGTTTTAGTTCATGCCGGTATAAAACTGCCAGGTGGCAACCTTAATAACGAACGACACGTTAGTCTGAAGTCCAACACTTCCAGTTTGTAATGAGCAAATCAGGAATGCTCGCCTCTGGCCCGGGTGTGGCAGGGAGTGTGTTGGACTTTGCTCATTCACTACTTCCGCCGAGTGCCACCGGCAGGTTGTCTATTAAACCGTTCTAAAGCTTTGGATAACGAAGTACGTGGCGTGTTTTTTTTTTACAGTGCTTTATGACACCAGGAGAACCTGCCCAGACCAGAGCATGTGGGAGTGGTGCCCCAGATCAAGGTTAAGGGGTGGCAATGGGGCCTTTCCTGACCGGGAAGTAGCCTGACTCTGCTGGGGGTCCATGAGAGGTGGTGTAATGCCATTAGTTGCATGCTCTTTGCTGAGAGAAGACGTCCCCCCTTGTGACACAGCAGATAATGGATTGCCTCCTGCACCATATCACAAAATTAACGCAATATTAACCCTCTCACCGTGTGAGAAATAGGGAAGGGGTATGAGGTGGCCACAGGGCGACTCATAGTCACTGTTCACTTCGCACTCCACCAAGATGGCGGCTGTGGTACAAATGTTGAGTTCTCCACGAGGAGGAGAAAGGGTACAAGAAGCCCTGAATGAGAACCATTTTGAAAAGAGGGAGTAGAGTGACAGCACAGGAGCCTCAGTGGATCTGAAGCCAAGGGAGAATAAAATGGACGGCCTGGGGATGGGGATGGAAGCTCAGATGGCCGGAGGGTGCTACTGATGTTCATAGGCAACATTAAGAACGATGAGGGTGACAGTTCCAGAGCTTAATGGAGCTGGGGATGAGGGAGAACTCTAGAGGCAGCCGCTGCCGAGCTCCTAATGTCCACCACCACCACTGGTCATGTCCACCAATAGCTGCATATTGGCTATCCGTCTTTGTACATGTCTTTGTCATGGTCGGGCAGACTATTCTTCCCTCACCTCGAATGGCGCCATTAGGATATGTCAAAGATATTCCACTAGGAGTTAGAAATTACACGCTCTCTCACTCCTCCTAGCTAAAGGACAAGCAGCTTTGCATTGGGGACATGGCCCACCGATTCTGCTCTGAAAAGACCTAGCTTACCATAAAGACCAGCTCAAAACATACACAGAGAAGCTTCCATGGCCGGTCAGACCAAAAGACATTTGGGAACCCTTAGCACTCCCTGTCACAAACCCAAACCAAATCCACCTCCCCCTCACCAACGTAAACACTGCAGATAATAGATACATGTTTCACCCACTGTTTGGGGAGCTGGGAGAGCTTTGAACTTTATGGGCTGTGGCATTTGTGTTAATGGACATCAGACATGCCCCATGAAAGTTAGAGCCATACGCCAAGCTTCTCGTTGTGGGCAGAAATTCTCAAAATGCACCTTGACGTACTACTGCACTATAGTGGTGTCATATGAAGTGATATGAATGGTAATGTGTGAGCTGTTGAGTGTTTTTAGACCATAAATTTCCTCTTGTTATTTGTATAATTAATAAAGGAATTCATAAAAAAAAGAATGATGAGTGTCCCACTCCATAAGAGGGAAGCGGTTAAAGAAGCAAAAACAAAAAGTAAGCCAGGGAGAGCGAAGAAGCTGCTTTTGGCAAAAGCGTGGCTGAGGACAAGTCAAAGAAAAAACATAAGGACTTTGCAACGATATGGGCAGGAGCCATGGCAGATGAAAACTGAGGAAGAAAAGGAAGAAAGGAATGGAAGAAAGAAGGGCATAAAGAAAAAAGAGAGTGCCAAGAAAAGCATGAGAACAAATGAGGTAAAGAGAAGGTTGTCTGAGAGAGAATCATTGGCCCTACTGGATCTCTCTGCAGCATTCAAGACTGTGGACCATGGGCTGCTATGTCAGAATTTAGCACTGGGGGTGGGAGTGAGAGGCAGAACTCTGAACTGGATCCAAGCAATTCTAGCAGAAACACTCCAGTACGTTTTGCTTGGTCAGTTTAGATCAGCAGCTGGGTCTTTGACTTGCTCCATTTCCTGGGCTCGACCTTCTCACCCCTCTTGCTTACCATCTAAATCAGACTTTTCCCACATGTTGACTGCGAGCACTAGTAGCTCGCAGGCTCTGTTGGAGTAGCTCGCTGCCTGTAGTTCCAAACTATTTAACTTCATGCCTGTCTGCTGATGCTGCACTTAAAAACACAATGAGTCCAGTTCTGGGAGGCTAGGCTGAGGGTGCAGGAGCAGGATTTAATCTCTTGTTAAATAATCAAGAGTGCTTTTGCTTCCTCTTAAGAAGCCTGAAAACAAATGCCTCAGTGCACATTGTTTGTAAACCTTCCTGACCACTACCCTGAAAAAGTATTGCTTCAATGGCTTCAGAGTTATTAAGCCCGATTCACAAACGGCCTCCGCACTGGTAGCAGAGGCCCCTCAGTCCTGGCAGGAGCTCTGCATTGCAGTTACCCATTGCGGGGCCCCCACCACATCTGCGGGGCTTCCATCACAAGTGCGCAGAGGCGGCTGCTCCATTTGGGCAGAGGAGCGTCGCTCCCCTTGCTGTAGGCACAGCAAAAGTGAAAAATAAAATGGTAATAAAGTGACTTTATTACAATTTTTTGTTCCGCTCTGCCAGCCGCCGTAGCTGAGTGTTAGGGCATTGGGGACGGGGCCATTGCTGCAGTGCAGCCTGGGAGCAGAGAGGAGGGGTGACTGGCTACACTACACCAGTTTAAACTGTGCATGTCACTTTGGCCGGCTGACTTGCGATGGCCAGCCTGACATGCGTAGTTTAAACTTCTCCAGCCCAAGCTGTTATACAGCTGGGTGGACAGCCAGCACAGTCCCCTAGTCCTGAGATGAGCGTGAGCCAGCCCGCTCTAACCAATCCCAGCATTGCTTTCATGCTGGGTAGCAGTATGAGAGCAGCGTTGGGATTAGTTAGAGGAGTTGGCTCTGGGGACGTCACTGGGCCATGCTCATAGCCGCAGGACAACTCGGGTGAATCCGATTTTCTTCCTGGTGCTAATGCTGCAGTGTGAGGATTCTACCTGTAGCACCTCCCTGCTGCAACCGTGTGCACCCATTCATCAGTTGGGGCCTCAGGTAAGTGCAATCCACTACACCCTTTTCTCTCATGGCCCACCGTCATCAGCGTGCCGATGCACCATCTCTCAGACCGCAGCCAGATCACTTGTAGTTAATGCTCCTGAAAGGTCTTGTAGTGAGGTGGTTTTAGGTGGTACAGGGACTAAACTGGAGCGGTTTTTGAATGGGACGCAAAAGGGTGATTACAAGTTATGTCGCCTCTGGAAGCTAGTTCTGACTTTGCCCTCAGATGGTACTGACCGACCCTGGGGTGACTCTGGAGCTGCCCTACAGCGAGGCTGGGTTTGGCTTTAGCATACAGCAGGCAGTCTGTGTCCGAGTGCGTGCAGAGGAGTGAAGTCTGGGCATCACGGGGAGCGCCTACAATTACAAGGCGCCTACACCAATGAAGTCACTGGACATACTGCCACTCACACAATATGTACATAATCTTTTTTGATGATTCAAAACCATGTGGAATATATAGGTGATCAAGAGGGTTTGTGCATATGTAACACGAGCTGATGCTTTTCAAAACATAAAGTGCCAAAACCAATATTGACAGAAACATCCCACCAGGGTGTGCGCTGCACAATCAGCCCTCTCAAATCAAAGACAGACAGAGGAGGATGGAGGGATCCTGGGAGGACAATAGGTAGAAGGGATTGTCGGAGAGAGATAGAGAGTGGAGAGTGGAGGAAGCGGGGAGGGTGTAGGGAGTTGGTAACCGGTAGGGGAAGGGGGTGTAGGGAGAAGGGACTGTTAGTGAGAGAGATAGAGACAGAGAGAGGCGGTGAGGGTGAGGGAGCCTGGGGGGTGTAGAGAGGAAGGATAGAGGGAGCCAGGGTTGTAAGAATAAGATATTGCTAGAGACAGAGAAAGAAAAAGATGGGCGGGAGCATGGGGGCAAGCGGTGTAGGGAGTAGCGGCTGTTAGCGAGACAGCAAGGGGATGGGGGTGTCGTGTGGTTTGTGGACTCGTGGTCTGCATTGCTAAGTTAGCTTAGGCCTGGCTGCCATGATGCCTCTTTGCGCACGTTACTTTGTGCTTTTGCCTTCCAGCCTCTGCTATTTTGGGACTGTCTGCCTTTCACCTTTTTTCCTATTCCCTTTGGGTTGCGTCTGCACATCATGTACAAGGTCAAAAAACAATGTCCATTGTTCTTGCTGATCTGGTCAGCCCCTCGCACTTAGACATAACACTGAATGCCACTGCACTGGAGGAATTCGAGTGCTTTTAATATTGTGATTTTCACTGTTAGACACACTTGGAGAAAAACCTTTCCAGAGAGAAGAGCTGTGCTTGTCTGATGATGTAAACCATTGCATCTAGATATTGAGGTATGGGGGTTCGCCTGACAATGCCCAGAGGTCTTCTGTTTTTATAATAAACTAGCTACTAGCACGGGGAGGGTGGTGTAGTCATTTAGTCCTATATCCACTGCTTTATGAAATGCTTTCCCGTTTATATTCTATGGAATTGTAACTATGCTTATTGTTTTATTCTTATGCATTATGCTGATAGTACTGGCACGTGTACTGTACCTTAGAGCACGTTAGTTAAAATAAATATTTTAAACTATACAGTGTCTCTTATTACGCACGTTGTGGACAAGTATGAGTGAGTTATGAAAGGGTGTTCTTGCTTCTGCGAGTCCTGAGAGAGAGATACTGTGTTCTGGGTTGTCTAATCATTGGCAGCATTGTTGCTAATGAGACGCTAAAGCTAGTCGGATTGGGGTGTTAGGTGCTAAGTTGTATGGTTGGCTCACCACTATATTCCGAGGTCCTATTATCCTGTGCATATCTCTGTGTATGTGCAGAATCCCTACAACATGGCGCAACCAACGAGGGGGCTGCTTATCTGCGAGACGCTTGAGTAGTTCTTGTGCTTGTCCACAACTCCCTTCACAGACGCTTCCGGAAGCGTGTGTGACGGTGATACCTCCTATATTGTCATTTTTATAGGTTCTTTCAAGCTTGAAGTTAGTAAAAGGTTTCTTAAATAATACCCTCTATTGTGCTGCCACATATTAGGTTGTCGAAATCTTTTAGCCTTATAATGGCTGTACAAATTGCGGCACATCGCCGCGCAGCGCTCCGAGCTCACTTGACAGCGTATGGAGTGCCTGACGCGGGTGTCGATCTGATCTTTGTGGTACAAGCAGATCCAGCTTACCACTTTGAAGTGTTTTACTCATGGATCACTTATTATGCAGTGGATGGGACTGATAATTTGTTCCATGAATATGAAGCCACCGTTGTTCCTCAACACTATAGACCGTATAGGAATCTTGAAGTAACGCTCACGGCTTGGAAACACCGTGTTTGGTTTGATGGCGCCCTCCCCCAACCGGTTACCGCGGTTTGTTTAGGCCCCTTATCAATTGAAGGGGCCACTTGGCCTGTCCTGGCCGGGTATACCCCGCATCCGCGTTATATGACGGTGGCAGTCGGTGAACTGCGTAATATGCATTCGTCTTTAATACGAGTGCACAGAGCCTTAGTACAGTATGTTACAGGCAACATCCAGGGAGTCCCGCCTGGAGTTGCAGCCCATCCAGCTGGAGCAGGCGGTGTAACCATAAGTCCTGTCATGGTTAATTCGGTGATGGGCAAGCGCCCACAAAATAAGGATGATTTTCCTTATTGGCTTGCAGAAAAATTTGACCAGCTGGAGGCAGTTTTTCCAAATACATCTCCCGTGGAAAAACACAGGATTTTGACAATTAGTTTGCCAAAAGACTTAGTACCCGAGTTGGCTGAATGCAACAACTGGGGTAGGGTATTCGCCGCAGTATATGCGAAGTGTTTCGGCACTTCTTCTATGACAGTTCTCCCCTCTGTAATTAAACGAGTGCAGGATGAACATGGCCCTGAAGCGGCTGTGGAATTAGGGATGAGACTGGTGGGAGTGTTCGACGTAGTAGCTGAGTTGATCCTTGCGAATGTCAAGGGCGATGCAGTTAACTTTCAAGTAGCTAATGCTTTGGCTTTAGTCCCAGATTTGGACAAGCCACGCGAATTGCTGAAAATTATAGCCCAGGCTTACAAAACAATTGGCCGCAATAGCCTGGGAGTTAAGCCTTTTGCTAAAACGCAAACACAATCGCAACAACAACCAAAAACTCAGTCTGAGAAAGATGAGAAACCAGTTTTTACTAAAAAGAGCTGGAGGTTGAAAAAGCAAGGTAAGCAACAAAGGAAGCCGGGGTCGCGAGGCGCATCCCCGGTTTCCGTCTCTTCTGAACGCACATATTTGATTTGCATGATAGGGCGAGAATTAAATCTCCAGAGAGATTTCACGTCCCTGATTCGCGTTCTCCTCGTTCTTCACAGGCACCGACACCTTCGCAGGCTGGTGGAGGAGATCGCCAGGATAGAGGAAGGGGCCGAGAGGCTCCACAGGGGCGAGACCAACCTCGACAACAGGTCAGAGAGAAAACAGAAGAATTTCCACGTTCTCGCCCACAGTTTCAGAAGAAGAAAGTTGCCGCAGTAACAGCAAAATATGCCACAGACGGTGAGAACGAGACTCCTGAATTGGACGTGGGCAGTGACACTCCTAGACAGCGCCGCGGAAGTTACCATAGTGCGGGAGGCGCTACGTCCTCATGTGGAGGCGACAGCAATTGAAACATTCATTACTGTCGAGACAGCAGATACCAGAGTGGCACCCCCTGACAGACTATATAATATTGTCATTCAAATTGAAGGTGATATACAGCGTGTTATTAAAGGGATTTTTTGGGAGAATCTGACCTCTTCCTACGACATTTTGTTAGCGGAGGCGGATTGGCCGCCCCCATTCGTACTTGCTGCGCGTAAAGGGGAGGAAGTAATCCTTCCGAGCTTTTCTCGCCATGTCCCCAAGGACAAAGCGGAGGCTCTTGCAGCTGAATGGGCTGTGTCCCTGGCTCCAGCGTTATACCGCAACCACGTGGGCTGGGATGAAGATTCACCACCCCATGAAATTCCTTTGCGGTCGCTGCCACAGCCACAACCCCAATATCCCATCAAACGGGAAGCAAAAGGCCCCGTTTCCGAAATTCTGACTCAGAATATCAGGGAGTAATTGAAACACGCGTATCACCAATGAATAATCCCCTTTTCGCGGTTTCTAAACCCGATGGATCGTACCGCTTAGTTTTGGATTACCGACATTTGAACTTTCATTGTCGGACCTTTGCGGTGCAAAACACACATAGTTCTGCGCTAGTAGACAGTCTTGTTCGTAAAAAATTTAAAACTACACTTGACCTATCCAATGGATTCTACACGCACAACTTGGCCCCGGAGAGTAGCCAATGGAGCGCTTTTACATCCGGTGGTAAATTATTCAAATTCTGGCGTTTACCTATGGGCTACAAAACAGTCCAGGTGTATTCACTGCCCGTGTCGTCTCTTTGTTGGATGGCATAGACCCAGATGCATGCTTGTACGTCGATGATATCTATCTGACAGACGACGAGTTATTCCCGCATCTTAACCGAGTGGACCGCATTATTCTTGAATTTGCGGTTTTAGGTTATAAGTTTAACTTTGCCAAATCACACATTGCTGAATTCACCGTGTTGTTTCTGGGCTATGAGCTCAACAATGAAGGTAAGGGCTTAGCCCCCCATTTTCTGGAGAAATGTGCACTTTTGTGCCCTCCGACCAATCTGAAGAAACTTCAGTCTTTACTTGGTTTTCTGAACTGCGGGCGTACTTACATTCCCGATTATGCCCAGCGTATCAAGCCACTGTAGGCCTTGATACAACCTAACTTTTCGAAGTCATGCTGGCTTCCGGAGCATTCCTCCATTCTGCAGTCTTTGCAGACAGACCTACTTGAATCTAAATTCTTGTTGACTCGTGATAACCACACAAACCTGGTGATTAGAATCATTCCAGGGGCAGTGGGTTTCACGTACTTGACCTTTAACGAAGGTGACACAGTACCGATTGCATACAAGTCACATCTGTACACCTCTGCTGAAATGCGGTTTTCCTCTGTGGAAAAAGTTTTGACTGCAGTGCAAATGGCGATTCTAAAGGAACGCGCACTGGCACAGGGAAACGCATTTTGGTGGTAACACCCTATCCTGCCCTTGAGGCAGTGACTAAAGCAAGTGTTCCGAACTCTAAAGCTTTGCACCCCCGTTGGATACAATGGGCAACATCTTTGACGTCTCCGGATGTCACTTTTATCTTTGATTCTTCTCTTCAGACTCAGGAGTTTTTGCAGTATGAATTCGTTCATCCTCCTCCTCTGTCTTTGCTACCGCTTGAGGATTACGAATGTATTATCTATACCGATGGTTCGGCACAACCGGCCACGGGTTCCAAGCATGCTTATTCAGCAGCATGTGCTATTGTTGCAGGTTCCTTTGTGAACGGTAAGTTCAAATCAACTGTGGTGCACACTCAGGCACTGGGAGACAGTACTGCACAATTGGCCGAGCTGCGCGCATTGGTGCTAGCACTTGAGTTCGCTAATCCGGATGTGACCACTCTTACTGTATGCGATTCTTACTACTGTGTCCAGTCTTATAATAACAATCTATTCTTTTGGTCACAAAATGACTATAGAGATGCAAAAGGCAGCACAATCAAGCATAAAATGGTTTGGGTTCGGGTGGCAGATCTACAACAACGTCTGCCTCTCACACAGGTGGTACACACCCTTGGCCACCAGCGTATTGGCGCACACGCTGTTGGTAACGGTTTGGCAGATGAAGCTGCCAAATCCGCAGTAGTCACGTGCTCAGTCGCAGCAGTTACCAGATCCATGTCTAAAATAGATACTGACATTTTGGCAGCTATTGCTGCGACCAAGGAAGGTGCTAATTACCCACGGGGTTTCCCTTCCAAATACTCTTATCAATTAGGTCCCGAACAGGCTCCTTACGTAAGAATTCCAAACGTTGGTGATCGGCTGATTCCCAACGCGGACCGCAGACTTTCCTTGATTACGGCAGCACACGAAGGCATGGCGTCAGCTCATGCTGGAGTGTCTGCGACGGTTTCCATCTTGCAGCAGCGTTACTGGTGGCGTGGTTTATACAAACAAACCCGTACTTATGTGCTTTCTTGTGACGTTTGTCAGCAAATTAAGCCTTCCTCGGTTACAAGGCCACCACAGACACCGCTCTGCATTTCAAACAGACCTTTTGGGTGTGTTTACCTGGATCACTGCGGTCCCTTTTCTTCTGACACTGCATATAAGTACATCTTGGTTGCATTGGATTCGTGCACACGTTTCATCTGGGTCTGGCCACAACGGAGTGCTGACGCTCGAAATGTCATCAGGGATTTGCGTGTCTTTGTGGGAATTTTCGCCTGTGGCACCTTCCATTCTGACCAAGGTCCAGCGTTCGCCTCTAAGGCTTACAAGGACACAATGGGTTCACTGGGGGTGCGGGTGAAATTTTCGTCTTCATATAGACCTGAGGGTAATTCGATTGTGGAGCGAATGAACCGTGACTTAAAGCAATCCTTGACAGCTAGAGTCTTAGGTACTGGCAGGAACTGGCTGGCCCACTTGTATACCGTACAACGTGCACTTAATAATCTCCCTAGAAGACCTCTGGGTGGGCGGACCCCATACGAAATGCTCTTTGGCATAAGAATGTTTGTGCCTGACCTTGATGGTCTAGACATAGCGGCGCAATCCGCCATCTTTGATGTAGATAACCATTCTACTATGTTACAGGACTTACAAGAAGCCCGAGACAAACTTGCAATCGCACATTTACCTACAGACGCTGCGCTGCAGATTCCGGTTGCCGGCTGGCTTCCGAAGATTGGAGATCTGGTTCGAGAGAAGGTGGAGAACAAAAAGGAATTCGGACCCTCTTATCGTGCACCAGTTCCAGTCCTTGGCCTGAAGGGAACTCGTACAGTCATCTTACCACCGCTTCCTGGTCGCAAAGAGAACAGATACATCTCAGTGGAAAATGTCAAGCTACAACATCTGGCCGATCCTGAATAGTGTTACACCAGCGGTCTCTTGTCCTGTCATTTGCCGGACAAATGTTCGTGGTCCTCCTGCCCGAACTGTCACTGATGTTGCTCTCGAGATGGTCAATTTGCCTGATCACTTGCAAGACTACCCGGATTCCCCCTGCAACGAGGAGACCGAGTATACCTACCCCGCAACCGAGTCCGTGGCTCATCTAACAACAACGCCACTGAGCCCAACATGTTATTCCTTTGACTCGGATTCCACTTCATCACTTGTCCCATCCAAATTCAGTATTCTTGTATCCTGGTTCAGAGACAATTTTTTGATCCCCCCATGGAAATACATCTGGTTGGTACTTTTCATGATCTTTTTGTTCATGTCCATTGGCTTTGTCACCGTGTTTTTTCTGCTCATCAATGGACACTATTTGCCCGAACGCTCTACAGTGAACTCTGTCGCTGGAACTTTGGCTCCACATTCTTCATCTCACATCATGAAGCGTGACCACACATTTGTGAACATTTCAGCTTTCCCAGTCGCTGATGGTATCGTATGGGATGCAGTGAACTTCCAAATTCATGGACCGACCGAAATTATTAATGTACCAAATGTCCTTTGTGTTTCAATGGGTGATATCGTAAAAAGTAATATTCATTCTGACGATTGGGATTTGCATGCAGTTGAATCGTTATTTACTGATTTGAAATATTATGCTGCTTTTAATGCCGAAGATTTGTACATGAATTCTGCAAATTATGCCGAGTTATATTGTTACCAGCATTGGGGCAACCACTTTCTCCATAAACCAAGTACCCTTAGGAGTCCTTTTAATTACACCCAGTGGCAACATTGTCCGACCCCTTTGCTAGGTAGCTCCCAAACTCTTAGAAATAAGTTTACTTATTTTACAGACTATAATAGATCTAATCCTGGGTCCTATTATTTTAAATTGAATTCTTCGTCTACTCAGAAAATCATGTTGACCCACACCAAATTGCTGTATTCGGGTTCCTTTTTGAACGCCTTAGCCGTGGGTGGATATGAACATTGGCGGGACACCATTGACTTAAAATCTATTTGGGGTTCCAAAGCATGGCAGGTGCAGGGCACAGAAGCCTTGCACCGTGCTTGCCTCATCCCGGCTCAAATTTTGTTTTTAAATCACACCATATATTAAACAACATGTTGGGGTTTGGCTACCTCCAAACAATTAAATGCCCCATCCATTCCTGTACTGTCTTCCACTCCCAACGAAAGCTTGCGCTTCAATATGTCCCTTACAGATTTGCAGGTGTTGTTTCAGAACAATTCGTTTAATGTCTCTGAGTTTGTTCAATCACCCTGGTTGGCCTGGCCCATAGCCTCTAATGCCTGCCAACTGCGTTTTCATGACACGGATCCTGGCTACAAACAGGATAGGCCGGACCCCAGGTTTTCTGATTCTCGTACTGTTACAACATATTCTGTTGGTAAATTGTGTAAACAGTGGTTGCAGCACTCTTCCTTAGATTCTGTTAAACAACATTTATCCCTCCTGTCAGGCAACATTGATCTGTCCGACTTTGTTCTGGGGCCTCGTGGTCCTCGACCTAAGAGATTCATTTATGAAACTTATAATGAACTCTGGAAGCTTTCGCAAATTGAAGCTGCTTCCCGCCTTCGGGAAATCGATCAAGCTAATTTAGAAAAAGTGCTTGCTGTTGTTGACAATAGTATTAATACCCTGTCTTCCCGCATTTACACATTAGAGAATATTATTTCCTCTGTTGTTGATATTGTACAAGATGATGTTTCTGTGTTATATCATGGTCAAAATCAATTGCGTTCAGTAATGCAGTTTGCATGGACTTTGCAAACACTTAAAATGGGGAAAGTGCCTTGGCATTTTTTGAACACCTCTGCCTTATTCTTGCCTTTTAATTTAACTGAAAAACAGCAGTTCATGTCCATGAAAGATGCAGCATACACTCTGTTACACATCGAAAAGATAGAGCCTTTACCATTCTCTGTGGCGGAACTAGATTCTGCTGTGTGGCTAGTACACGGGGTTATCGCTTTGCCTTTTTCTTTATTTGAATTCAGTTCGTGCATGAAACATTATCCTGTTGGCCGTTTTCAGCCTTTAGGCAGTGCTTTCCTGCATGAACTTTGGTCCCTGCCCTTCATGTATAAATGCCTTAGGCACGGGAGGGAAGTTTTTCTCACGGGGGAGTTGTGTGACTCTACCGTGGGTCATTCTCTTGTTTGTAAACACATTACATTGCACGGAGCTTGCAATGTTTTGGCTCCGAATCTTGCTTGTGTTTTAAAAGGCATTCCTGCTCCTGCTATTTCTCCTACTTTCACTGTGCTTGCAAATGGCAGCTATCTCCTCCTGAATAATCAGCACTGTTGTGGCATGCTTGCCGGCATACCCTATATTGTAACAGTTTCTCACAGGGTTGTCTGCTGCAAAAATGTGCTTTTTCCTCCCCCGCACGGCATGGTAGATAGTTCCATTTGGCCTTCCATTCCGACTTTGAAAGCGGATTTCAATAAATTGAGCAGAATAAAGGCACTATTATTGAATCAGGAGGTTATGCTCACATCCGCCCGGGAGACATTCATGCTCCAGGTGGCGAGTACCCACAGTGAAATTCAGGCACTTTTGAACACAAACCTCCCACAACATTTCGGGGAACTGATTCACCGTGTTTTTAATGCTTCACGCACCGAAGGCCTTATGCACTTTTTTAAAGTTGTGGGCTCTGGCCTTGTTACCTCTTTTCAAACTATCTTTGGTGTAATACCAGCTTTTATTCATTCCATTTTTTCCAGCGTCTTTGGTGGCTTTCCATTGATCCTCGCCTTAGCGGCTGGTGTTTTGCTTTTGGTCTGTGTGCTACGCAATGGCTGCACTTCCTGGGGCCCTCCTCGACCACGGTCGACTCCGGACGCTCCGTGAGCGCATCCTCGAAGCCTTCGGCGTCCTGCCATTGGCGACACTTGGTGTGTCATATAGACTTTCTTTTCGCTTTGCGTATTTGACTTGCGTGCAACCTGTGATGTCTTGCATCCGCTGTCCTTTCTCATGGACCTTGGATTACTGCCTCTCCAACACATCTCTGTCTCGCCCGGATTTTGTCCAGTTGGTGGGTCCCTTAGAGGCCCATGAACGAGACTGTTCCGGTCCTGGCTTCAAGCGCGTGCGGCTGCACTTGGAATTTTGGCACAATGGGATGTCTGGGCGGCTGCTCAGACTCTCCTACAACAAAGTTATATTGAGTATCACGCAAGTTGTCCCGCAATGCTATTCGCTGCTCCCTCTTACGAGGAACATGAATGCAGTTTTGATTTACTGGACTGGATGGCATCTCTTTTTTCTGACGATTCCAACGATGTCCTATTGGAAGGTGTGGTGTTTTTCTGCACCTACACTTTTTTGGATTAGGGGGTCTCCGCTTTCAGCGTCCTCCCTCCCTGGGCTTTTTTGGTTCTATTTTTTTTCTCTTCCCATTCATTGACTTTCGATTGGGCACGTTCAGTCACGTACGTTGCAATTCTGCTCCATCTATTTGAACTCTGTCTTTGTCCTATGTCTTCACCGATGGACTGACCAGGGGAGGGTGTCGTGTGGTTTGTGGACTCGTGGTCTGCATTGCTAAGTTAGCTTAGGCCTGGCTGCCATGATGCCTCTTTGCGCACGTTACTTTGTGCTTTTGCCTTCCAGCCTCTGCTATTTTGGGACTGTCTGCCTTTCACCTTTTTTCCTATTCCCTTTGGATTGCGTCTGCACATCATGTACAAGGTCGAAAAACAATGTCCCTTGTTCTTGCTGATCTGGTCAGCCCCTCGCACTTAGACATAACACTGAATGCCACTGCACTGGAGGAATTCGAGTGCTTTTAATATTGTGATTTTCACTGTTAGACACACTTGGAGAAAAACCTTTCCAGAGAGAAGAGCTGTGCTTGTCTGATGATGTAAACCATTGCATCTAGATATTGAGGTATGGGGGTTCGCCTGACAATGCCCAGAGGTCTTCTGTTTTTATAATAAACTAGCTACTAGCACGGGGAGGGTGGTGTAGTCATTTAGTCCTATATCCACTGCTTTATGAAATGCTTTCCCGTTTATATTCTATGGAATTGTAACTATGCTTATTGTTTTATTCTTATGCATTATGCTGATAGTACTGGCACGTGTACTGTACCTTAGAGCACGTTAGTTAAAATAAATATTTTAAACTATACAGTGTCTCTTATTACGCACGTTGTGGACAAGTATGAGTGAGTTATGAAAGGGTGTTCTTGCTTCTGCGAGTCCTGAGAGAGAGATACCGTGTTCTGGGTTGTCTAATCATTGGCAGCATTGTTGCTAATGAGACGCTAAAGCTAGTCGGATTGGGGTGTTAGGTGCTAAGGTGTATGGTTGGCTCACCACTATATTCCGAGGTCCTATTATCCTGTGCATAGCTCTGTGTATGTGCAGAATCCCTACAACAGGGGAGTGTGGGTGGATGGGTGTGAGAAGTTGGCCTGGTATATGCTATCCACTAATTAAAGTGGGCACCTTGCACCAGTCCAAACAACCCTTATGGTGATTTAAGAGGTCAAAGATAACCTTAGAAAGCTATCCAAGTGGTAGCTGTGGAGAGCAGCCTTCAGGCTTAGTCTTGAAGGAAAGTTAAGCAGCTTGTTTTACCAGAATGCAACCTTATAGTATTGGTTAAATGAAAGGAGAACCACACAGTAGTTATATAAATATGTATTTATTAATATAACACTATCTATTACGACACAGTATCTCCTACACGGAGATAATCACAAAGCACACAATACTTAAGCACAGAAATGAAAGTAAATAGCACTAATACACAGTGGGCCCCAGGGGGGGACCAAACCATATACTAAAATAGTGGTATAAGAACCACGACTCGAGTCAAGACAGTGTCGAGAGGTTGTAGAATCGCAGGAACCCCAAGGAACCACCCAAGGTGAGTAAGCAGGGACCCCACGGAGGATGGGTGCAGTGTGCGTGATCCGAACAATTCTATGGGAAAGTCGTGGTTGAAGTTTTAGAGATTAAGGACCCTTCCCAGTGGACTTCGAAGAAACCCTGTGGAAGTTAGGAGGTTGGAGAGCCACCCCACCCATAGATACCGAGGTACCCGAGTTACCTATCCCAGGGAAGCCGGGTGCATAGGGCTAAAGTGTCATCGGAAACCGCAGTCGAACCCAATGGAGGAATTAGAAGAAGAGCCGCTGCTGGAAGGAAGGAAAGTGTCCATTGGACTCCAAAGGTGGATTCTTGTCAAAGAGTACCTGAAAGCAGAGGGGACAAAGTCTGGGTCACTCAGGAGTGACCAGGGGCTCGGTAGACGAATGCCCACCGATGTCGGGTGCTTCAGGTGCGTTCATGGAGTTCTTGACTCTGCAGCTACGGGGACCAGGAGGCGTCGAGGACAACCAGGAGCCGGGTGCGAGCTATCGCACAAAGGATGTCGAGTACTGAGGGGTCGGTGTCCGGCTGGAGCACCAACAAGCCTTGGCAACGGCAACCCACTCAGAAGGTCGGACCTTACTTGTACAGTTCGGACCGGCAAGGTCCAGGAGACTCACCACAGCAAGGGGAGTCAGGGCAGGCCTGGAGCAACCAGGGGAGCCCAAGAACAGCAAAGTTGACCCTCAAGTGGACCCACAGGCCGGAGGCACAGGAGTCGCGAGAGGACCTCGAGGGATTTCACCAAACAGCAACCCACGGAGCACTTGGTGCGAGGAGGCTGGAGTTCTTGGTAGGAAATAGTGCCAGAGGTTGGGGCTACTCGGACCCCAATGCACTTGTTCGGGAAACGCCAACAAGCATATACACTCGCAAATGTACGCTGTGCACAGGGGTTCGGGTATTGCAGCCCCCAAAAGGGATTCTGAGCTCAAACTTGGTGAGAGGGAAGCTCGGACCTTGAGAGACATAGAAACCCACCTCCTGTGTTGCTGAAGCCTTTGCAGTCCGTAGGAGCTCAGGGTCAGCAGACCGGACAGCAGTGTTGCGGTGCATGCGAATGCAGGGGAGTGACTCCTTCACTCCAAGGAAGATATATTTGGTTGTCCTTGATGCTCTACAGGTCCTGCACGGATCCTGTATTGTGCACGGGCACAGAAGATGCTTCAGACTGAGAGGGAGACGAAGTCGGGCCCAAATGAAGTCCAGCGAAGTCCAGAGTGTCCAGATGGTCGAAGTTCAGTGATTCCTGGTTCAGAATCTTGTCCACGTCGAATCTAGGGTCCTACAGCCAGGTAAGCCCTTAAGTAACCACGGGAGAGGGTTGGACAGATTCAGGGGACCCTCCTAGGGGAGGGTCTGGACAGTGGGGAGGTTACTCCCATGTCCTTTGTCCAGTTTCGTGCCCGAGCAGGAGCCAACGACTCCCAGGACTGGTTTGAACTGGACTATACACAGGGACACCAAATGTACCCCTCATGCAGACTTTCGGTCACTGGCAAGCGTACCCACCCAGCCCTAATACACTAAATCCTGTCAGGGAGGTGGTCACACCTCCCTGTGACAGGATGCCTATTGTTCTGCCTTCCCCTGCTCGAGCTTGACTCAGCTGCAGGAGGGCAGAAATGTGTCTCTGGTTGGCAGCAACCATTTTGTGCTGCCTGGGACTAGAAGGCTGGTACCGGGAACACCAGGGACCCAACGAAGCTCGCTTCTGAGGGGTGGAATCATACCTCCCACACCGGTTACCGGTGTGGGGGTATGATTCCAACATCTTTGACACCAAAAACAATAGGGTTTGTTTCAGCCGTTTTAGAGTTGGTCATCACGTGGTCGCATAATGCCTCTCTATATGTCGAAAATGGCTGTCTCACTGACAACCCAGGAGAATGGACTCCGTAGGCTGCAGGGGTGTTCTGCTCCTGCAGTGGCACCCTCTCACTTAGAACCAAGCACCCTGCCTTCAGGATTGATAAGGCCTGCTATAGGGGTGACTTATAGGTTTTAAGTGCAGTGACCCTTACATATAGTAAACCTATATCTTAAGTAAGTAATGCATGCACCAACTTACTCAGGCTGCAATGGCAGGCCTGTAGTTTCATTTTGGATGGCCTCTCATGGGTGGCATAATACATGCTTCAACCCATGGGAGGCCTCTGGGGTACCTATGCCCTGGGTACTTGGGTACCATATACTAGGTACTGACAAGGATACCCCAGTATCCACTCTGGAGTGTACCTAAGTACATAAAATAACAGTTTAGGGAGGAAGCAGATAGACTGGGGTTCTGATTAGCAGGATCCCAGTCAGACTAGTCAAAAACAGTATCACATTTAGCAAAAAGTGCGGGTAACCTTAAGAAGCAGATCCTACTTTCCTACAATGGGGTTTAGGGAGAAGGGGCTGTTAGAAAGGGACAGAGTCTATTGGCACAGGTGAAGAGTGCAGAGTTGCTATATAGATGCCAATATTTGTCATCTGCACCTCTTTTAGTAGAGGGCAGTGTTAGTATTTGGAAACATATCTGCATTTTACTTCATTCTACTTCGAGCTCCAATGTTCTAATGTTACTGAGTGGGGACCCACAAGCCCAAGAGTCCATCCTCTCTTTTCATGGAACTTCTATTAAATGTAGTGTTGTGTCGACCTTGGAAGAGAGGAAGGCTGCATTGGTCCAGCAGTGTGCAGAGACTTAAGCCTCTCAGCCGTCTCACTGGTGCTGGACGTAGGCACTTATAGGTTACTATTTTTGGCAACATGGGCATTAAGCCTGCCCTCTCCTACAAACTTCACGTCCTATGAGCTTCATGGTGACATTAGACCTTGTGAAGCAGCTGCTTTTCTCTGATGAGGACATGTAACCTGGGGCTACACATCTCTGCAGCACGTGCATTAACCCAACAAACATAACTGCTTGGGAGCCTACACCGGCAGACTACACACAGGCTGAACCTGCTTTGTACACAACGCTTACAAACATCTCTTTCTCACTGCTGCTAGGGGGGCCCTGGGGAGGAAGCATTTTGTATTAACAAACTGACCCTCATCATGCTCTTTGGAAAAATATGCAATTTAGCCAGAGAATGACTTGATGAGATCAGCAGGTAAGCCTTTTTATATACACCAGAGACTTGTGGTTTTTAAAACATTCGGGAGCGTTCCGAAGCATTGTGCGTGTTGAAAGGGAGCCTACCTCAACAGCGCCAGCCTGTGTGTTTCTGTACAGCCAGTTTGTTCTCCTCACCACTTTGAAATGTCGCCAGCCGCCACTGCAAGTGCGGAGGCCCTTTGTGAATCCGCCTCATTGAGGGCTTCATAATATTTAAATATATTTCTTCTGTTTCTTTCCCATTTCTCTTTCTCCTCCTATCTTTATTTTTCTTTCTTTCTTCCCCTTTCTTTTTCTTTCTTCTTTTTTTTTCCTTTCTTTCTTTCTTTCTTTCTTTTTCTTTCTTTCTCTTTCTTTCTTTTCCTTTCTTACTCTTTTTTCATTTCTTCTTTCCTTACTTTTCACACTTCTTTCTTTTCTTTTCTCTTCTCTCTCTCCTTTCTCATGTTCCTTGTGTCTTTCTTTCTCACCTCTTCTTTCCTTGTTTTTTCTTTCCTTTGTTCCTTTCTTGCTTTCTCACTTCTTTCTTTCTTTCTTTCTTTCATTCTTCCTTTTTTCTCTTCAGCTTTCTTTCTTTCCTTTTCAGCCACTACTTCTTTCCTGTCCATGTTTCTTTCTTTCCAACCTCTCTTTCTTAGCTTCTTTCACTCTCCCCTTATTTTTTATTTCCTTACTTTTTCTTTGTCTCACCTGCTTTCCTTTCCTTCTCCTCTTCGGTTCTGTCCCTTTCTCCTCTGCTTCATTCATTCCTTCTTTCCTTACTTTCTCTTCGTCTCTCCTTAATTTCTTACTTCCTTTACCACTGTCCCTCCTTTACTCTTTCTTTCCCTCCCTTTCCTTTTGTTCTTTTCCTTTATTGCTTATTTTCCTTCATTGTCTTCTCCATTCATTTCTTCTCTTATTAATTTATTACCTTTCCTTTCTCTCCTGCATTCTTTCTCTTCCTTTTCTCCTAGCTTCCTATGTTCCTCTATCCTTTCTTTCATTCCACTGTTCCTTCCTTTCTCCCCTACCTTCCTTTCCTCCCTCTTTCTTGATTGCTTCTACTCCTTCCTCCTTCCCTCCCCTCATGTACATCTATATAGTCCATATATTAGGCAGTTACTCAGGATGGTTTTCATTGATTAGAAGTAGCTCGCAGGACTAAAAAGGTTGGAGACTCCTGATCTACATGATCCCACTCCATTGGTCTGATCATCCGCCATGGCCTGCGGTTTCAGGTTTCAAATGTACACGCAAGATGTATAAATGCTGTAGCTTCTGCAAGCACCTGCCACTGCTCCTAATGTTACTGCACGTTTGAAAGATATTAGAGAAAGGATATGTATTAACTCCCTGTGCCTTAATAGAAGCAAAACCAGGATTTTATTAGGGTACGTCCATCCTGACCCTAGTGGTTGGTCAATTAAGCTTGGTGAGCTGCCATTACCTGTAGAAAGAGTAAGGAATTCGAGAGCATTGTTTGGCACGTCACTATCATTATTATTATTATTTCCAGAATTTGTAGGGCACACAGCTACCCCAAGGGGTTTACCGGCATCGGGCAAGGGTAGGGAGAGAAAGAGGGAAAACATGAAGAGCTAGATTAAAACAGCCAGGGCTTTAAGCCCTTATGGAAAGCGAGAAAAGAGTTCTCATCTCTCAAGAAGGCTGGCAAGGAATTCCATAAAGTCTGTCCAAGATAGGAAAAAGACCGCCCTCTCATACGGGCCAATCTAATTTTTGGAACCACAAACTGGATATGTTGAGCGGAACTCATGGGGCGGGATGGATGGTAAAGCTGAACCAGGTGCTTCAGTATTTAGGGGCCGAACCTGTTTTGATTTTAAACATATAGCACACAGCTTTGAGCCACAGATAACTGCAGTCTGTAAAGCAGTGCATTGCCATCTCTGCATTGTGCCCAAAATCACCCCTCTCCTGACCGCCTCTCATCTGGAATACATAATCCAGGCTGTAGTTTTGTGAAGATTGCTATAATGTTCTGCTATCTATTTGAGTATGGCTGAATATAGCCAACTTAAATTACAAACAGTACAGAACGTTCAATCAGGATTGTTGCAGGTTTAAATTCAATGTCTCTCTGTCAGAATCTCACAGAACTCTTGACCAGCTTCTTAGCAACCAAAATACTTATTTCAACTTGATTTGAAAGACAGTTCCTGGATTTTGCCATAGCCATTTAAAATCCTGCTTTCTATCTAAAAACGGTCATTTAGTGCTGTGCTCCTCCATAGGTCCAAAATGTATTACTACAACTGAGAATTATACTTGGATTGGGTGGTAAATGGTTCAGTGTTACTGGTACTAAGTTTTGGAACATATTGCCCGCAAACTTGCGTCACACGTTTTCACGTAAATTAAGTCCCTCCATCTTGGCGTTGCTAAATTAATTCTATCTTCTTTATAGCTTCTGTGTCTGTAATTATTTTATAGTGACGTGTATTATGCTGTATTTATTTATGTGGTATTGTTGTTTCATGTTCACCTTGAAGCTCTAAAGGCCGGGCATCATGTTGCACATTATAAATATAATAAACAAACAAGTCAGTTTCAAGACACACCAAGAGATGAGACGTTGAGACAGGAAGGGGGATGCAGAACTAAGGGTGAGCAACATCCCACTGTACTTAAGTTCTCAGTGTGCCACCAGCTCACCCAGAGGGGAATCGTAAGACCCCCGAAGCTCCCATTCTCAGTTGGAATCCCTCATGGATCTATCCGTTCATTTTTCCATCTTCAGGCTCTCCATGAACCCTAGATACTTTATTCATTGACACCAAATTCAATATCCACCACTGGAGTGATGACACACAACTCAAAAGCAGTGGACGACGCTCAGTCTTAGACCTGCCACTGTGTAATTCATAATGGGATGTCCAGCACTTACTCAAACTCTACCTAGGTACGACAGAATTAATCCTGTTCACGAATAGTACCAAACAACTTTGAAAGGCTGGCTAGCAGACATTAACCTCTAAAGCTGAGAAAGCAGGTGAATATCACTCCCAACAGTAGAAGTTCCTTATCCATAGTGCATAGGACACCCCCACTCTTCGTCATGCTATAAGACTGACAGTCGGTAGCAATAGGGGATAGTCAATGATGCAGGCTTTTTAATTTGTACACAAGGGAGAGGAAATAGGTTGTCCAAGGTCAGCAGGAATGGTTAGGAAACAATGCAGAGGTCCCTCATTTCCCCTACAGAAATTGTTGCAGCCCTAAAGGTCTTGCCAATATCTCAGCAATCTGGCCTGGATGAGTGACCAGTGGGGCATCCTGCTGAGCTTTAAATGCTTTTCAGTACCAGCAAAGAAAGTGTGCATTAACCATCCTTTAAGAGCTCGGGCCTCCTTGACGATCCTATAAGAGCTGAGTGGTTCTAGATGGAAGTGATCACTTCATATAGACTTCCACTGAGCTATAAGCATTAACATTAACTTATTGGTTACTCATCCTCTGGTACTAACAACACTTTTAGGGTCATGTCTCCACTCTCAAAGTTCAGATACCAGAAAGTTTGTTTTGTTCTTACTATTTCTTTAACTGCCCTAACTTTTCCAATTGTAAATATCAACATCTTCTATTTGCGAGAAATATCACTGACCAGACGTTGAACTTTGTTGTTTGCGATTATTGTCCCATTCTGTACTTGGACACAAACCTACAACACCTCGTAGAGTAAGTATTGAATCCTCTTCTATGGTACCACTGAAGAATCAAATGTTCAAAAGGAATCCCGGCTATTTGCCGAACAGTCATAACCAAACTCAGAGGACACAAGTGAGAAATGACCGATCCCTCAAAGATATGCCCAGTACCTATAATTGGGCAAGTACCAAAAGAAAATTCCAGACACCCTCGCCAAACAGATTTCTCGAAACATGCCCTAATTTTCCAGAGCAAAGGTGCTTTCTTAAACTCACATATCCACCACTGACACATGAAAAAAATCCCATCACTATTTTCACCCAATGCCAAGTCACTTGGATTCACCCTCAAAACCGTATTCACCGTCAAAGAACTAAAACAGCACAGCCAAGGACTATCTATCTCTACTAATGAAAGAGATACCATTCCTCCCAGAAAGGGACTCCAGAACTGCAGTTCAAGCCCTTTTAGGATTCCATCTGGATGGTGCAGAGCCTCCCCAATGACCTCCCAAACCCAACACTGGCACATACCTGGGAGCATACTACAAACTGCAGCTTGCCTCATTAAGGGCCTGAAGAAATATGATCACCCATGCCCGAAAGAATTTCATTGGTTTCCACTGTTAGTCCGCACCATCTTCAAAACCAGCTGTATTATTTACAAAGATATCACAATCAGCACTTCTACCTATCTGGGTGATAACTTCATAAGCTCACCACCTCCTGTGGCTCCTGCCAGGACACCATCAAACTGAAACTGAAGAGGCGCAAAAAAGAAAAAATGAAGGCAATGGGTCTTCTACATTTATGCACTTAGGACCTAGAACAACACTGACTCCATTAGGATAGCCCCAGCACTGCTCCAATTTAGGAAATAGCTGAAGACACACCATTTTAAAGAACTCTACAGCATGATGAAGTATCAGCCCATCTCCACTCTCAGAACCCCACTTCCTCTCCAATCAATTGCTGAATGTAGCTTTGACCCTGTACTGCGCTCCGCAAGCTTTTGTTTTCCATTCATGCTGTACAAATAACATATACAAACATCATTAAAATGGAAAGCTGCACTTCATGTATGTGATTTAGACTATGGGTCGTAGGTATCACAGCAGTCCCTCATTATATTTACCAGTGAGGGGGGCCTCCATTTTTGCCCCACAATCGTTGACTGTGAAAATGATCTAACACTTTTAAACTTATAAATATAATAGCCACCCATCAGTGGAGGCTCCTCCTCAAAGGCAGAGGAGAGTCGCCCCACTGCTCAAAAGGAAAAATAAAATGATAACGTATCATTATTATAATTTTATTTTTCAATATTGCAGTCAATGGCGAGGTGGGCTGGCCAGAGCAGGGGGAGGATTGCTGGGCACTCCCTAAGTGCGCATGAACTGTTTGACCAGCCCTCTTGGGCCGACCAAACAGTTCATGTGCACTTTGCATGTTCCCACCAGGCTGCATTACACAGCCTGGTGAGGAACATGCACAGGCTCCTTGTTCCCGTATGAGCTCCGAACCAAGGTGCTCAGACCAATGACAACAACACTACATTGCAGCATTGTGATTGGCTCAGGGGAGCCTGTGTGCCCGGGTGCCTCCTGCTGCTGCCGGGACAGGAAGATGAAGAGGACGAGGACCGAGGAGAGGCAGCGGCCGCCCGTTAAAGGTAAGTCT
This sequence comes from Calotriton arnoldi, assembly GCA_963921515.1. Classification (NCBI taxonomy): domain Eukaryota; kingdom Metazoa; phylum Chordata; class Amphibia; order Caudata; family Salamandridae; genus Calotriton; species Calotriton arnoldi. Next base: position 898,582 of record CAWUFW010007190.1, read on the forward strand.
TTTTTTTTTACATTACATTCCTCTCCCACCCCCCGGCCTCACCACCCCATCCAGTAGCAGCCGCTACTGCCGCCCAGAGCTAATACTGAAAGTCCGAAAGATTCACTTTCATCTTCCACACTTAAAGTCTGGAGCTAAAACTCATTAACACTCATTAAATTATCATTATCAACTAACACTCATTAAATGACACCAATGTAATATCCTCTTCTGTCTCAGATACTGCTTCAATCATTCCTTGCTAAAGCTCCTCTCCTTGATAAAGTTCACAATTTTGCCACGTGCACCTGATCAGCCATCATGGGACAACAACTACCTTGCACCACCAAGCGGGCAGCTCATGGTCTAACTTCATCAATGTTTATGTACAAAAAGATTACTTATATCTGCCAGCAGACCTGCCCTTCCCACCTTTTCCACACCTCGCACATCTCAACCCTTACAACACCTTTCCAAACTTCACTTCCTCGACAGTCCTTTCTCAGTTCAGGTTCCCCTTCTGGATCCCTGTCTCTGGATTATTCTCCTCATGGAAACCAGAACAAGTACCAACCACGCTTCGTTCAAGAAGATGCTTAAGCAAAAGGATGTCCAATTGACAGGGTGAACTGCGCCAAACCAAGCTGTTATAAACACTGACTTGTGGACCTTGCATTATCATTATATAGATCACTCAGTTGTCCCTATCACGCGTCATCACCTGGCACGTTGTTCATAAGTAAAAACTGCTGGTACAGCTACAACGTGCGGCTTTGTATAGCAGTTCTGACCAGAAACTTATGACAACAAACATTGGCAAAGCCAATAGGTCTCGCTTATGCAAGAGCTATTGACTTTGCCAATATGTTTAGCAATGTTGTACACCAGTGTGGCTGCTGTTCAGCATGGCTAGAAATTAGTGGGGTAAAGGAGAATGGCATGGAGTGGAGTGTCATAAAGTGGAGTAAAATGGAGTGTTATAGAGTGGCGTTCAGTGGTGCAGAGTAGAGTTGGGTGTTGTGGAGTGGAGTGGAGTGAAGTGGGGTGCCATGGAGTGGCGTAGAGTGTTGTGGAATGTCATGGAGGGAATAAAGTGTCATAGAGCAGGAGGGCCTAAAGTGGAGTAGAGTTGAGTGTCGTAGAGTGGAGTAGAGTGCCATAGACTGGAGTGGCATAGAGTGCAACAGAGTGGTGTACTGCAGAGTGGAGCAGCATAGAGGGTGCTGCGTAGAGTGGAGTAGATTGTTGTAGAGTAGTGGAGTGGCATAGAGTGGAGTAGTGTAGGAGAGTAGAATGGCATAGAGTGGAGTTGAGTGTTGTAGAGGAGAGTGGCATAGAGTGGCATGGAGTGGAGTAGTGTGGTGTAGAATAGAGTGGAGTAAACTGGCATGGAGTGGAATAGAGGGAGTTCCATAGAGTGTCGAAGAGTCGAGTAGTGTTGTAGGATGGCATAGAGTACAGTAGAGTGCTGAAGAGTAGAGAGGCAAAGATTGGAGGAGAGTGTCACAGAGTGGAGTAGAGTTAATAGAGTGGAGCGTCATAGAGTGGAGTATCGTAGAGTGAAGTGTCTTAGAGTGGAGTAAAGCGGCCTAGAGTGAAGTGGTGAAAAGTTCAGTGGCGTAGAGTGCATCGGTTTTGAGTAAAGTGGTGTATAGTGCATTGAGTTAGAGTGCAGTGGTGTAGAGCAGAGTGGCGTAGAGTGTAGTGGCATTGAGTTGAGTGTGCAGAGTAGACTGCAGTGGCGCAGAGTGCAGTGGTGTAGAGCGCAGTGGCATAGAGCAGATTGCTTCAGGGTAGAGTGAAGTGGCGTAGAGTGGAGTGGTTCTGGGTAGAGTGTAGTGGTGCATGGTAGAGTGCAGAGGTGTAGAGTAGAGTGGCGTAGAATAGAGTGGTGTAAAGTGCAGTGGCATGGAGTGCAGGGTTATAGAATAGATTAGAGTGGTGTGGGCTGAGGCAGAGTATAGTGGCATTGAGTGCAGTAGAGTGGCATAGAGTTGAGTGTTGCAGAGTAGAGTGCAGTGGTGTACAGGGCCGTGGCATAGAGTGCAGTGGCATAGAGTGTAGTGGTGCAGAGTAGAGTGGTGCAGAGAGCAGTAGTGTAGAGTACAGTGGTGCAGAGTAGAATCGAGTGGCTAGAGTTCAGTGACATAGAGTGCAATGGTGTAGAGTTGCGCAGCATGCAGTGGCTTGGAGTGCAGGGGTGCAGAGTTGAATGGCGTTGAGTTCAGTGGTGGAGAGTGCAGTCTTGCTGAGTAAAGTGTCGTAGAGTGCAGTGGAATAGAGTGCAGTGGCGTAGAGTAGAGTGGCATAGAGTAGAGTGGCATAGAGTAGAGTGGCGCAGAGTAGAGTGGAGCAGAGTAAAGTTGGGCAGAGTACTGTGGTGCAGAGTAGAGTGGTGCAGAGAGCAGTGGGATAGAGTATAGTGGTGCAGAGTAGAATACAGTGGTGTAGAGTCCAGTGACATACAGCACAATGGTGTAGAGTGGTGTAGCATGCAGTGGTGGAGAAAGCAGAGGGGCATTGAATTCAGTGGCGGAGAGTGCATCGGTTTTGAGTAAAGTGGTGTATAGTGCATTGAGTTAGAGTGCAGTGATGTAGAGCAGAGTGTTGTAGAGTGCAGTAGTGCAGAATAGTGCAGAGTACAGTGGAGCAGAGTAGAGTGGTGCAGAGAGTAGTGGCATGAAGTACAGTGGCGCACAGTAGAATAAAGTGGCTTAGGGTGCAGTGGCGGAGAGTGCAGTGGCATAGAGTGCTGCAGAGTAGAGTATAGTGACGTAGAGTGCAGTTGTGCAGAGTAGTTGGTGTACAGTACAGTGGCGTAGAGTCCATTGGTTTTGAGTAAAGTGGTGTTTAGTGCATTGGCGTAGAGTGCAGTGGTTTAAAGTAGAGTGGCATAGAGGGAAGTGGCGTAGAGTAGAGTGGTGCAGAGAAGAGTAGAGTACAGTGGTGTAGAGTGGTGTAGCATAGAGTGCAGTGGTGTAGAGTTCATGGCAGAGAGTGTAGTGTTGCAAGTTAGACTGTTGTAGAGTGCATTGGTGTACAGTAGAGTGGTGCAGAGTGCACTGGCTTGGAGTACAGTGGCATAGAGTGGAGCAGAGTAGAACAGAGTGGCAAAGAGTGCTGTGACGTAGAGTACAATGGCGTAGAGTGCAGTGGCATGAATTGTTGCGGAGTAGAGTATAGTGGCATAGAGTGCAGTGGTGCAGAGTAGATTGGCATAAAGTGCAGTGGCGTAGAGTGCAGCAATACAGAGTAGAGTGCAGTTGCGCAGAGTAGAGTGGAGTGGCACTGAGTCGAGTGGTGTTGAGTGCAATAGTGCCGAGTGCAGTGGTGCTGAGTGCAGTGGAGTACAGCACATTGTTTCAGAGTAGAGTAGAGAGGTTCATGGTAGAGTACAGTGGGGTAGAGTAAAGTGATGTAGAGTGCAGAGGAGATTAGAGTGGCGTAGAGTGGATTGGCATAGAGTGCACTGGTGTAGGGTGGAGTGGTACAGATTAGAGTGCATTGGTGTAGACTGCAGTGGCATTGAGTGCAGTGTTGCAGAGTATAGTGGCATAGAGTGGAGTGGTGTAGAGTGCAGTGGCAAAGAGTGCAGTGGTGCATAGTAGATTATTGTGGGGTAGAGTGCATTGGCATAGAGTAGAGTGGTGTAGAGTAGAGAGGCATAGAATTAAGTCGCGTAGAGTGGAGTGGCACAGAGTAGAGTGCAGTGACAATGTGGAGTGGCGTGAAGTGGAGTGGCTTAGAATGGAGTGGTGCAGAGTAGAGTGGAGTGGCGTAGAGTGGAATATGCATAGTGTGGTAGGACACTGGCATTACCGACAACCCATCTTGAAATGACCATTACATCTGCACAGACATACAGTTTTACTGATAAAAATATGCAGCGCACAAATGATGTTTGGAAATGTCATAATCTACACTTCAAAATTGGCAAAAAATGTGCACCGTTTGTGCTTTTCTGATTCTGATATATTCTGAAATATCTGCACAGTTAATTTACAGACATTTACATTTTGTTGTGAGCTACAAAAAAAATAACATTGTACAGCTGTCCTCAAGAACGCCCCCAGTAGCCAGCATGATTCTCACATAAATCCTCTCACTTTTAGCAAAAGAAAAGTAAACGCCAAGCTCCCTGGAAGACAGAGCCTGACATTTGACCTCTGTCTTTGAATGCACAGCAAATGTGGCAAGATAAGAACAAGATTTAAAGGCCTGGTTACAGAAATCCAGTACTGGTGGAAGAATACAGTAAATAGGGTTTCGGCAAGGGAAGTGACGAACTCAAGCTGAACAGCCTAAAACAAATAGAGTCAGCAAATTGAAAGCAAGCCAATGTGATTTACAAACCATAAAGCCAATGGTAAGCAATGGGCTGAATGCGTGCTCAGGGAAGCTTTCCCAATGTCCCCAAGATGTTGTTAGCAAACCAGACAGTTGTACTGTCTGAGGGACTTTGACCCAAAAATTGATCACCTCCTCAAGCGATCCTCTTTCCAGCCCTTACAACACGAGGTTTAATCACCCCCTGTGCGTGACGGGATCATATAAACCTAAAACATCCAGAGACGTTTTAAGGCATGGGCAAAGTGGGCTCTGGCCCAGGGCTCTAGACTTTCGGGGGGGCTGATAGAGCCAGCTCTGTTCTGTAGAGTCTTGCCCTGATGAGCGTGAATAGTTCTTAAACAGATAGTTTTAAGTACCCTTATCCTTTCATTTATTTGTAATGTGGGTGATGTGTGAGAGGCCATTACAGACATTTTGCAGAGAAATGTTGTGTTTATGTTTTATGCAACATCCATAAAAAAATCTTTTAGATCAAAACAGGACCTCTCATATGAGAAATAGGATGGTGTTGCAGAGAATATTTGCAGTAATATTAGTGAGCTGCTGCTGTGTTACATTATTGGCACTATCCCTGAATATTAAATGTAACACATCTAGAATTGGCCGAGTGCGCCTGTGTACTGTCAGTGACCTGCAGGGTTGGATTGGAATGAAACATTGGCCCAAGCACCGGAAAGAGTGGCCCACATTTGCAGATAGCAACCTTTTATGAATCACTGTGTGGTTATCATCAGGAGCTCATTTTGGGGAGAACTTTGTGATAAATTATGCTTTTTAAAGTTTCAAAGGCCAGTGGCATTATCCAAGACTGGAAACACCATTAATCTATTACAGATCACCCATCTGCCTTCTGACTCATGCTTCCATGTCCGTAAAGCTCTCACCATCAGGTCCCTGAACGCGTTGCTCTCTCTTAGATCCCCAAGCCTTTGCTCACCCTGGGATTTCTGGATCCCCTGGCAGGACCTAAAACTCCTGGTCATCCTTAGGGCTTCTCAGTCACTTCTAACCAACATGTCCCCAGAGGTTCACACTCATCCTCAAGTCTTCTGCTCACCTCAAGGACCTATGGGTTCTGTGCATCCTAAGGACTTGAGGCTCTTACTCCCTATCAGTTGGTGCATAAACTACCCACTTTCCAATAGGCCCCTTAAGCTCATTTCCACTCTTTGGTCCCCTGAGCGTACTGCTCAGGCTCTGATTTCAGAGGCTGCAGCTCACTCTCAGGATCATTTGGATTCCAGTTCATCTTCTGGTCACCTGATTTCCCCATTTACCCTTAGGCTCAGTAGCTCTTGTTCAATCATACATAAATGTTTCAGGATACCCTCAGTTTACTGAAAACCATGTTCACCAGGAGATTTCGAAAAGTTTAGATTTCCGAATACTTCCCTTGCTACTTGGCATGTAATCACCACCAGATCTTTAAAACTCTTGTTTACTCTCAATGGGCCTTAGGAGTGAATATTTGCCTCAGGGGTATTGCTTCATTTAGGTCCCTGAGTCTGCAGTTCACCTTCAGGTTCCTGAGGTTCATGCTCTCTCTCAGGTCCACAAAGACTTGCTTGCTCTCAGGTCTTAAAGGCTCTCGATTGCACCAATGACTCCTGCCCACCATCCGTTGCCCAATGCTCCTCACTGTCATTTACTTGTGGCTCCTTGCCCTACTCAGGGGCACAGAAGTTCCTTCTCAGGGACATTGTTTATCGATGCACCGGCTAACCTTAGGCCCCTGAGGTTCCTGCTAATTTACAGGCCACTAAAACTCCTTCTCAGTTCCACATCCAAACCTTCTTGCTTACCTTCTGAACACTGACTTTCCTGGTCACTCTGAGGACCCCTGAGGCTTCTGCCAGGCTAAGAGAGTCGGAAAACTCCCTGCTAAACCTCAGGCCTTAATGGTTGTACATATCTAAGGCTTTCATCAATCTACCTTTTGGTTGTCACACGGAGGCCTCTCAGCATGTGATATCTTGGGGGTGTAAGACAGTTTGGTACTTGATGACTTCACATGCTACAGGAAATAACTCCAACTTGAGCCTTTCATTTAATTTTCTATATAGTATCTCCACCCTTGCTCACCTTTGCTGACCCACACATGCAAACAGTCTTTCTCCCCTTTCTCTGGCACTCATCCCTCTCTACCCTTTCTTTACTCCCTAATTTCACCACCACTCTCTCATTCTCACCCAGTGTATCTATTGGATTTTCTGTTTCTCTATGTCTCTCCAGCTATAATACCAATGTTTCATTCTCTTTCTCCCTCCCTCAGCCTCGCTCTCATTTCCCTTTATCCATTTTACTCTCTCCCTTCATCATTTACCCTCCTACTCTTCCCCTCACTATCATTTTCCATCTTTTTCCTTGTTTCTCTCCCCCTTCTTCTCTTTTATCTCCCTCACCCCGATCTCCTTCCCTCTCTAATTTTCTTCCCCTGTCTATAAATCTACCCTCTCTCTCACTCCTCTGCCATATATGCTATGGCTTTCTTTCATTGTTTTTCTAACTCCAGTGTCTTTATTCCCCACTCTCTCAATTTCTGTCTCCATTTTGAGTTTTACTTCAGCTCTATTTTCTGTCTTGCAAATTCTCCCTTTCTTCTGCTGTGTTTTTCTGTGTCACTCACACTCATTTCATTCATCCCTTGAACTCCACTGTGTCCTGTACTACACCTAATGGTATATTCTGTTGTGTTCTTTTTATTGGCTTACTTTTTCAGTAGCTACCTGCTTTTCCATACGTCAGCATTTGCAGAATACCACCATTCTCCATAGAAAGTCAATGGATTTCGGTCCTTGCGAGTACGAGTTCTGCAGTCTTCCAAAGGTGATTCAGGGAAGTGGAGGGACCTTGTGTTAGCTCTGGTAGTGGATAGATCCAGAGCCTGATTGCGAGTTGGGTGGTAATGGAAAAGCCACCTATTTCTGGAGAAAGTGTTAAAACCAGAGGCGAATCGACTAGTGTTTCCTTTTCCATACTATTTTTTGTTTTTTCAAGGAAACGCTATTGGTGGGTTCCACTGTAGATTCAGCATTTCCTCTAGGTGTCCGCCAACTTCTAAATCAAGCCATAGACTCTTGAACCGTCAGAGAACTAAGGTGTGTGTGAGGCACTAATCCACCGGGAGACATTTACATTGCCTTTACATCGCGGGTATTACAACGCAAGTCGTTACAACGACTTGCGCTGGATGGCGCTCTAACCTAAGGAATAGTATGATTTACTATTCCAACACCTTCCCTACTGTACGTAGACTGGTGTTGGAATAGTAAATCATACTATTCCTAAGTCCAGCGCCCTCCAGCGCAAGTCGTTGTAACGACTTGCGTTGTAAAAACTGCGATGTAACGTACCGCGATCATTTTGATCGCGTTGTAACGTCACATATTCTAATCCACCTGTTCCTTATTCTCACTGGCATGGAAACTTCGAACATCTTCTTCTCCATTAACGCTTTGTTTCTTCATTCACTGTTCACTCTTTTTCTACCTTTTCCATCTTCTTTCTCTCCACTTTTGTTTCCCTTCTTCACTCTCTCTATACCAGTCTATCATTCAACCCTTCTGTCTACCCAATCTTTCATCTCTCTCCCTCTGTTTGTCTCTCTGTCCCTCTCCCTGTCTCTCGTTTCCTTTTGTCTCTGTCTCCTTTCTCCTCTCTCTTCTCCCCTTTCACCCCAGGATTGAGGGTGAATGAGTTTTTTCTTTTTTTACAGCGACACTGCCGAATAAAATGTGTTTTCTTTTTATCCGTTTCTATTCAGACTTTTTTTAATTGCAAAGTTATTTTAAACTTTTGTGGTTCTTGGTGTTTTTTCTCTCATTCCATTGCACAGTATTTGAATGAAACGCCTAATCTCAATCCGAGGAAACTGGCAGAAGGTACCTGCGGCTTGCCTGCCTGATCGTTGTGACCCGGTGTGGGGGGAGATAGCCTCCTCCCCACATCGAAGACTTGTTTACCGCACTGCTCAAAAGACGTCCCTCCCTCAAAGGCTCGCCGTCACCTTCCGAGACCCTGGATGAAAGGAGGTGCACCACATCATGTGCATTCTATCCGCCCTATTGTCATTCTGCGAATAATAATTCATAGGCCTAACATGTAGCTTGCTCAGACCACCTCTCATCTGAAGCCACATCAGTCTAAGAGGGCATAAAAGAGCTGAAATTGGATCATAAATTCAAAGTTGTTCCGAACAGGGGCCCCCTAAAATACGTTTGGCCCAGGCCCCCCAGAATCATTAAAATGTCCCTGAAAACCACCAGCCTCCCCCTCAGCCCCTTCCGCTCACCCACTCACAACGGGAGGCGCTGGGCTTTCATCACCAGGCAGTGGCACTGTGGATCGACGCTACAGAACCAGGAAGGTAGGGTGCGCTGTAAGCACTGCGAAGAAGACACGCCCCTTGCCATCATTACTGGGGCGAGGAAGGGTGATCAGGAGAATGAAGACGACTGGCAAATAACTGGCACATTAAAATACACATGCCTTACAGATGAATGCGCACAACTGAAAGGCAAATTCATACAAACTGATCCTTTTAACATCTCACATTGTCCAAGGACAACGTTGTCCATTAGTTAACTGTTCATTCATAATCATTCATTTTCAGAGAAATACGACGCCACGCGTATTCGCAATGGACACTTTGCCAAAGATGCACAATCATAAGGCACTCCCTTGGATGCTCTACGGCCCATTTATTTTTATCCTGCTGCAAAACTCCCCCTTCATGGCGCTAAGCAGACCAAGCAGGACCGCCAACAGCTGGCAGTCTGTCATACACTGATCACCAATATAGAGGGGGCGAGGGCTAACATTGGTTCTGTTGTGCAAATAGTTCTATTGATATCCCCTGCCCCCTCCCCCTCCCTTGAGCACAGCAGGTTCGTGCACGAAGACAGACGACAACAGAAGAGTGTGCTAGTAAGCGCTATACAGAGCAAAGTGACTTATTATAAACATAGCAAACTCTGCCCGGATTCATTCACGTTACATGATGACATATTGACCGATTCAACCCGGGACGCGACAGGACGGCTCAGTCCGCTTCACTTCGGGAGTCGCCGCGGATGTAACAGGTGCAGTTATTTTTAACTCCTTAGATTTCCGTTCTCGCTCTGTTTTTTTTTTTTGTTTGCCAGTCCATAGGCTGGCGAATATTCGTTTATAAATAAATTTACCACAGTCGAGAAAATGTCCGTTTCTAAAAGGCATTTCCAACAAATCCCACTGTGAGGAAGACAACATTCATGCTCACTCGCGCCCATATACCTCAAACGACACCTCACTTTAGACCCCTGTTAAATACGCGGGCTGCTTGGTAACAGGTGATATGTCGTCTTAATTATAGTTGTTGAACTTACCAGAGCTACCGTGGCAGATTTCCGTCGAGGCGTCTGTTCTCAGGATCTCCTAGCTTCAGAACACACGGCCGCTCCTGCCCTCTCCTTTCTCCAGTCTGACAAATTATTTGTGTGAGAGAGGGAGGGGCACTTATTACAGGAAGCCTGCTGACTTCTGCCTCCAGCTAGCTATGCCATCACCGTACCTGCCAACTCACCTGGTGCCACCTTGTGACACACATATCCCATCACACGGTGTCCCCCAGTGAGGAGCCGATATCACACGGTGGGGAGGAAAATCAGCTGAAGACCGCTGTAAGCAGTGTTTTTCATCTCGTTTTCGGAGGCTTTGAACTGCCGACTTCCATTAAGGGCTGCAAGCTTTTTTTAGTTTTTGTTTTTTTGGGGAGGAGGGGGCTTGAGGGGGTGGGGTTCAAAAGTGCCTGGTAGGTACTTCTCGACACGAGGTCCCACCCCTTCAAGGCCCCATCCCCTTCTCATATGGTGAGATTGTTCTTCAAGTTGGCAAGTATCTATCAGGGATATATACCGCCCGGGCTCTGTGACCAGGCCAACTCTGCAAAAACAACAATTGATGGACAGAATGCAGAACAATGTCATACATTCACCCCAGTACAGAGATCTGGGCCTAAATCCATCGCTTTTTTGCTCACCATGCCATTCCAGTTTGAACCCAGCCATATGCAAATCAGTCTTGACCCTGTGCCCAATGGGAACAGTCAGCCCGAACTGCCAGGCCAGGTCCTCCCTGGACTGGAAACAAGCATCCTAGGACCGGTTTCGGGGTTTCACCCCTCATCAGCCAGGATAGCTTGACTCCAGTGGCATGGAGAGCACGGAACCCACGTCTGGGCATACCTGTCCCACTCGGGGTGACAAATGCAAAAACAACAATTGATGGACAGAATGCAGAACAATGTCATACATTCACCCAGTACAGAGATCTGGGCCTAAATCCTTCGTTTTTTTGCTCACCATGCCATTCCAGTTTGAACCCAGCCATACGCAAATCAGCCTTGACCCTGTGCCCAATGGTAACAGTCCAGCCCGAACTGCCAGGCCAGGTCCTCCCTGGACTGGAAACAAGCATCCTAGGACCGGTCTCAGGCCAACTCTGAGCAGGGAAGAAAGATTAGTGGAGATCAGGGGCGCAACTAGACCCGAACATCAGGGGGGGCTAACACTCCTAGCTAGTGCTGGCCCTAGCACTGGTCGTACACGGTGCAACAGTCTTTTTTGGTGCCCCCTCCCCCATTTCCTCCTTCTCCATGAATTCCCTCACTGCCACTCACCAACAATGCACCTCATCTCCCTATAGCACCTTTCTGACAAACATTTCATTTTTTTATAGCGCTACTCATAGTTTACTCACACTCAGTTTCTGTGATCTGCTTGGTACACATTCTTTGTAGTAGACAACCAAACCTATTAGACATGGCATTGGGATACATGGAAGGGTGGGCATACTCTGCATTAGAGAATGATTGGGGTAAGGATTGTGGAAAGGAAGGGTATTGAATGGGTACAATAGGTTGAATTAGAGGCCGCAAGGGAGGTTGGTAAAAAAATCCCAGCAGTAAAACTGAGATTTGGTGTGGGTTTAAAAGTGCTGAACCGATTTTGCTAAGTATATAAGTAACTAATGATGGGGATTGGAAAGAGAGCACCACGCAGTACCCCTTCAATACTTTAGGGCCTCTTCCAGCCCACCCAATTCGTCTAGCCTTCTTGAAGTCCGTGAAAAGCTCCCCCCAAGACCGACTCTATTGTTTAGTCAATTAAGTGATTTATTTCTTAGCGAGTCCCATGCCTCTTCAGTGGATGCACATATGGTCGGGACGTTGGCCATGATAACCATATATGGAGTCACAGTGGGCGGAAGAGCTAATCTGTCGTGGGTGGGCAAAAAGGGGGCAGGGACTGCTCTTGAGCTACGATTATTTGGCGAGGTGATGGGTGAAGATCTTTATCAGAAACCCTGTTCTCTGTAACAAATGATTGTTTGGGCTGGGGCACCGGGTTTGGCACAGAGCGGACGGGTGGCTTAGAATTCCCCAGAGTAGACTGTTGTGGTGGGAGGATTACAGAATGACTTGAAATTGAACCAATATTACTAGAGTGTTCAGTTGATCCTCCCAGATTGACAAAACCCAAACGCTCTACACAAGATTGCAATTTGCAACCACTTCCCACAGAGCCTAGCGTTAGACACTGACTCTGTAACTAAGCAGGGGGTCCGCCACCATACCTTGGCAGTGGAAAATATAGAGCTTTCCCGCATGAATGGTTTCACCTTGCGCTGGTCTATGGTTGACCCGTCTAGATTTTTAGAACAACTAATCCACTAGAAGAGAAGGGCTTTTGATGTATGTCTGGATGTGTCAGCGGAAGCAAGTACGGCTATTGAGGCCTTTAACCAAATCACTAAGGAAATTAAGGCAGGGCTAATTGCTAACAAAAAGAGGGGGGCTGGAAAAACTCAGAGTTGGTTTGATTGTGCCTGCACCCAGGCCCACAAATAGTTGAAAAGAGCCCTAAAAGAGACACCTAGAAATGGAAATACAGAATTGTAGGTGGGCCTATAGGCTAGCTTTAAAAAAACGTAAGAAAGGCCTCAAAGAGGACGCCTGGGGAAAAACTGTACAAGGCAAGCCAAATTAAGGACACTACGGCATTCTGGCGTGTCATAAACTCCCCCTTCTTTATTGATGCTGACAAGCCCAAAATTGAGGTTGTAATAACTGAAGAAGAATGGATAGCTCACTTCTCTAACCTCTATATTGGCCCAATTGAAAGCGGTTGAAATAGCTTTGCGTACGAGCCGGCTGCTGATTCTACCAGGTCTACACTTTTGCCTAAAAACTTTGATTTTAATTTCAAACTGGATGAGGTGATTCGGGCTCTGGGATCAAGTAAGGGGGCAAAGCACCGGGCTCAATGGTATACCAATTGACCTTTTTAAAACCAATACCGATCTCTGGGACCCTCTTCTGACTCTGGTTTTTTAGATCCTGCCAGAGTGCTGGATTCCCAAGTTCCTTGTCCGAATCTCATATTGTGCCAATATTTAAAAAGGGCGACCGTAATTGTCCCACGCACTACAGACCCATCGCTTTGCTAGATTCTTTAGTCAAAGTGGTGGGTTGCATACTTTTATGCAGATTACAGGAGTGGGCGGTTTGTAACAACATTATTTCGGATTTCCAATATGGGTTTCGCCAGGGAATTGGGACCACAGAGCAAGCCATTAATCTGAACTTACTGATGGGCAAATATACACATATTAAACCTGGTAACTTGTTTTTAGTTTTTGAGGATTTGTCATCCACATTTGATTGCGTTGTTCACGATAAACTTTGGTCTGTCATGACCTCAATGGGTATAGACATCGCTATTATTAACTTTCTCAGATATCTATACTCAACCGGTTCCGCAAAGATCCGTTTTGGGACAAGAGGTGAATGTACACATTCCTTTGACATCAGAAAAGGCGTTCGTCAAGGGTGCGTACTCGCTCCTTTTTTATTTAATCTATATATTAATAGCTTGGGTAGCACCCTTTCGAACACATGCACCGATGTGCCGCAAATTGGACATCGGCCTATACCGGTTTTACTCTATGCGGACGATGCGGTGCTTATGGCCCGCACTCCACTGGTCTTGCAGCGTCTTCTAGACACATTCGTACGTGTTATGGAGAATTTGGGGCTATTAATCAACATTAGTAAAACGTTTGTCATGAAAGCAGGCTGAAGATAATCAAAGGGGCGTAAGTTTTTAATAGGAAAAGCGATTTTAGCACAAACGCCTTCTTTTTCATACTTAGGGATTTTATTCGATGATGTAGGGAATTGGAGAAGTGCAGTAAGCTAGAGAAGGATGTGTAGGAGAGTAGGATCTGCCTCTTATGTTGCCCCCACTTTTTTTCTGATGTTTACACTGGTTTCTGGCTATAGTCTGGCTGGGTCCCTGCTAATCAGGGCCCCAGCCTCTCTGTTCTCTCTAAACGACTTGGAGTGCACTTTAGGTGCACTAGTGATTGGATACTGTGGTACCTTATGAGTCCCTAGTATATGGTACCTTAGGTACCAAGGGCATAAGTACTTCACAGGCCTACCAGGGGCTGCAGCATGTATTATGCCACCCTGGGAAGCAGACTAAATCTGACACCACAGGCCTGCTACTGCAGCCTGGGTGAGGAAGTGCTAGCACCCCTCACTGAGATATAGGTTCCCTATATCTCTCCTGCACACACATATAAACCTATCAGTCACCCCTAAGGCAGGCCCTATCAATCCTGAGGGCAGGGTGCTTGGCTTCTATGTGAGGGGGTGCCTCTGCCTGAGCAGGGCCCCTCTGCAGCTCTCAGAGTCCATTCTCTGGTGCTGTTTGTGGATGCGGTTAAACCATATACTTTTAAGTGCATTATATCCTCGCGGTAAAATGCTAACTTTGGAATGGCTGCATCGAAACATGTCGTGTTTGGTGTCAAACATCTTGGAATACTACCCCCGCCAGTCCTGGCGGCGGGGGTAGCATTCCACCCTTCTAGAGGGATAGACATGTACCTACTGTGGAAACGCGGTAGAATCCTGCAGAGCCCTGGCATCACAAAATGGATGCCACCAGTCACAGACACTGGGCTGCCCTCCTGCTGATGACCAACACTCGCAGTGGAGGAAGCCCAACAATAGATATCCTGTCCCAAGGGGTGTTACCACCTTCCAGACAGGGTTTAGTGTATTGGGGCTGGGGGGGTGCACTCTTAGAGTGCTTTGAAGTCCTGCACTGGGGGAGCAGAAGGCTCCTCTGTGCATATGCCAGTTCAAACCGGCTCAGGGGCTACCTGTCCCTGCTCTGGCGCGAAACTGGACAAAGGGAAGTGGGTGTAGCCACCCACTCCCCTGACCCTCCCATAGGTAGGGTCATAGAGCTAGTCCCTCCCCTTCTTTTAGTAGAACCTGTGCATTGCACCCTAGATTTCCCTGGACGACGCTCTGAAGACGAATCCCGGACCTTCGACGTTCCACTACCTTTGGAAGACTGAAGAATCTCCCTTGGAGTCAAGGAGTGACTCCCCTGCTTGGCAGGCACCAAAAACTACAAACGACAGTTGCAAACTACGCCGCTTCCGCCGGAATCCGAAGTCCCTGCAGCCCAAGAAGTAGATTTCCTGACTTCTCAAAGGCCATCGTGAGTCCCCAGCGAAGCTGAGGCCAGAGGACCCCAAGAGTAATGAGGAACCGCGACCCCTGGGTACCGTGCACTATTGTCAAGTGCAACCCCTACACAACGTTCCACGAACTTGTGCTTTGGACCACGTGTGGTCCCAGCCTCCAGCAAAAATCCCTCCTAAGATCAGAGGCCTACCACGTCCCGAGTGACCGTGGGCCCCTGTGAGTGAATCCTCCCGAGGCGTCTTCGCGATCCCTTGCCAGCCAGCTTGAGGGTCCCCAGAAGACTTTCTAAAGAAACCAAAGGGCTCCCCTGGTTGCTCCAGGCCTGCCCTGACTTACCCTCGCTGAGTGAGTCCCACAGACCTTGCTGGTCTGCGCCATTGCCTCTTCACACTTTCCCCAAGACTTGCTGTTACCAAGGCTTGTTGGCTCCAATCGAGGCGCCGACACCGCAGTAAGCTGCAGACATCGTGGGACACGCTGAATCCAGCTTCTGGTCGTCGTCGACGCCTCCTGGACCTCGTGGCTGAAGAGTCAAGGCAACCGCGGACAACCTGAATCTTGCGACGACGGTGGGCATCCACCTTTCTTGCCCCGAGTCACTGCCAAGTGACTTTGAACACTGTCCCCTCTGCTTTCAGGTCTTCCATCTTCTGAATCCAGGCTTGGATTCCTCCGAACACTTCTCCTGTCGCCGCAAGCAGCAAGTCTTCACTGGCTCCCATTGAAAACGACGCTGCGACCCGACACCAAAGAACACCTATGCACCCGGCTCCCCTGGGTGAGGTAACTTCAGCACTACGGTGCTACTGTGGGTGTGGGCCCTAGAACTACTTACCCTGTAAGTGACTTGCTTGTAGCTTCCCTAGAAGTGTCCTAAAACTCTAACTTTCCAAGTGCGACAATTGCGCTGACTCGTACAGGGTTCGCGTCTGTGTTAGACACACCGCGTCCATCTCCTTTGTAACACTATCTAAAACTGTATCCTTCGACTCGTACTGAGTCCGATCGGTGTTCGCCTCGAACACACAAAGGGCCTGTAACTCTGAGTTCTCCATTGCACTGACTCGCACAAGGTTCGCGTCTGTGTTAGACACAGCGCGTCCAACTCCCTTGCAACTCTATCTGTGACCGCGTCCTTCGACTCGTACAAGGACCGATCGGTGTGTTCGCCTCGAACACGCAAGGGACCTTTACCATTGAAATCTCAATCGCGTCTGAGCGCATAGACTCGTACAGGACTCGCACCGGTGCCAGGTCACCGCGTCCGTCCCCTGTGGGTCTCCTACAACTACCTGGGGTGGTTCTTGGGGGTCCCTCGATTCTAGATGCCCTAGACCTAGGTCTAGCAAACTAAGATTGTGATATTCGATTGTGCTTAACTTATTTTGATAACATTTGACTTGTACATATGTTCCTGACCTCTAATCTCATAAAGAGATTAGTAGAGAGTGTTTATTAATAAATACATATATATTTGATATATATACCTGTGTGGTGTCTTTTCATTTGGTGATTCAAGAGATTGTGTGGTAAAACAAGCTGCTTTACATTCCTTCAAGACTTAGCCTGAAGGCTGCTCTCCACAGCTACCACTAAGATAGTTTTCTATAAAGGTTGTCTTAAACCTATCTACCATAAGAGTCAAATTGTTCTGGTGCAAGGTGTCCACTTTAATTAGTGAACAGCATATACCAGGCCAACTTCTCACAGGATGCATTTTCTTAGATCATTTACGGGCCTGTGCAATTTCTCGAGGAAATTGGGTCGTACACCTCTTAAAGAAATGTTAACCATCTACAACGCTAAATGTCAGTCAATTGCAATGTATGGTTCTGAGCTATGGGGGTATGTAAATGTGGATTCTTTCCAGCTGTTAGAAAATGTTTTTTTTTTAAATCTCCTTGGGCTCCCAATCAGCTGTTCTAACTTTGTATGCCACTCGGAATTGGGAGCAACTCATTTAGCTGATCTGTTAAAAGTGCAGCCAGCCCTCCTCTGGCACAAGATTTGGACTTCTGACTAAATGGATTTTAATCGCGCTATTGCACAGGAGTGTTGTGACTCGAAGCTTGCTCTGAACATTCCATGGTTAAATTTTGTCAAAAAATGTATGCTTGACATTAGCCATCCTCAATATTATGACAATCCAGAAACCCTGAAGCACAATACGAGGAAATCACTAAAAACAGAATGTTTAAACCTACTGGAAGATGTGAGATTATCGGTGGAACTGGTCAAACCAACTGTACAGCATAACCAAATGACTTTGATCAGTTTCTCGATTCAACCGTATTTAATTAGTGTTCTTAATCCCCAACATAGGTTTGTTTTGACGCGTTGTAGGCTTGATATTTTTCATCGTTTGACAAGCTTCCCAACTACTAATAACTGGTCACGACAATTAATGTACTGCCCTTGTGATAAGATGTCTGAACAATCGACCATACATGTACTGTTTTTCTGTAAATTGTATAAAGATCTGAAGATTTCTTTTATTAAGCCTTTATTGAAATCACTAAATTTTAGACAATGTAGGCCGGCTTATTTATATCTACAATTACTACCAAACTTGTATTCATGTGTGGTATTAGCTAGATTCTTGAGGGCTGCCATTTTCAGAAGGAGGTCACTAACCGTTGTATGCTAAATTGTGCATGTTTTCAAACTTTAAAATGTTGTAATTTTTTTTTAAATGCATTGTTATATACACTTTTATTATTCACCCTTTTGAATCGAATAAAGATGATTTTGAGCATAGCTGGAAAATGGTTTCCTGTCATGTATGATAACTTCAACCAGTCCTGTTTCTTTAGCCAAAAGCTATTGCATGCTAGTATTGTTTGTTTGTTTGTTTAGATTATTCAGCCAACTGGCTAATGCTACAGAATACAGAAAAGAAAGATACAAGGAACATTTTTATAATAACACACTACTGGAAAGTGGGCCTGTGGCATTAATCTTTGAGCAAAACTTAGAGTTTCAAAGAGCTGTGGTAGTGCATGAACAAAGACTTATGGCTTGCCACAGACGGTCCCCACAAGTTGACGAGGATGCTCAGAGGGACACATCCTGATATTGTTCAGACAGAAAGAGCCACCTTCGGGTTGATTTAATTTTCTTATAGCAGTAAAAGTGAGAACAAGTCCAGGAATGAACAGTGCGGCTGGCTAAAGGGGCTAAACTTTTTGAAGGTGTCATACATGAAACACAGCCTCTTGTCAACTATGCTGTATCAAACAGCCTGGTTCTTCCCAGGGTAGGTTATTTTTCACCTTCTGAAAATCTGAAATAGAACCAGGCAGTTCTAAATGTGTAAAATAATATGTACCAAGGCCCTTGTCAGGAGGCCACTGTTGCTTGCACTAACCGCTGCCCTTGTCAGCGCTGCCAATGCCAGTACCAAACCAACTACTAACCATCACATTTATACAAGTGCGACAATACAGACTATTCCAGGCCCCAAAGCTATGGCCTGGGCAGCAGGTATTAAAAATTGTTAAAGTATATTGGATTAGCATACAACTGTGCTTGTCTCTAAATTAGATGAACAGCACCACCATGTGATGGACTGTCATAAGTGCCGGTGTTGACAATAAAGTGCCAGTGCCGAGCACCGGAAACCACCGGTTCAAATTAAGCACCGGAACCAGGCCAAATGGTGAAGTTCTCTCAGTGAGGTTAGCAAAATGACGGTAGCCCTCTCTGAGGTTAGTAAAATAACGTTAGCCCTCTGGAGGATGGAGCGAGGGGCCCCTAAAGCTCCGATGTCTCATAGACAGCCATAGGGTATAGACTGGAAACAAGAGGGACTAAACAACTGTGCTCTGAAAGTCATTCCATCAGGGCTCTCATGTAACATTTTAATTATTTATTTTATTTACATTCTTATATAAAGCAGCTAAACCAAGCAACGTCAGCATGCTTTACAATAAACCAATTCAAGGAGAGTGAAATAACTCTTAGACATATAATCCTGAGAACATCTTGAGAACAACAAGACACCCAAACAAAGGACATTGTTTCAACAGTGGTCGACAAATTCAGTAAGAACTGAAATGCCAGGCTTGCCACTGATAGGAAGAAAATGCGTCTTATTGTAAAAGAAATTTGAAAACTCAAAAATAATTTCCGAAAAACTAAGGGAGTAAGATAATTTTGAAGGCAGGGTATGCGAGAGGGCAACAAAAGGAGCTCTCGCCAGAGCGATGGAGAAAAATAGTCTCAGAGTCCAGGATTCAGAAGAGGTGTTAGTAATTATGAAATGTCAGAGTGAGAAGGAATTAAAGAGTAAATAGTCCAGACACTAAAACAAAACGGATAGCATTACTAATAACGCTAACAATACAGCAGCGATAATAATAACTCGGGCATCTTCCATAGTAGCTGCGAGCATTAATTCATCAGAGCCACACATTATATCCTTATTAGTAAATTGTGTGCCAGATACAAATATTCCTTATGGATACAGGAGAAGTAGTGCCTATGAAACATAGTATGCTACTCCTAGGGTCGGTGCTACTCAATAGCCCACCTAAATTCATGTGAGTAAACATTCATTTTGAATTGCAGGTTGTGAGTTGCTGCTACTGTATACCAGCATACATTCAACATATATGAAGCTTTACTCAACTGTTCTAGAGTGCTCTAATACTAAGATGCTCATCTTGCTAAGAGGATGCTCAAATACATCAGAGTGCTGCTCTATGTGCCAGTTGCTGTTCTGTGTGCCAGTCTGCCAGTGTGAAGTTGTCATGCATTGTATTCATTGCTCTATCACAGTTAAGCCCCTACGACAGTGTGAGGTTGTCATGTATTATATACTTTGGTCTATTCCCAGTTAAGGTGCTATGGCAGTTTGGTCTTGGTGCTGTTACGTGCCAGGCTTATTTCTTCTACTCTTCATCTTAGATCTGGATCTCTTTCCTTGATCTATCTCTTTTTCTTACCATCACTCTTTCTTCCTATTTTCTTAGTTCTTCTTCTTTTTTTATTATACTGTATGATGAATGTTCTTTTCTTTTTTACTTGTTGTGTCTATATTGTGTTCCATGTTTTTTTAATAAATGGTGTCTTTCTGTTTTCAGCAGTGTCCGTGCAGTGTATCACCTATATTCCTGTATTTCTCATTCCACTTCCCACTAGGTGTAACGTCTCGTGTAATGTTCGTGGTCTGGGACATCCGGTTAAGTGACAAAAGGTACTCTCTCACCTGTCCAGATTGAACTCACACGTTTCTTTTTTGCAGGAAACTCATTGTAATGATGTAGAATCTCTTAAATTAAAACGACAATGGGTAGGCCAAGTAATTTATTCTCCTACGATCATTCGCAAAGGTGGTGTTGCTATACTTTTTTATAAATCGTTGCATGTACACATTTTATCAGCTCAATGTGGCAATGATGGACGTTGAGTAATGGCTAAGGTTACCATCCATAACAGGGAAATCTTTTTATTTGATATTTATGGTCCTGTTAAGCCAGATCCCGATTTCTGGAATAACATCAAAATGTTATTAGCATCTCTTGACAACCCTAACATCATTGTTGCAGGAGATTTCAATCAGTGGTTAGACACATTTACAGACAGACAATCTAAATGTAAATTTAATCCTGACAAATCTCACAAAAGCATTTTAATCTGCCATTGCCACTCGTCCATTATTTGATGTTTGGAAAACTTGTTATCCTGACATTTTTCTCCAATGTCCACCATACTCGTTCTAGAATTGATTATATTCTGGTCAGTAAACCTTTACTTCCCTGCATCCAATCTTCCGTGATTGGCTCTATTTTTATTTCTGACCATGCTCCTGTTTTTTCTTCATTTGACCTTTTTTTGAACAATCCTAAAACTGGTCGATGGGAACTTAATAACTTTCTTTTATCTGATAATAACTTCCTATCTGAAGCTACTACCTTTATTAACGATTTTTTTTAAAAACAAACCAACCATGGGACACCTCTGTCCCCAGTACTTGGGATGCCTTCAAGGCCTCTTTTCGTGCCTTCACTATAGCCTACCCAGCAAGAAAGAAAAAAAACAACCATGCCAAATATACAAATTTACTACAACGACTCAAAATACTGGAACATACTTACTTTTCATCTAAATCCTCCTTGGTACTTCATGAGTTAATTAAAGTCAAGTCTGCTCTTAACAAACTTGCCACCGTTGATGCCTGCAACATCCTTCTCAAAGTTAAATCTAAATATTACGGAGGTCAAAACAAAGCGGGCAAGATGTTGGCCAATTTTTAAAAATCAAATCTGAACGTAAAAATATTGGTCCCATTCTAAATGAGCATAACAACAAAATTGGCGTCCTCTGATACAGATATTTCTACCACTTTTCAAGAGTATTACCAGTTATTGTACTCTGATGACACTAACGCCTCAGAACTAAATATGCACGCCTTTTTTAATGGTCTACCTAACCCCCCATCTTTACCTGAAAAATTTGATTTATTGGAAGCTGAGATAACTCTCCAAGAAATAAGATCCTTAAAAAAATCCAAAGCCCCTGATCCTGATGGCTTTTCTGTTGAATATTTTTCCGCTTTTTCCTCCATTTTTGCCCCTAAACTTCTTGAACTTTTCAACTCTTTTCTCGCCGAATCTAAGCTACTGGTTCCTTTCTGGAAGCCCTGATTGTCCTTATTCCTAAACCTGATAAAGATCATTCCCTTTGTAAAAACTACCATCCTATTTCATTAATTAATTATGATTGCAAAATATTTGCCAAAATCCTTGCTTCTTGTCTTGAGGCTATTGTCTCGTTACTGGTCAACACCGATCAGTCTGGTTTTGTTAAGGGCAGACTGGCTGCTGATAATGCTAGAATGTTTTCTAATGTGAATGCTTTTGGTAAAAAATATCAATCCCCTCTGGCTGCATTGTCTCTAGATGCCAAAAAGGCCTTTGATCGTATTAATTGGCAATTCATGTTTGCTACTCTTCAATGATATGGTTTCGGCCCTAATTTCATTTAATTTGTAAAATTATTATACTCTGCTCTGCGTGCTAGTATTTTTGTTAATAATCATTTTTCCCAATATTTTCAGCTACATAGAGGTACATGGCAAGGATGTCCTCTTTCCCTTTGCTATTTGTTTTGTTTTTAGAACCTTTCCTTAAACGCATCCGTATCAATCCACTTATCTCAGGTTTTGCACAAAATTCCACTGAAACTAAACTATCGGCTTATGCTGATGATATTTTGGTTTATATGTCTAACCCCCTCTCCTCCCTTCCTCCCTTTCTACACAAAATTCAATTATACTCTAGCATCTCTGGATATAAATTGAATTTTTCCGCTTTAACCCCTCATGTTACCAATATATGTTCACTAACACTAATATCTTGGTTCTCCTCTACTGTTTCAAACACAATTAGTTGTATGTTTAATGCCTTAATAACCACACTCCAGAAATTACTTCTCTCATGGTCTCTCCACTTATCATGGTGGGGTAGACTGGATACTATTAAGATGATGATTGTTCCTCATGTCCTTTATACATTGTTTATGTTACCTTTTAGCATTCCCCTTTCTCATTTCTCTTAAATTAATTCAATCTGCACCAAATTTCTATGGAATAATAAACATACTGTATGGCTTTAGCTAAACTCAAACGTCCCAAGAATGAGGGTGGTGTTTGTTTTCCTGATTTTAAATTATATCATTCTGCATTTCTAATTAGACAATTTTTTGCCTTAACTCATGAATTTGGTGATACTCCCATGCCACAATGGATTATATTTGAACGCTCTTTATTAAAAGATTTCTCATTTGAAAACATAATTTATGTCTTACTGCACTTTTATATCAATTAACCATATACTGAAATACTGCCAACAATTGTTACATAATGTATTTTCTATAGGTTTCGACCCTCGTCAATGTTTCTTGACCTCCTCTATTTGGTATAACAAATTTATCAAATTTAGACGTAAATCATTCTACTATAAACACTGGAAGGAGAAGGGTATTATGTTTATTTATCAGCTTGTCCATCATAATTCTGTTATTCCCTTTTCCCAATTGCAATCACAGTATAATTTACCAAATTAATTTCTCCATGAATATCTTTTAATATCGTCTTCTTTGCAGTCTTACTTAACAACTAATATCTTTCCCCCAACCTCTCCCCCACTTATTCCCGCTACAGCTTTATACAACATCTCTCACGACTTTATACCCAAGGCTGCATTTCTCTATAAGGTGTTGTTGTCACCTTTCCCTGAAAGATCTAAAATACCTAACGAGCTTCTGTGGGAAGCTGATTTAGCTATCTTACTCCATACCCCTACTTGGGATAAATTTTGGCTTAAACTATTCAAAACATCCAAAGCAGCTCGTATTACACAATCTTTATTTTTCATTTATAACAGAGCTCTTATTACTCCTGAACGTATATCCAAGTTCTCTCCCACCTCTTCTCCTTTATGCTGGTCTTGTTCTTCCTTCATAGGGACTTTAATGCACCTACTATATGATTGTTCCAATGTGTTGACATTTTGGGAATCTATCTGGGCAAAATGTCTAGAAATATTTTAATGTAATATTCCATTATCAACGCAAAATGTTTTCCTTGGTACTGCTTCACCAGATTTTGACAATATTTCCCCTAAACCTATGTCATTTGATCTTTTCATTGCTATTGCATTTAAAGTGATCCTGTCTTGTTGGAAAGATACCTCTAAATTATCAACATTAACATGGAATTTTATATGTTATGAACACAGAATTGCCAATGATTCTTCTCTCTCATTATCTCTGAAAATTAAATCTGATCTACTGTGGCTACCTTTCACTTCCTATCTCTGTGTGCATACACCTATATCTTAGCTACCATATTATTTTTATTTATTCATTTTTATTATATATATCCATTTCTTTTTCTTTTTTTCTCTTCTCTATCCCGTTTTTCTTCTTCTTTCCTCCCTTTTTTCATTCTTCACAGTTTTACAACATAATATGATATATATTTATAGACTGTATTGTTTTTTTTTTAATTTTCTAAATTACTTGACTATGTTCTATTTTTCTCTACTGGTTGTTATTTAATATCGATACTGTATTGATGTTATTGTTAATGTTCTCTTTTCTAAAACTCAAAAAAATGTATTAAACAAAAAAAAAGGTGCTATGGCAGAGTCCAATCATGAAACTCTCTATCTCTCTCACACACACACACACAAGATATACATTGGTATTTTATGTTATATGATCATTTACTATATTCTTACACATATGACTTGAGTAGTAATAAAAGCAAAGATTATAAACAACTCAGCAGGTAATGTATTTAAGAGGACAAAGATTAGCTATGCAGCAATCATATTTGATCACATATCACTAATAAATAAGCTCAAATCCCTACCTATTCGTAACTAGCTGATCAACAGTGTATTCATTTATTTTATGACAAACTCTATAAAGCCTCCCAGCATACCGTTCATACCACCAGGCCTCAATTTGGAACACTGTGTTCAGCATCTGCCCAGCAACCGGCCCATCAGAACTACCCCACCCCAATTACCAGTTGTATATACATTTCTTGTATATGGTGCTATATAGAGCAAGCTTCAGGTTGTTTCCGACTCCTGTTTTACCACACATGACAGTGACCAATACTTTTGTTCAGATTGTAGGAAGCACACGAAAGCCTATTGCTATGTTATATCTTCACCATCTTTCAAGACAGAATTTGCAATGTAATTACTAGGGGTGTGCAAAATGTGGGTAATTTGGTTTTGCATGGTGATGCAAAATTACACAGAATTACATGAAGCGCAAAACTGGCATTTGGCACTGTTTTTAGCGGAAAATGCGTCCTTGCATTCACTTTGTATAAGAGGATACATTTCATGCCAAGAAATAGTGCAAAAAAGAATTACAACATCTGCTCGTACTGTCGTTCACATTGTTTCTATGCTTTCAACAGTCCCGGCAGGCATGACTCGTGGTTGGGGGGTGGGACAGGTGCGGGGATGGGAGGGTGCCAGCGCGAGGTAGCGCAATTAAAAACGAAACATTTTTTAAATAAAAAATGACACACTTACCTTACCACCGTTCCCGCCGCAGCGTCTCTGATCCTTGCTCCTTCTCTCTTGTTATGGCGTGGGACAGGAAGCCAGGAACAACAGCAAGGCTCCCTTGACCAATCACAATGCTGCTTTGTCATTGGTTATGAGCGTTCTGGTTGGACGCTCAACCAGGGAATGGAGAATTGGGAAAATGTGCATGACTCGTTTGGGCGGCCCGAGAGGGCCGGCCAAACAGTCATTGCCCACTTAGGAGTGGGAAAACCACTCCACCCCTGCCCTGCTCGCAGAGCAGAGCAGCCCGCCCGCAAAGGAAGTAAACAGAAAATGATAATAACTAAAAGTATCATTTTATATTTCCTTTCCTTTCCAATGCTCAAAGCAGTGTGGCGACACTCCGAGGAGCCGCCACTGGCTTTCAAAGTAAATTTTCACCACAAATGACGCAATCACACTAAATTATTACTGCAAATAGTGTGCAATTATGTGATGTGGCGCAATAGAGGAATTTCAGGTAACAAGAGTAACGTGAAATTATCAAAGTTACACTAAATACGCTAGCATAACACACATTTTGCCTAGGCCTAGTCATTACTCCTCATAGGAACATTTCACCTTATGTGTTCATTAAAGTTTCAGAAAAAGAAAAAAAACCTTCCCTGGCTGGTTACTATAAGCCAAAAGTTGTGACAATTGAGTATTTTGTTAACATGCACAAACCGAATATCTGTTATTAGAAAATAAGCTGTCCTGTTTGTAGACTCTATACTTTCATCACACTCCCTAATGCACAAATAGCTATCATGTTAACATAAAGAAAGGCCTGTGTTGTATGCAACATATAAAAATATGTAAAAATTCATGCTAGATACGTCACCAAGTTTAGAATACATTTACATGCCAGGCCTACATTATGAAGGAAGATTGATTGTAAAAAAGGTAATGTGTTCAATATGATAGATTTGTGAATCGACTTCTAAAAAAGAGGCCAAAAATAAGGGTCCAAGTTAGGGCAAAATTCACAAAAGAGACCTGCCATTCACTTAGTTACAGTTTCATTTGCAATAATCCGATTAAAAGCAGAGTGTTTAGTAATAATATCCCAAAAGTGTTTTAATGATTCAAGAAGTTAACTGTCAATTAAGGGGTAATATTTTCTGGCTAGTCTAGTACAGCCAAGCCAAGTTGTCCGAAATAATGGAAGAACAAGATTTAATTTTTTTTTTTAAATTTAATTTGATTTAGACTTTGACTTGCGCTTTTCCAAATAGATCCAAACTACAAATTATATAGTCAAGAATTGAGGAACTAGAAGACCCTTTTCTTGTGTAAGCAGAAGGAATATCACCTTCTGTTCTTCCATTTAATATAACTCCATTCATTGCGGCCACTGAAGCGAGAAGTATTTTTCCCCTTTTATTAGCTTTTACCTGGCCGGAAATAAAGGTAGTAATATTGACAAGGCTTCCTCATGTGCATGGATCCCCCATTTAGCCAAAGGAGCATTTGAGATTTTTCCATTAAAGTCCCCAAATATCATTACCGAAGGATACCCTTTGGATTCTATGACCAGGTCTATTTTCTCAAACGTTTTTGTCATAAGAGGATCATTTGAGGGTCCTGGGGGGCTGTAAACGTGAGAAATTAGCAAAATCGGGGCTTTCTTTCCTGTGCTTAATCTTTATACATTGAACATTCTGGAGGAACATGTAAACTACTTCCAGGTCCCAGAAAATATCTTCCCTTAACCCCTTCGCTGCTAGGCCTTTTCCCCAACTGTGCTAAGCCTTTTTTTGGCTATTTGGGGTAGTTCGCGGTTAGGCCCCTGTAACTTTTTGACCACATAAGGTATCCACACCAAATTTGTGTCCTTTTTTTCCAACATCATGGGGATTCTAAAGGTACCCAGGGTTTGTGGATTTCCTTGGAGGGGACCCAGAAATTAGCCAAAATACAGCAAACTTTTTTTTGGGGGGGAAAAATGGAAAAAAAGGGCTCCAGATGAAAGCATCTGGTTTTCTCCCTGCAAATGGTATCAAAAAAGGGGTTGTGGTGCTGAAATCACCATCTTCCCAGCTTTCAGGGACAAGCAGACTTTTGTCAGAAAACCAACATTTTTTACACAGTTTTGGCATTTTTCTGGGACATAGCCTATTTTTGCTATTTCTTGTGCTTTCAACCTCCTTCCAGTTAATGGTAGAAATGGGTATGAAAGCAATAATGGATCCTGGAAAGCTATACATTTCTGAAAAGTAGACAAACTTCTGAATTCAGCAAGGGGTCATTTGTGTAGATCCTTTAAGTTTTCCTTATAGAAACAAACAGTTAAATATAGGAAAAATTGAAAATTAGTTGAAAAAAACAGCCATTTGTGTCAACGTTTTCACCAGTAACATCTTCTAATTATGACAGCTATTTGAAAGCAATATACCGTTACATCCGCTGGACCTTTCTGGTTGTGGCGATATATAGGACTTGTAGGTTCACCAAGAACCCGATGAACCCAGAGCCAATAACTGAGCAGCGTCTTGCAATGTTTTTTTATTATGTACCGGGTATATAGCAATTATTCTGGGAAAATTTATACATGGAAAAATCAGTATGAAAGACACCTATGTATTTCTGAAATGGGAACAAAATATAGAGTTTAGAAACAGTAGATATTTGCACATTTCCGAAATTGGGAGTACCCATACTAGTATGAGAATTATAGGTCATTTTTCAAAATGACTTCTTTTTTACACATTGTCTTTCATTTGGAAGGCAGAAATGCATCGAAAGTCAATAGGTAATGACAGTTGCTCTACAATTCTGTGTTACCCTAAGTCTCCCAATAAAAATGGTACCTCACTTGTGTGGGTAGGCCTAGTGCCTGCGACAGGAAACAGCGCAAAACGTAACGTGGACACACCACTTTTTCTCAGTGAAAAATGACCCTTTTTTTGCAAAGTGCCTAGCTGTAGTTTTTTAACCCTGGCTCTGCCGGCACCTAGGGAAACCTAGCACACCTATACATTTTTGAAAACTAGACACCCAGGGTAATCCAGGATGGGGTGACTTAACTGGCTCTCACCAGGTTCTGTTACCCAGAATCCCTTGCAAACCTAAAAAATTGTCAAAAAACCCACTTTTTCCTCACATTTCTGTGGTGGAAAGTTCTGGAATCTGTGTGGATCCACAAAATTCCACCCACCCTGCGTTCCCCAAAGTCTTTCAAGAAAAATGGTACCTCACTTGTGTGGGTAGGCCTAGTGTCCGTGACAGGAAACAGCGCAAAACGCAACGTGGACACACCACATTTTCACAGTGAAAAATGACCCTTTTTTTGCAAAGTGCCTAGCTGTAGTTTTTGAACCCTAGCTCTGCCGGCACCTAGGGAAACCTAGCAAACCTATACATTTTTGAAAACTAGACACCCAGGGGAATCCAGGATGGGGTGACTTGACTGGCTCTCACCAGGTTCTGTTACCCAGAATCCCTTGCAAACCTAAACAATTGACAAAAAAACACATTTTCCTCACATTTCTGTGGTGGAAAGTTCTGGAATCTGCGTGGATCCACAAAATTCCACCGACCCCGCGTTCCCCAAAGTCTTTTGAGAAAAACGGTACCTCACTTGTGTGGGTAGGCCTAGTCCCAGCGACAGGACACAGCACAAAACGCAACGTGGACACACCACATTTTCACTGTGAAAAATGACCCTTTTTTTGCAAAGTGCCTAGCTGTAGTTTTTGAACCCTAGCTCTGCCGGCACCTAGGGAAACCTAGCAAACGTATACATTTTTGAAAACTAGACACCCAGGGGAATACAGGATGGGGTGACTTGACTGGCTCTCACCAGGTTCTGTTACCCAGAATCCCTACCAAACCTGAAAAATGGTAAAAAAAACACATTTTCCTCACATTACTGTGGTGGAAAGTTCTGGAATCTGCGTGGATCCACAAAATTCCACCTACCCCGCATTCCCCAAAGTCTTTCGAGAAAAACGGTACCTCACTTGTGTGGGTAGGCCTAGTGCCCGCGACAGGAAACAGCGCAAAACACAACGTGGACACACCACATTTTCACAGTGAAACATGACCCTTTTCTTGCAAAGTGCCTAGCTGTAGTTTTTGAACCCTAGCTCTGCCGGCACCTAGGGAAACCTAGCAAACCTACAAATTTTTGAAAACTAGACACCCAAGGAAACACAGGATGGGGTGACTTGTTTGGCTCCCACCAGGTTCTGTTACCCAGAATCCCTTGCAAACCTAAAAAATTGTAAAAAAAAACACATTTTCCTCACATTTCTGTGGTGGAAAGTTCTGGAATCAGCGTGGATCCACAAAATTCCACCCACCCCGCGTTCCCCTAAGTCTTTCAAGAAAAACGGTACCTCACTTGTGTGGGTGGGCCTAGTGCCCGCGACAGGAAACAGCGCAAAACGCAACGTGGACACACCACATTTTCACAGTGAAAAATGACCCTTTTTTTGCAAAGTGCCTAGCTGTAGTTTTTGAACCCTAGCTCTGCCGGCACCTAGGGAAACCTAGCAAACCTATACATTTTTGAAAACTAGACACCCAAGGGAACACAGGATGGGGTGACTTGTCTGGCTCCCACCAGGTTCTGTTACCCAGAGTCCCTTGCAAACCTAAAAAATGGTTAAAAAAAACACATTTTCCTCACATTTCTGTGGTGGAAAGTTCTGGAATCTGCGTGGATCCACAAAAATTCACTCACGCCGCATTCCCCAAAGTCTTTTGAGAAAATTGGTACCTCACTTGTGTGGGTAGGCCTAGTGCCCGCGACAGGAAACAGCGCAAAACGCAATGTGGACACACCACATTTTCACAGTGAAAAATGACCCTTTTTTTGCAAAGTGCCTAGCTGTAGTTTTTGAACCCTAGCTCTGCCGGCACCTAGGGAAACCTAGCAAACCTATACATTTTTTAAAGCTAGACACCAAAGGGAACACAGGATGGGGTGACTTGTCTGGCTCCCACCAGGTTCTGTTACCCAGAACCCCTTGCAAACCTTAAAAATGGTTAAAAAAACCACATTTTCCTCACATTTCTGTGGTGGAAAGTTCTGGAATCTGCGTGGATCCACAAAATACCACCCACCCCGCATTCCCCAAAGTCTTTCGAGAAAAACCGGACCTCACTTGTGTGGGTAGGCCTAGTGCCCGCGACAGGAAATAGCGCAAAACGCAACGTGGACACACCACATTTTCACAGTGAAAAATTACCCTTTTTTTGCAAAGTGCCTAGCTGTAGTTTTTTAACCCTAGCTCTGCCGGCACCTAGGGAAACCTAGCAAACCTATACATTTTTGAAAACTAGACACCCAAGGGAACACAGGATGGGGTGACTTGTCTGGCTCCCACCAGGTTCTGTTACCCAGAATCCCTTGCAAACCTAAATTTTTTTTAAAGAAAACACATTTTCCTCACATTTCTGTGGTGGAAAGTCCTGGAATCTGCGTGGATCCACAAAATTCCACCCACCCTGCATTCCCCAAAGTCGTTCGAGAAAAACGGTACCTCACTTGTGTGGGTAGGCCTAGTGCCCCCGACAGGAAACAGCGCAAAATGCAACGTGGACACACCACATTTTCACAGTGAAAAATGACCCTTTTTTTGTAAAGTGCCTAGCTGTAGTTTTTGAACCCTAGCTCTGCCGGCACCAAGGGCAACCGAGCAAATCTATACATTTTTGAAAACTAGACACCCAGGGGAATCCAGGATGGGGTGACTTGACTGGCTCCCACCAGGTTCTGTTACCCAGAATCCCTTGCAAACCTAAAAAATGGTTAAAAAAAACACATTTTCCTCACATTTCTGTGGTGGAAAGTTCTGGAATCTGCGTGGATCCACAAAATTCCACCCACCCCGCATTCCCCAAAGTCTTTTGAGAAAAACTGGACCTCACTTGTGTGGGTAGGCCTAGTGCCCGCGACAGGAAACAGCGCAAAACGCAACGTGGACACACCACATTTTCACAGTGAAAAATTACCCTTTTTTTGCAAAGTGCCTAGCTGTAGTTTTTGAACCCTAGCTCTGCCGGCACCTAGGGAAACCTAGCAAACCTATACATTTTTGAAAACTAGACACCCAGGGGAATACAGGATGGGGTAACTTGTCTGGCTCCCACCAGGTTCTGTTACCCAGAATCCCTTGCAAACCTAAAAAATGGTAAAAGAAAACACATTTTCCTCACATTTCTGTGGTGGAAAGTTCTGGAATCTGCGTGGATCCACAAAATTCCACCCACCCCGCATTTCCCAAAGTCTTTCGAGAAAAACGGTACCTCACTTGTGTGGGTAGGCCTAGTGCCCGCGACAGGAAACAGCGCAAAACGCAACGTGGACACACCACATTTTCACACTGAAAAATGACCCTTTTTTTGCAAAGTTCCTAGCTGTAGTTTTTGAACCCTAGCTCTGCCGGCACCTAGGGAAACCTAGCAAACCTATACATTTTTGAAAACCAGACACCCAAGGGAATACAGGATGGGGTGACTTGTCTGGCTCCCACCAGGTTCTGTTACCCAGAATCCCTTGCAAACCTAAAAAATGGTTAAAAAAAAACACATTTTCCTCACATTTCTGTGGTGGAAAGTCCTGGAATCTGCGTGGATCCACAAAATTCCACCCACCCCGCATTCCCCAAAGTCTTTCGAGAAAAACGGTACCTCACTTGTGTGGGTAGGCCTAGTGCCCCCGACAGGAAACAGCGCAAAATGCAACATGGACACACCACATTTTCACAGTGAAAAATGGCCCTTTTTTTGTAAAGTGCCTAGCAGTAGTTTTTGAACCCTAGCTCTGCCGGCACCAAGGGAAACCGAGCAAACCCATACATTTTTGAAAACTAGACACCCAGGGGAAACCAGGATGGGGTGACTTGACTGGCTCCCACCAGGTTCTGTTACCCAGAATCCCTTGCAAACCTAAAAAATGGTAAAAAAAACACATTTTCCTCACATTTCTGTGGTGGAAAGTTCTGGAATCTGTGTGGATCCACAAAATTCCACCCACCCCGCATTCCCCAAAGTCTTTCGAGAAAAACGGTACCTCACTTGTGTGGGTAGGCCTAGTGCCCGCGACAGGAAAAAGCGCAAAACACAACGTGGACACACCACATTTTCACAGTGAAAAATTACCCTTTTTTTGCAAAGTGCCTAGCTGTAGTTTTTGAACCCTAGCTCTGCCGGTACCTAGGGAAACCTAGCAAACCTATACATTTTTGAAAACTAGACACCCAGGTGAATCCAGGATGGGGTGACTTGACTGGCTCTCACCAGGTTCTGTTACCCAGAATCCCTTTCAAACCTAACAAATTGACAAAAAAACACATTTTCCTCACCTTTCTGTGGTGGAAAGTTCTGAAATCTGCGTGGATCCACAAAATTCCACCCCCACGTTCCCCAAAGTCTTTTGAGAAAAATGGTACCTTACTTGCATGGGTGGGTGGGTCAAGTACCCGCGACAGGCAAGGGCCCAAAACCTATTGAGGCAACATCAAAATTACCTATCACAAACCAACCTGGTTTTGCAAGGGGGGTCCCATGACTTTTTGGCCCGGGGCTCGGCAGCCACCTAGGGAAACCTACCAAACCCACACATTTCTGAACACTAGACACCTGGGGGATTCCAGGGAGGTATGGCTTGCGTGGATCCCCCAACGTTTTCTTACCCAGAATCCCCTGCAAACCTGAACTTTAGCTGAAAAAATCACTTTTTTCACACATTTTTGTGTGGGAAAGTTGTGGCATCACCGGGCTGACCCAAATTTCCTACCACCCAGCGTTCCCCCAGGTCTCCCGATAAAAATGGTGCCTCACTCATGTGGGAGGCCCAAGTCCCCGCAACAGGCAAGGGCCCAAAACGTATTGAGGCGACATCAAAATTGCCTTTCACAAAACAACCTTGTTTTCCAAGGGGCGTCCCATGACCTTTTGGCCCGGGGCTCGACGGCCACCTAGGGAAACCTACCAAACCCACACATTTCTGAAAACTAGACACCCGGGGGATTCCAGGGAGGTATGGCTTGCGTGGATCCCCCAACGTTTTCTTACCCAGAATCCCCTGCAAACCTGAAATTTAGCTGAAAAAATCACTTTTTCACACATTTTTGTGTGAGAAAGTTGTGGCATCACCGGGCTGATACAAATTTCCTACCACCCAGCGTTCCCCCAGGTCTCCCGATAAAAATGGTGCCTCACTCGTGTGGGAGGCCCAAGTACCTGCGACGGGCAAGGGCCCAAAACGTATTGAGGCGACATCAAAATTGCCTATCACAAAACGACCTGGTTTTCCAAGGGGGGGTCCCATGAATTTTTGACCCGGGGCTCGGCGGCCACCTTGGGAAACCTACCAAACCCACACATTTCTGAAATTTAGACACCCGGGGGATTCCAGGGAGGTATGGCTTGCGTGGATCCCCCAACGTTTTCTTACCCAGAATCCCCTGCAAACCTGAAATTTAGCTGAAAAAATCACTTTTTTCACACATTTTTGTGTGGGAAAGTTGTGGCATCACGGGGCTGACACAAATTTCCTACCACCCAGCGTTCCCCCAGGTCTCCCGATAAAAATGGTGCCTCACTCGTGTGGGAGGCCCAAGTAACCGCGACAGGCAAGGGCCCAAAAGGTATTGAGGCGACATCAAAATTGCCTATCACAAAACGACCTGGTTTTCCAAGGGGGGTCCCATGACTTTTTGGCCCGGAGCTCGGCGGCCACCTAGGGAAACCTACCAAACCCACACATTTCTGAAATTTAGACACCCGGGGGATTCCAGGGAGGTATGGCTTGCGTGGATCCCCCAACGTTTTCTTACCCAGAATCCCCTGCAAACCTGAAATTTAGCTGAAAGAATCACTTTTTTCACACATTTTTGTGTGGAAAAGCTGTGGCATCATGGGGCTGACACAAATTTCCTACCACCCAGCGTTCCCCCAGGTCCCCTGATAAAAATGGTGCCTCACTCGTGTAGGAGGCCCAAGTACCCGCGACAGGCAAGGGCCCAAAACATTTTGTGATAGGCAATTTTGATGTTGCCTCAATATGTTTTGGGCCCTTGCCTGTCGCGGGTACTTGGGCCCCCCACACGAGTGAGGCACCATTTTTATCGGGAGACCTGGGGAAACGCTGGGTGGTAGGAAATTTGTGTCAGCTCCGTGATGCCACAACTTTCCCACACAAAAATGTGCGAATAAAGAGATTTTTCAGCTAAATTTCAGGTTTGCAGGGGATTCTGGGTAAGAAAACGTTGGGGGATCCACGCAAGCCATACCTCCCTGGAATCCCCCGGATGTCTAGTTTTCAGAAATGTGTGGGTTTTGTAGGTTTCCTTAGGTGGCCCCCGAGCCCGGGCCAAAAAGTCATGGGACCCCCCTTGCAAAACCAGGTCGTTTTGTGGTAGGCAATTTTGATGTCGCCTCAATACGTTTTGGGCCCTTGCCTGTCTCGGGTACTTGGGCCTCCCACATGAGTGAGGCACCATTTTATCGGGAGACCTGGGGAACGCTGGGTGGTAGGAAATTTGTGTCAGCCCCATGATGCCACAACTTTCCCACACAAAATGTGCGAAAAAGAGATTTCTTCAGCTAAATTTCAGGTTTGCAGGGGATTCTGGGTAAGAAAACGTTGGGGGATCCACGCAAGCCATACCTCCCTGGAATCCCCGGGTGTCTAGTTTTCAGAAATGTGTGGTTTTGGTAGGTTTCCCTAGGTGGCCGCCGAGCCTCGGGCCAAAAAGTCATGGGACCCCTTGCAAAACCAGGTCGTTTTGTGATAGGCAATTTTGATGTAGCCTCAATACGTTTTGGGCCCTTGCCTGTCGCCGGTACTTGGGCCTCCCACACGAGTGAGGCATCATTTTTATCGGGAGACCTGGGGGAACGCTGGGTGGTAGTATATTTGTGTCAGCCCCGTGATGCCACAACTTTCCCACACAAAAATGTGCGAAAAAAGAGATTTTTTCAGCTAAATTTCAGGTTTGCAGGGGATTCTGGGTAAGAAAACGTTGGGGGATCCACGCAAGTCATACCTCCCTGGAATCCCCCGGGTGTCTAGTTTTCAGAAATGTGTGGGTTTGGTAGGTTTCCGTAGGTGGCCGCCGAGCCCCGGGCCAAAAAGTCATGGTACCTCCCTTGCAAAACCAGGTCGTTTTGTGCTAGGCAATTTTGATGTCGCCTCAATACCTTTTGGGCCCTTGCCTGTCGCCGGTACTTGGGCCTCCCACATGAGTGAGGCACCATGAGGGGGCGTGGCCACGGAACTGATGAGGGAAGACGTGTGAGCCCAGAGCTCCGCGCTGCCCCGATATTTATCCTGTATGGGGACGTC
Source organism: Calotriton arnoldi (assembly GCA_963921515.1). Taxonomy (NCBI): domain Eukaryota; kingdom Metazoa; phylum Chordata; class Amphibia; order Caudata; family Salamandridae; genus Calotriton; species Calotriton arnoldi. The sequence goes on from CAWUFW010007190.1 coordinate 933,836, forward strand.
AAATTGATCCCCTGAGCAACTGCGACGGCGAAACCAGAGGTCGGAGCACTCGCCGGGGCCGACGGAGAGACTGTGAGCCCCCCGCTGACTGGCAAATTGGTGAGGCGGCGCGGTCTCCCCGAGGAGCGGTCAAAATGGCGCTGATGGCGGCGATGAGATCCTAGAGTGAGGCACTGGGAGACGGACTCCGGAACGGGCAGAAGACAAGCAGAGGATAGCGGGGCTCATGCCTGCTGACTTGGTGGGGCAGGGCCCGCTGAAGTGGCGACCCCCGCCAGCTGGGACGACCATAAAAGCAAGAGAGGCGGCCACCCTGAGGAGCGGTATCTGGCGGGGACACGGGCGGTGTCCAGCAGTAGCGGATGAGGCGCCCAGACGACGAACACAGCAGCTGATTGAGGGTGCGGGCCACCACTTTGCGATTGGAAGGGCCTGCGCAGAGAGAGAGCAGCTTGGTATAGCCGCTAGAGCATTGCTGGACTGCGGTGAGCTCCGTAGAGGGCCCTCGGGGGCTCCGACCAGAGGTGGCGATTGAGGCTCACCGGAGGAGAGCGGAGCCCTGGACGAGAAGAGGCCTGCTATTGACTGTACGTGCACGAGGTACCTGACACGTAGACAGAGGTGAGGCTGTGGGGACGCGAGGCGAGGACCGGCTGGGGGCGCTGCAGCGCCGCAGCTGGTGGGGGCTGTGTGTCCTGAAGCCACGGGCGATGCCCTGACCCGCTGGACGTGGTCCTGAGGCACCAAGAAGACAGACATCATAGTGGACTGGCGGCCATTTGGGGGCACAGACCGCCAATTTAGGCACCTGGACGAGAGGGGAGGCCTGTACCATAGGTACTCGGGGGGCGCCGCTGGACGCGGCCTTGCGAGAGGGAGCGGCCGGCTGCCCACTACAGGCCGCGGCGGACACTAGGGGGGGGCCTGGCGGATTAACCTCACTGTAGGCACTCGAGGGGCATTGCAAGGGAGTGGAACCCCGGAGGTGGAGAACCGGTTCCTCAGTAGGGGTGCACAAGGAGGCCGCCAGGCAGCAACGGCCACAGCGGAGAGGCCCCGGGCGATGATCAGAGTGTGGCACTGCAGCAACGCTACTCGGAGGAACTGTGATACCAGTGATTTGGAGTGACTGAGACATTAGAGGGTTGCCGCTTTGCTTGGTTGGTCGGCTGCCACAGCGGGAGGTGAGTAGTGGAAGTGAGCCATCGGACATTCCACACGGGTGTAACCCTGGGCGTAGTTCGCGAAGTTGCGCTACGCGAAGCTACGTGAAGTGCACCTCGCACTACGCAAGCTATGCGTAGCTACGCGAACTGCGTAGTGCACTGTGCAAAATGCTGTTCGCACTGATTGCACAGTGCCGGATGCTTGTCCGCACTGTGCAATCATTGAAAACGGCATCTTGCACAGTGCGAGCTGTCTTTTACTGCCGCTCGAGTAGATCTTTACTCGAGCGGCAGCTTTCTCAACGCGGACTGGTAGTTTCTCATCGCGAGCGGTCGCAAGCATGCGCAACCACTCGCAATGAGAAACCTGACCTCCCGCGTTGAGAATCTCGCCGGAGGTTTTTTCCACGCTCGCGATCGGCAACTTGATGTTGCTGATCGCGAACGAGGAAAAAGTCTCGCCGGGATGTCATTTTGCTTGCTCGCGGTCGCCAACTTGACGTTGAGGACCGCGAGCAAGCAAAAAATGACCGCTACGCTACACTACGCGTGTTTGCACTGGGCTATGTGCAATTCGCGTAGTGCGAAGTAGCGCAAACTTCGCAAACTACGCGAGCGTAGCGTAGTGCTTTGCCCAGGCTTACACGGGTGTCACTTGCTGGCGTTTCCGAGGTGAAGGAAGGAACTGCATGGTGGCCCTTGACTGTTGTGGGTGACCCTCCTGCCGGAGGTTATGGATGTGCACGAATTTTGGGACGTCACTTAAGACCATTCAAGCGTCAATCTCATTGAGAGTACTGATTGATCTGAGGTGGGGAGCCGCCTGGTGTCAGCGCCTGCAGTGGTGAGAAGAAGTTCTGTAGCGGATTGTTCGGTTGCGCAGGACTCATCTGGGAGCGACTGGCGGCTGGGTCCGGGGAGCAGGAGACTGCATGGGCAGAGAGGTACGCCCGGGTGGCGGTAAGAGACACTGTTGGCCTTTGATCTCCTCCGGTGCAGAGTGAATATAACGTTGGTCGTCGGTGGGAGGGCTGCCTTGGTGTTGGGGTTTGCTACACGACAGGTCATGGGGAAGCCACAGGGGAAGCAAGGGGGGGCGCCCCCTGAGGTGGATGAAGATACTGGTGCGCAAGACAAGCAGGAAGAGATGACGCAACGTCCGGAGGGGATGATGCAGCAGCAGGTGGACCAAATTCTTAAAGCCATCACTGACACCAGAGCGGCTCTCCAGCAGGACATTGCGCATGTGGCGCAGGGGCTGGGCCTCCTTCGAGCGGACCATGCTAAGCTTGTAGATAGGGTGAAGCAGACGGAGGTCACCCTGGAGGCCATAGAACCCGCCCATCAGGCACTGGCGGCTCAGATGACAGATGTCCAACACCGATTGCACACGCTAGAGCGGAGAGCTGAAGATGCCGAAGGGAGAAATCGAAGAAATAACATCCGCGTGGTGGGGCTGCCGGAAGGAGTGGAAGGGGCCAGTATGGTGGATTACCTGGAAAATTGGTTGAGAACAGAAGTTGCCCCTGAAGGCCTCTCCTCCTTCTATACCCTGGAAAGAGCGCATAGGGTCCCGGCTCAGCCGCTGGCCCCCGGAAGGCCGCCCAGACCGGTGGTAGCGAGACTGCTTCATTATAAAGATAGAGATCTCCTGTTGCATAACGCCAGAACTCTGGGCCCCTATACAGTGGGCAATGGTAAAGTGACATTGTTCCCAGACTACACAATGGCTGTACAGCGCCGTCGTGCTTCGTTTCTGGAAGTCAGGGCGCTCCGAGACGAGGGCCTCCAGTATTCGCTAATGTTCCCTGCACGCCTACGGGTGGCTACGGATGGTAAGACATTTGACCACGACAGCCCTGAGGAAGCTTGGACTTGGCTTGAGTAGTACAGGGCGGGCACGGGTGCAGCAGGGCGCAGTGTGAGCGCGCAGGTAGAGGGACCGCGCCTGTGCGTTCGCGGCGCACCCGAAGACACCGTCCTCCCACCCGAAAGCCCACAGAAACACAAACGGAGAAAGAACGAACTGCTGCGTTGAAGGCCGTTACGGCCATCTCTCAAGGGGAAGGAGCGACATCGTTGGCAGCTACAGAATCGGAAAAGGGCTCATTGGGGTCGGACACAGATGAATCGACAACAAACAGTGTTCACTTGCCGCACTTGACACCTGGGACAGCGGACGAGCTCGTAGATGCCTAAAGTCTCAGATTCAATCGTGAGGGCGCTCAGCTGGAGGGGGGCTTTGTTTTGTGCCAAATTGTTTCCTATTATTCCTGAGGGTGACTGATGGGCGGGATTAGAGGGATCAGTGGGAACAGGAGAGTGTGTGGAAACTGTGGTTCCATTATATTATTTGCCTCAGGAGAGGTTGACTGACTATCTTTGGGGGTACGGCACGGGATGATGGAGGAATAGGAGGTCGATCCTTTACGGCTCTGGGCCACCTCCCCCTATTTTTGTGTGGGTGTGCTCCCTCAGTATTTACTGGGGGAACATCTGGGATTCTAGTTTGGATGGGTACTGGATTCGTAGCGCCTGTTCTGGGGTGGGGTGGTTGGGGATGTTCTGGGGTTTTGTTTGGGATTGTTAGAGCCACCGGTGTGTTCAAAAATTGCGAACAAATGTTATTGGAGCATCGATTTCAGCATGGGGTCGTCACTTGATTTAAGATGCATTACTTGGAATGTTCGGGGGCTCCACACAATGCTACGACGCCATAAGGTGCATACTTACTTAGTTCGCATAGCCTTTCTCCAGGAAACTCATATTAATCAGGCTGAGGGGTTGGCGTTGAAGCGCAGATGGAGAGGGCAATTATTCTATATGACCTACTCGGCTTTTGCTAGGGGGGCTCTGATATGGGTTAAAGCGGGAGTCCCATTCCAGCTGACGCAACAGTTAGTGGTTCCGGAAGGGAGGTTTGTGGTGGTTGCGGGTCGCCTTAATGGCGTGGATGTGACGCTCTGTAGTATATATGCCCCTAATGTGGATCAGATTTCTTTCTTTAATCACCTATCGGGGAGGTTAGCACCGCACCTGACCGGTTCAATATTGATGGGAGGGGACTTCAACTCTATTGTAGATACCGAGACTCTTGCTGCACCATCGGCACATCAGTGTCCCCCTCTAAAACAGGCACTTCATCCGCACTGAGAGTAGCTTCATCATCCGATGATTCCATGTGGAGAGAAAACTCACTGCCTGAATCTTCCCCTCCCTCCTCTCCCTCAGACGCACTGTCAGTCTCATAATCCTGCTCAGAGGAAGATTCAAGAAGCATACCAACCACCTGCTGAGCAGTAATTATACGGCTAGCCATAATGCTTACTAATAAAGGTAACTTGTCAAACAAGTCAACAACAACAAACCCTTTGACTACTGCTAAGCAAAGTTGGTAGGTGGGCCTAAAAGCATAAGGCCGATCTGCCCCCGCGGGGAGCAGAAACAGCCAAAACATTCACCATCATAAAGGGGGAGAGACCCTTGCCCAAGGGGTCACTCCCCAACATCAACATTTAAAAAGCCCTGGTGCCTAGTGGCTTCTGCCCCCAGGGGACAGATGGGCCTGAAAACATATGGCCAATCTGCCCCCAAAGGGGGTAGAAACGGCCACAATATTCACCCCATAAAGGGGAGCGACCCTTGTCCAAGGGGCCGCTCCCAACAACACTAAAACAATCCCTGGGGTCTAATGGCTTCTGCCCCCCCTTGTGGGCAGATTGGCCTAGACTCACAAGGCCAATCTGCCTCCAAGGGGGGCAGAAACGGCCAAAATAAATGATCCCCAAAGGGGAGCGACCCTTGCCAAAGGGGCCGCTCCCCAAAAACATATTGCTCCCCCAAAGGGAGCGACCCTTGCCCAAGGGGCCGCTCCCTGACACACAAATGACATTTAAATGACATTTTTTAAAAAAAATCCCTGGTGGCCCAGTGGGCACACACATACATTTTTTTTTCAAATTACCAGATCTGGCCCCCCAAGGGGGGCAGAACCAACTACACACATTGCCCCCCCCCAAGGGGAGCGACCCTTGCCCAAGGGGCCGCTCCCCGACACACAAAGGGCATTAAAAAAAAAAATCCCTGGTGGCTCAGTGGGCACGTACTAATTATTAATTTTTTTAATTAAGGCATCTGCCCCCCCCCAAGGGGGGCAGAACCAACTAAACACATTTCTCCCCCAAGGGGAGCGACCCTTGCCCAAGGGGCTACTCCCCAAAACAAACTGGCCATTGAAAAAAAAAAAAACATCATTGGTGGCCCAGTGGGCACATATATATATAAAAAATAATATTAAATACTCGGATCTGCCCCCCCCCAAGGGGGGCAGAAAAAAGAGCACACATTTCACCCCCAAGGGGAGCGACCCTTGCCCAAGGGGCCGCTCCCCAAAACAAAATTGGCATTAAAAAAAAAAAAACGAGCATTCCTGCTGCACGATCGCGCCCCAAGAGTCAGATTTCAATACTTGTTTCCAATCCTGGCACGATACCTGGCTGACCAAGCAGTGACTGCAAATTTATAGCAGTTTTTAAACGGGGAGCAGTACATAGAAAAATTAGTAATAGAAAAATTAGTAATAGTAAAAAAAGAAGAAAAAAAAGATTTGGACTATACTTTTAAACCATTGGACCTTGCCGCTCCTTGCTCCGGGCGAACTCAATGGCAGGGGTACTCCTTCGTTCCCTAACAAATGTGTCCGGTGGCTGGTCAAATCAGCCCGTCTTGCTGATACTCTTTCACTTTAGCAGTAGTCATGGAGAGTAATATGACGGCAGGTAGGTAAGTACAGGCGGATTGACAGTCGGCCAGTAGGTGGGTGGCAGTGTGTTGTTTTAAAATAGAGGAACGGAAAGGGGCAGGGAGGAGCAGAGGTATAAGTATAATGAAGGCCAGGGCCTGAGTGTAAAAGGCTACAAGCTACCGGTTTACCACTCACTTCCCTCCTCCTCTTTCATTACCAGACACAAGGTCCTAACACTCTTGAGACTCGCCTCAGTTGTAACAGCGAAACAGTATGGTATGGTACGGGACGTGCAATGTTGGAGATGGAACTGTACTGTAGATGGCACTTAGCCTTCAGCAGTCCATCCCTCCACCGTCACACAGAGGAGTTCCTTCCTGAACCTGTATTGGGCCTGGTGGAAGACAGTGGGGAGACGGTCTGGGGTCAGGTAGTGGAGAGGATAGGAGAGCTTGCAACACCACCTCCACTCACTCGGTCGCAGCTCCACCCACCACTATTGCCAGTGCGACACTGCTGCCAAGACTGACCGGGCCCCCACTCCTTACCGCCAAGAAGATCAATCGGCTCCAACAAGGTCATGTAACTGAAGCAGACTTTGGGGCGTGTCCAAGGCTCGAGCCGCCGCTGAACCCCAGTGGCCGGGCTCCGGACCCAGTTGCTTTCCTCCCCGTAGAACTGCTCCCAAGGAAGCAGAGAGCAGAAAGCTGCTAATAGTCGCAGCAAGTTGAAACAGAGCACGGGAACGCCTTCTCTGCATATCATTGGCGTTAGTTGTCTCTCTCATCCGTGGCGATGTTTTTTGCGGCAGCTATCGCTGGTAAACTGGCGATATGGGCAGTTTGCACCAGCTTGTGAATAGGGCGAAAAGTCTATCGCCATTTTTGCGGCGCTAATGTGCCGATAAATCGGCGATAAGTTCTTGAGAATATGCCCCTATGGATCCTAATCAACTGGGCCAAATAACCCCTTCTGCGCTTGACTCTCAGCGGTAGCTATGGTCGAGTAGTCCAAGGCTCCCTCAGGTGGTGGGGTGGAGTGTGAATACAGGTTAGTGAACACAACCCATAGCTCAAATAACGCACAACAGTGTCAATAAATCAATGTCCAGTCAAATACTTATTTTTATAATAAAAAGAAGTATTTTATTTCTAACTCTAAGCATTCATTACAATGTTGCGACATAAATAAACAATAGCATATTTTCCCTTGAGCTTGGAGCTCAAGTGTTTTGCTAGCAAATCCCTCACCCACCCGCTCTTCTTAATGTGGTAGGGGATTATTCACCATTCACAGGAGGCCGCATTCTGGGATTGCTCACAAGTAGGCCTTAACTCAAGAGTTCACTCTGACTATTAGCAAAGTAGTGAAAAGCTTCTTGGAGCCGCAGCACCCTTAGCAGTGAGTCCCCTGTCGCCAGTTAGGCCTGTAACCAGTCTACCACAGTAGTTAAAAACGAATTTAGGGATTTTTCTGGCACCTTCAATGGAAAGGAGGTATTGAAAGCCAGCCGCTGCGTGAGGGGAATGTGACGGGCACTGGATCTACGGTCGACTTGAGAGGGACCATTTAATTTATAAAGAAAGAAGCCAATGGTGGATCAGCTTACGGGGAGTTTGTGCAGAGCACGGAAGGACCGATAACAAACAGACCCAACCTGACCACATTGATATAAGAAATTATGTAGTACTTTACCTCTGTGGGAGGAGGGAGAAGGGTCATGGGGTGTTAGTGGAAACATTAATAATTCACACACATGAAAGGGCACATCCTCACAATATCAACAGACTACTTCTAAAAGTATGACCCCAGGGTAACCCCCTATGCTAGTCACGATCAATACTATGGTGACGGCTTATGAATAGAGAAACCCAAGTATACAAACCCACTACTTACTGCTCTTTCTTTCCAGAGACTCCTGGTGGTGCCATCCCAAGGGAGAACACCTAAAAAGGAGAGATAGAAACCGGACCACAGTTCCACCCCACGGAAGGACGACTACAACACCATCCCAAACCCATTCAAGACCATAAAGACCCGTATTTCTCCATTGTACAACCAATAAAAATCCAACATTCAGAAACCTACAGGCCTACCTTACGGGTGATTTATATGTAATAAAAGGGGAGTTTAAGGCTTTGCAAGGGGGTTTAAATGCCAAGTCGACATGGCAGCTGACACTGCATTTACGCAAGTTTTGAGGGCTACTTACGTGGGTGGCGCAATTAGTGCTGCAGGCAAACTTGTAGCATTTAATTTACAGCCCTGGGTATATGGTATACCACTCTACAAGGGACTTATAATTAAATTAACTATCCCAATTAGGTATATGCCAATCAAATCATGTTTAGGGGAGTGAGCACAAGCACTTTAGCACTGGTTAGCAGTCGTAAAGTGCTCAGATTCCTACGGCCAACAAAAACTAAATTCAGCAAAAAGTGGAGGTAAGTAGGCAAAATGTTTGGGGGAAGACCACCCTAAGGCTGACAGGTCTAACACGTATATTACCAGAGCGTGAGCTTGTCAGAGCCCAAAAACTGTACTCAGGTAATCTCCTCTTAAGGTTTTGAAAGCTTTCCATTTATTGGCTCTGGTGGCTGTGGTGCCCCAGTTGTAATCAAAATATGATGTTATCACTTACATGATGTCAGCAGGGAAGATCACATTGTTGCTCGGATATGAATTTACCTTTAATAAATGAAAAGACAACAGGCGTTTGGCAAAACAAGAACAAGTTGGTTTAACTAAACGCTGCGGCCGGGAGAGCCTCGCCATAGTGCGTCTGCTCAAAGTCTCTCGGTGTACAACTTTTTGGCAATTGTTATATGCAGTTCAAGAGGTAGAATGTAGCACTTTCTACATTCCAAAAATGCATCTCAGTCGTAAATCAAGAAGTGTGGTCAACTGATAAGAACACAGATGGCTCTCAACCTCGGGAAGAGCTAGTGTGGGCCAGTGCGTATGTGTCCAGATGTCTGACATGAGGAGCACGTGATCACTACTTATGGTGTGCATGTCGTGTCCTGATTGGTTGAGTGTTTCTATCTCCATGTGGTATCTAGCTTTGTGGTAGTTTTTGGGGAACCCAAGCCTTTGGCCAAACGTGTTTTATTGGGGCCAATTTCATCGGGCCTATTTGTGGTGCAACTATCTATCTGTGGGATCGATCAGGGTTTTCCCTAGGCGCGCGTTTGGCTTTACGTTGAGATAGAGACCCCACCAGTGACCTGGTATTTGATAGGCATGGGTGTGGGTCGTAGTACTTGTCTAATCATGTATCTCTGACTCAGGGTTGATGGGGAGGTCATCTTGGGTGAATCTGACAGCAATGATGTGCCTTCATTAGAACTCCTGAAAGAAATATGGTAGTCACTGATATCCTTTTTATCAACATCCTTAACATTGTGCATACAGTTATCATAGCATACATCGACAATGTTCTTACTAATAAAAGTATCGCCATTTGTGCATGGATTATGACATACATTGAATTGATATCGTCATTGCCGGTGCTGCTATGCAATTACAAGTTATGACATAGATTGGCATTGCATTGACGGGTATTGGAATGGTCATGCGGGCACAGATTATGGCATACGTTGATATTGTCTATATTGGTATTGCCGTTGTTGGGCCTGCACACATCATTGTATTCGTTGATATTGTATTCACCCACTCCAACAGCATTATCGAGAGCCTTCAGGTGGAGCCTCCACAGTGGAAACGAAGGACGGGGAGGAGCCCCCTGGTACTCTATTATTAGTGGGGTACGGTTTGAAAGGAACCAGTATTGGTAGTTGGTCAGCTCAAATTTCTCAGCCAGTGTCCTCATTATCATTACATGATCTAATCTGCTGTGTGTCCCGGGAGTATTCCTGAGTGGTCGGGTGTTGTGCACACCAAATATCGACACAGTTCAATCTGTCCATCATTTCCCCTAGCACGCGTGTCATATTGTGCCTAGCAGTAGGGTGTGATGGGAACCTATAGAGGGTCCCATCTATCGTGCAGTTATAGTTGCCCCCCAATATAAGCAGTACATCCAAATAAGGCACCAGTAATTCCATAATGGGCAGAAAGAAGGTCTTATCGTTAGTGTTTGGGGCATAAGTGTTAAGGAAGCAGACCTCAGTCCCATCCAATAGACGGTATAATAATATATACCAGCTCATAATGTCCTCACAGGTACAGCGGTATGCAAAGGGGACCAAAGGGGCCTTCCAGATGGATACACCCTGGCAAAGACTGAATAAGAGCAGGAGTACAATTGGCCTCGCCATTTCCTTTGGACCATTTCCACCTCAACATCAATCAAATGTATTTCTTTCAGGAACGCAATGTGTATGGAGTGTCGTCTGAGATAGGAATACATTCTATATCTTTTTACCTGCGTGTTAAGGCCACGTCATAAACTTAAATCTGCGTGTAATGCTTTGTTGTCCATGCTATGAAATCCACCTAGCAGTGAGGAACTTGCTTCAGGAGTCCCCACTCCCTCGTTAGTCCTTTGGGCGGGTCTCTGCGCATAGCACACCTGTCACCGTTCACAAGAAGAAACAAAAAAATGCCCTTGTACCGAATAATGCAATGCAAACTTTATACTGAACTTGGTAACCTTGCCTCCCCCCCCAGGGTAAACATATTGTTAACAGGTAGGTATGTTTCCGGCATATTGTCCAAAACTGGACAATAAACAAGAGGGTGCAAATCCAATGGGCTGCAAAATCCTAACACAAACTGTAGAATAAACTCATAAGCAGTCTCATGAGTATTAGTCTTTCAATATTGGAGGAACTGACTCACTAAGGGCGCCCGCCAAGCAGATCGTCCGGCCGGGCATGCCCCAGTGGCAAGTGTCACCCCCAGTGGTCCTAGAAGGGAATGAGTGGGAAGAGAATAAAGCAAGTAGGAGAACAAGAAGAAGTATAAATAAAAAAAGGGGGAGGAAAGATAGAAGGGGGTGGGGTGTTAGGTGTGAGTCCACCTGCAGCTGATCAATTCCAGCTTGCCTCCCACCCTCCCCTCTTATAAATTGTGATATTCTTTATTACTTCAGGTATTCAAAGGTGCCCCTACTGTTTGCACCATCAGGCGACATTAACAGAAACACTGTGTGTTCCAATCAGTCAAAGTTAGTTAGCCATCCAGTGGTCCCCCTGTGTCCGGCAAGACATTTGCTGCATCTTCCACCTGCAGCCCAAAGTCTGTTGTCAAACCATTCCAGTCATTCTTTCCCTCTCCAGTGGTGCCTCCAGTTCCCTGCACCTCCAAGGGAGCAAGCCCCAGAGTGCCAGCTTCCTGCACTCTGATCCTCTGCGTGGGAGACCCCCCTCACCGGGTCGCTGGGAACAACACCTGGGGGCACGCCCAAGGCCCCCACCAAGCTCCCATCGCCTCCAGGACCCTAGGTCAGCCTGGACACAACTCCCAGCACCCCCATATTGAGCTACTTCCACATCTCCTTTGGATCCACAAAAAAGTATGAGCACCCTCCATTGATCACCCGCAGTTTGGCCGTGAACAGTAGCATGTATTGCAGTTCCAATGTCATCAAATTTTGTTTCACTGCTTCAAATGATTTTCTCATTTTCTGTACTTCTTGTGTGTAATCATGGAAGATGCAGATCACATGGTTTTCAAACTTAACATCTCCCAGTTTGCGGGCTTGCTGCAGGACAATGTCTCTATAGTTCTGAATGTTTGCTGTAAGGGCCAGTGGTGGTCCCCCTGCAAGGGGCGCCGGCGCTAGAGCACTGTGTGCACACTCCACAACAAACACTCCAGAGAGGCCCTCAGGATGTAAGGCCTATTGTATTGACTGATTCAGGAACCTTTCCGGTGCAGTACTCTCAACTTTCTCCAGAAATCCCACAAATTGTAAGCTGTTCCTACGTGCACACCCCTCAGCATATTCAACCCTATTCCAGGTGATTTGCTAACTCAGTGACGAAACGAACTCTAGCCTGCATTTGGACTATGTCCATCTGTAGTAAGGTGCCCCTTTTGGTATGGTCACACCCACACTTTTTTATTCAGTGCTGATGGTTATGCCTCTGATAGTCTGCTAACCAGGCCCCAATGTCAGTGCTCTCTTCCTAAAACGTACGTATGAGAATTGGTTACCCCAATTGGCAAGGACGCTACCTACCTTATAAGTTACCTAGCAAGTGGTACCAGTGGTACCCAGGGCATGGGAGTTAAAGGAGTCTCCAGGGCCTGAAGCACTGATTGTGCCACCCTGAGTGACCCAAGGAAACATATGACAGCAGGCCTGCCATTGCAGACTGCAGGAGCAGTGCAAACGGCTCTCACTTGACCATGCCCTCACCATGAGTGGCAGGTCACAGCACTAATTTTAATATATGTCATTCAACCCTAAGGTAGGTCTCCTGAGCCCAGTAGGCAGTGTTCATTATATTAAAGTTGTGGACATATAAGTACAAGCTTATATGTCCAGCTAGTAGCCTCTTTCCATTAAGGGCTACTATAAGTAGCCCTTAAGTAGGCAGTGTTCATTATATTAAAGTTGTGGACATATAAGTACAAGCTTATATGTCCAGCTAGTAGCCTCTTTCCATTAAGGGCTACTATAAGTGTTCAGGGGGCCATAGATCAATATGGGATAGCACCTTGGCACCCGAGGTTGCCATTTCCATTATGTGAGCACCTTGGCACCCGAGGTTGCCATTTCCATTATGGTCCCAATGAAATATGCCATGTTTGGTATCAAACAACTTGTCTCATTAAACCTGACTTATTCTAAAGTCAGATTTAATGTGACATGCACCCAGGTGGCTATGTTAGAAGTTGCCCACCTGGTTGCCCCATCCTTTCCCGTGTCCTGGTGTTGTCACCAAGACAGGAGTCTGGCCCAGGAGTTGTGAACTCTCCCAGGAGTCAGATACAAAGGCCTGGATGGGAAGGATGGGAAAGATGTGACACCTCCCTCCCTGACAGGATGGCTAGTGAAGTGGCACATCAAGGTGGTGAGCTTCAAAGCTTTCATCGCCTCTGATATGCATCCAGGCCAGGCTGCCTCCCAGAGGAGGACACAGCCACCCCTCTCCCCCAGGCAGGCAGAAAAAGTAGGTAGTCAGGAGGTGTACACTCCCAGAAGGCTAGCCACACCCCTAGGGTGGGCAACCTGATCTGTACATCCTAGGAAGGATTCTGCCATTTTTAAAAGTGGCTGAATAGAGGGCTCTGGGTAGAAAAGGTGACACATACCCCCAGATGTGGTCACTTCAGAAGCAGATTAGCTACTGGGGCTAGTAGCCCATTGGCTACTTGCACCCACCCCCCAGACGCCCCTAAATCTAGGATTTAAGAGGCACCCCTGGCACCAGAACCTCAGATCTGATTCGACTTGCATCGAAGGACAAAGAAGAGACCCGAGTCTGTGACTTCAGGACCTGCACAAAGAAAGGGCACGAAACTCTGCACCTATGGCAACCACCCTGCAACTGCACAACTGCGACTCGTCCCGGACCAGTGACCGGTTTTCCCAGCACAAGGAACTTCTCTGAGAGCCAAAGGCAACTCCAGAACCTTCTTGGACTAGAGCCACTAGTCCATTGCAGCCCACAGGCACCAAACTCTGCCGGAACGAAAGAATTTCTGGCCATCAGGCCCGCCAAGGGGTCGCCCAAAAGTATATTGTCTAGTGCATTGTGGGAAATTTAGTCCTGACCCCCAGCAAGTTTCAAGTGGCTACTACTTCCTCCCGGACTCCAGGACATCGACATAACTTCAAGCTGAGCTTGCTGCTGCCAAGGCTTGTTGATGGTCAGTTCGGCCACCAGTACCTTTTTCGACGCTACACTTCGAGGGAACTCCACAGCATTTTCAGCTCACCACCACAGTGGCCCTGTTGTCAAGTTTTTGCATCAGTTTGCTCACCAGCATGGCGTAAGAAGTAAAACTAGCTCCCCGTGGATCCCGCTTCAACACCAGGGACAGCCCACACAACTTTGCACCTGGGCCCTACGAGCTAGGTAAAATTCAACTGACTGGCATGGCCTTGTCCTGCGACCCGCATCAACTTATGAACCCCCCCCCCCCCAGTGGTTTCCATTGGACTCGACCTGCAAGTGACCAATTGTCACTAGAGCTTTTCTCCATTGACTGCAACATTAAAGTTTTGGTGTTCTGAATTGCACTGATTTATTTTTCCTTCTAAAATCCATAACTCCGGTTATATGCATCCGATTGTGTTTGTTTTGGTGTCTAAATTAATATAAAAATCTGCATCATTTTTATAAATTGGTGTATTTCTTTTGAGTCATGTCAATTACTTATTGTCCATGTTGGTACTCTGAAATGCTTAGCATATGTTCCTCTAGTAAATCTGACTGCTCTGTGTCACTCTACCAGGACTGAGCTCGGGATTTATTAGTGTGAATCCAAAGGACCTATTTTGGGACATTGTGAGTGAGAGTATTACATAGCGCAGCCTAACTAGCCTCACTGCATAATACTCCACTTTCCAACATCGTCTGAAGGGCCCCACTGTCTTTTCCATGGCCAAAGACCCATCATTCACTTTCCATAGGTCAGTGCGCAGGAGGTTGCCCTCAACTGATATCATGTCTATTTTGTTTTCTAGAAGCAGGAGTGACTTACCGTTGGCGGCGAGTATTTGTGCTCCTGAGGCGTCAGTCTCCGGCCTTGTGCTTGCTCCCCCCTGTGTGTCTCCCCACGACCCCCAGCGGGGTCCTGACATATATTAATCCATTTTCATCTGCTGTGAAGAGAGTAGTGTTCTGTCTTTTCCCATTCGGGTTGGGGAGGGGAGCTTCCCTTCTGCTGTCCCGGCTGTAGGTTTTTGTCTTCTGAGGGCCCCAAGGCCCCAGCATGGCACTTCACCCTCTGCGATCCCAGACCAGCAGGTAGTGACCGGCAGGCTTCTGGTGTCGAGATCACCACAACGTCCAGCATAGGGGATTTCCTGCCTGCAGGCAGCACTGTGAAAAGTTATATGCTTCCAATTCTCTGGGGGGGGCACAGTTTTTATGGTTATGTAAGTATATTATCCATATAATTATAGTAAAATCAAAAGGTCTTGGCTGACGCCAGACCTAATAAAAAGCCAGATCTATTGGCTTTGCCAGTGCTTGTTGACATTTGTTCACTTAGCACATAGTATTCAAAACACATTGGTATATATCAAGACATTACTATTTAGTAGGACACACCATCACAATGCTTGATGAACATGTCTTTATATCCTGTGCATGCATACGTTTTGCATGAACAACAATTCCCACTTGTGAAAAGTTGGCCTGGTATATGATGTCCACTAATTAAAGTGGGCACCTTGCACCAGTCCAAACAACCCTTATGGTGATTTAAGAGGTCTAAGATAACCTTACAAAGCTATCCAAGTGGTAGCTGTGGAGAGCAGCCTTCAGGCTTAGTCTTGAAGGAAAGTTAAGCAGCTTGTTTCACCAGAATGCAACCTTATTGTATTGGTTAAATGAAAGGAGAACCACACAGTAGTTATAAAAATATGTATTTATTATTATAACACACCTTAAATACCTCACAGTATCTGCTACAAGCAGATAAACACAAAGCACACAATACTGTAGCACAGAACCAATTGTAAGTAATACACAATACTAATACTAATACACAGTGGGCTCCAGGGGGAGACCAAACCATATACTAAAATAGTGGTATAAGAACCACGACTCGAGTCAAGACAGTTTCTAGAGGATGTAGAATTGCTGGAACCCCAAGGACCCACCCAAGGTGAGTAAGTAGGGACCCCAATGAGGATGGGTGCAGTGTGGAAACACGACCGCGTGCTACGTATAATTCAATGGGAAAGTCGCGTTGCAATTTTAGAGTTTAAGGACCCTTCCCAGTGGATTACGAGGAAACCCTTTGGAACATAGAAGGTTGGAGAGCCACCCCACCCGTGGATACCGAAGTACCAGAGTTACCTATCCCAGGGAAGCAGGGTGCATAGGGCTGAAGTGGCGTCAGAAACCGCCGTCGTTCTTAATGGGAGTCTTCAAAGAAATGCCACTGCTGGAAAGAAGAAAAGTGGCAGGTGGAACCCACAGGTGGATTCTTGATGGAAGGAACCTGAAAGCAGAGGGGACAGAGTCTGGGTCACTCAGGAGTGACCAGGGGCTCGGTAGACG
Source organism: Calotriton arnoldi (assembly GCA_963921515.1). Classification (NCBI taxonomy): domain Eukaryota; kingdom Metazoa; phylum Chordata; class Amphibia; order Caudata; family Salamandridae; genus Calotriton; species Calotriton arnoldi. Next base: position 949,897 of record CAWUFW010007190.1, read on the forward strand.
AATGACCACCGATGTCGGGTGCTTCAGGTGCGAAGAGGAAGACCTTGGCTCTACAACTGCAGGGACCAGGAGATGTCGAGGATGACCAGGAGCCGGATACGAGCTGTCCCGCCAAGGATGTCGAGTGCTATGGGGTCGGTGTCCGGCGGGAGCACCAACAAGCCTTGGCAGCGGCCACCCACGAAGAAGGTCAAGGAAGGTTACGGTCTGGCCCAGCAAGGACCAGGAGACTCACCACAGCAAGGGGAGTTAGGGCAAGCCTGGAGCAACCAGGGGAGCCCAAGAAAAGTAGTGTTGTCCCTCAAGTGGACCCTCAGGTCGGAGGCACAGGAGTCACGAGGGGACCTCTAGCAGTTTCACAAAGTAACAGCTTGCAGGGCACAGAGTGCAAGGAGGCCAAAGTCCTTTGCACAAAATGTGCGCAGAGATTTGAGCTATCAATAGCCCAATGCACTTAGTTGGGGAATGCCAACAAGCATATGCACTTGCAAAAGTACGCGGTGCACAGGGGTTCAGGTCATGCCATCCCCACGAGGGATACTGGCCTCAGACTTGGTGAGAGGGCAGCTCAACCTCAAGAAATAAAAGAATCTACCTCCTGTGTGTCTGGAGCCTTCGGAGTCCGCAGGAGCTCAGGATCAGCAGACTGGTCAGTTGCATTACTGTGCCTGCGAATGCAGGGGAGGGACTCCTTCACCCCAAGGGAGATACTTCAGTTGTCCTTGATGCTCCACAGGTCCTGCACAGAGCCTGTATGGTGCACACGCACAGACGATGCTTTGGACGGAGAGGGAGATGAAGTCAGGCCCAGTCGAAGTCCAGCAAAGTCCAGAGTGTCCAGGCGGTCGAAGGTCAGTGGTTTCTTGTTCAGAATCTTGTCCACTTTGACTCTAGGGTCCTACAGCCAGGTATGTCCTTAAGTGCCCACGGGAGAGGGTTGGACAGATTCAGAGGACCCTCCCAGGGGAGGGTCAGGAAAGTGGGGAGGTTACTCCCATGTTCTTTGTCCAGTTTCGCGCCAGAGCGGGAGCCAACGACTACCAGGACTGGTTTGAAATGGACTATGCACAAGGACACCAAGTGTGCCCCAGATGCAGACTTTCAGGCACCTTGGAAGTGCACCCACCCAGCCCCAATACACTAAATCCTGTCTGGGAGGTGGTCACACCTCCCTGTGACAAGATGCCTATTGTCCTGCCTTCCCCTGCTCGAGCTTGGCTCAGCAGCAGGAGGGCAGAAATGCGTCTCTGGTCGGCAGCAACCATTTTGTGCTGCCCGGGTCAAGAAGGCTGGTACCGGGAAGACCAGGGACCCCACGAAGCTCGCTTCAGAAGGGTGGGATAATACCTCCCACACCGGTTACCGGTGTGGAGGTATGATTCCAAGGTGTTTGATACCAAACACAACATGTTTTGTTGCAGCCGTTTTCGAGATAGCATTTTACGCGAGCATATAATGCACCTCTACCTTTATGTCTGGCTGCGTCACCGACAACTGGGGAGAATGGTCTCTGAAGGCTGCAGGGGTGCTCTGATCATGCAGAGGCACGTAAAACCCAGCACCCTGCCTTCAGGATTGTCAAGGCCTGCTGGAGGGGTGACTGATAAGTTTTTAAGAGTAGTGACCTATAGATATAGTAAACCTATATCTAAAGTAAGTGGTGCATGCACCATCTTACACAGGCTGCAATGGCAGGCCTGTAGTTCCATTTTGTATGGCCGCTCATGGGTGGCATAATACATGCTTCAGCCCATGGGAGGCCTCTGGGGTACCTATGCCCTGGGTACAGGTGTACCATATACTAGGGACTGACAAGGGTACCCCACTATCCAATCTGGAGTGTACCTAAGTACATGGCATAACATTTTAGGGAGAAAGCAGATAGACTGGGGTCCTGATTAGAAGGATCCCAGTCAGACTAGTCAAAAACAGTGTAACATCAAGCAAAAAGTGGGAGTAACCATAAGACGCAGATCCTACTTTCCTACACCACTTCTTTCGAGTTATCGTCACAGATGTCTCAGATAGCATAACATTTGCCAGGACTTTGCATTCATAGATATGCACCCTTTTGGAAATTGGGTTACTGGTTGATGGGGGTGAAACCCTGCGCAAGCAGCAACCACAATTTCTGTCAGGGTGAAGTCACAAGCAACCCCCAAAGTAGCCTGTGCTTAACCCTCTGGTAGCTTGACACAAGCAGTCCGGCATAACTTAGAGGCAATATGTAAAGTATCTATGCAGCACTTCAAACAGAAATAAAGTGAAAACACAACACAAGAAAAATCCCACACCAATTTAGAGTAATAGAGTAAAATGTATTAAATTATTTGAGACCAAAGCGACAATAATCCATTCCGTGGAACAGGAGAGATGACATTTCAAAGATTTAAGTGAAAATAGTGCCTAAAAGCACAAAGCGCCAACTGTGGTTATCTGGTCATCCCTGACCGGGAGAAAGTCACAAGTCAGGCCTACCATGATGGAGCACGAGCCAGATACAGGGACCAAGTTAGGCCCGCTGAACAAAAGTACCTAAAATCCTGGTTTGAGGAGCGTTGCGAGATCCTGCATCGAGGTTGCATCAGCAGCAGTGGTTCTGAGGAGCAGTGGGGCTGAGATACAGAGCCCTGCTTCATCGTCGAGCATGCCGTGGAGAACAGGCTTGCAATCCGAAGTCCTGCATCGAAGATGTGACACACACCGGTGGTTCCGGAGAAGCTGTGGGGCTGCGATGTGGAGTCCTGCGTCATTGTCGAGGATGCCATCAATGAGGGGCTTGCAATGCAAAGGTCTGCATCGAGGATGCATCACGCAATGGGTGTTCCGAGGAGGCTGCATGCTGTGATGCTTAAGTCCTGCATCGGGGATGCATTGCACAGCTTCAGTTCCAAAGTGGCTGCAAGGAGATGTGTCGCGATGTGTCAGTTCTGCTGACAGGACTACAGTTTGGTTGGCAGAGGAGATTCAGTCCCACTTTCAAGGGTCCGAAACTGGGGTGGCAACACTTTAGGGGCACGACTCACAGCAGATTGAGTTCAGTTGCTGGGTTGAAGGTGGTTGGAGCCTTTTTTGTCCCTGAGACTCTGATCAGGAGGCCAGCCAGCAAGCTCTTGGGGGACTGGTGGTCTTGGGATCAAGATGCAGGTCCAGTCCTTTCACTCAGGCAGCAGGGCAGCATGGCAACAGAGTAACCGTCCTTCTTGCAGAGCAGCACAGCAGTCCTTATGAGTCTTCCACAGGTCCAGAGGTGTACTGAAGAGTTGGGTCTAAGGTTCCACTATTTATACCTGGTGCCACCTTTGAAGTAGGATAAGGTTCTAAGCGTTTCCATCCCCTGAGGCGTTTGGAATTTCCTGCCTCCCTGCCATGTCCCCAGCTTGTCTGGAGTCACAACAGATTAATGTCAAACCCTTTGTGAGTGTGCTGGGCAGAGCCTTTGTGGTGTGGAAGTGTGGTAGGTAACAGCTCCTCCCCCTCATTAAGTTAGAGATGGCCCATCCTGCCAGCCGCTATTCCCTTTTGTCTCACTATCTGGGAGCAATACTCAAAGACTAACTGCCAACTACACCTAGTCATGTGACCCAGGATACAGGCAGCAGACTCCAAATGGTCAGGACAAGAAAATGCATTTTCAGAATTGTGCAATAAAATCCGACTTTATCATTAAAGGGGGCTTTAAATTACAATTCTTTAGACATCAACTCGACATTCCAACCTGTGCCCAATTGAAAGTTATCACTTTTTAAATGTAATAAGGGAACCCAAAGTTATCTGATGAAGACGCAGGACTGACAGTAGTGAAAACAAATTTAAGAGTTTTTCACTCCCAGGACATGTAAAAGTTACAAGTACATCTCCAGATTTTTAAATACCCCACACCCTGCCCTATGGGCTATTTAGGGCCTACCCTAAGGGTGACTTATTTGTTTTAAAAAAGAAGGTTTAGGCCTGGCAAAAAGTCTATCTTGCCAGGTCGAAATTGCATTTTAAAACTGCACACACAGGCTGCAATGACAGGCCTGAGCAATGTTTAAACGTCTACTGAAGTGGGTTTCACAGTAAGTCCTACAGGCCCACTAGTATGAAGGAAGTGACCCGATTAGGGTCACTCGGGTCACTCGCGACCAACTCTCAGCCTTCCTCACAAATGAAGAGTCGGTCAGACAGTAGAGAATACAAACCAAAGGTATTTATTAGAAGTACACTCGAGTGGAGTCTGGTTTGACCAGCCTCCTTGGATTGGTGCAGAGGGACTGACTTCAGCCAACATGGAGTTAAATTAAGCACATCTCAAACCAATGAAAGCACCGCCCAGGATGGAAAATTCCAGGCTCACACAGCTAAAACAAAGAGGTACAGTAGGATAAGTTTCAACTCTAAGGCTGGGTACACGCTATCTATAAATGAAGGTCGCCATGCCCGTGCCCGCAGCTGGGCTGGTGGGAGAAGGCCTCTATCTAGTGGGAAAGGTATGTGCTAACGAGGACAATGTACTCAGCGAGACAGCGTTAAACCTTGAAGAAAAAGAGGAAAAAAACAAATGGAGACATTTCTCAGCAAGCTAGGGTTAGTTTCAATCACGGTTGAAAATGGCGGCTCAACTTAAAATGGTGCCGCAAATGCTAACTTTACATAGAGAAATATGCAAGCAAAACGAGTGCATAACATTTACATTTCAACAAGAAGCATTTAATTTACAGGCCCTGGAAACATGTAGTACCACTTTACTAGTGACTTATAAGTTAATTCAATGTGGCAATTGGGTGTAAGTCAATTTTACTATGTTTAAAGGAGAGAGCACAAGCATTGGGTAGCAGTGGTAAAATGTGCAGAGTTTTAAAAGCCAACAAAGACGGGTACAGGAAACTGGAGGGTGAAGGCAAAAAGTTTGGGGATGACCCTGAAGAAAAGGCCAAGTCTAACCCCCCGACCCAATGAATATCTATATGCACCAACACAAGCAATAACAATCGCCATGGTTTAAATTCACTCATGCATGTACATATAGGCATTTACGCTCTCAAGCACACACATTGCTTGAATTGGTACACGAGCACTTCATGCTTTACACCATATGCATATCGATCCCTGAACAACCATATGTGACACTATGATTAGATATATATGCGAACCATTGCATGAATTACTGTGCTCTAAGAACTACTCACAGGTGCATGCATTGAACTGCCCAGGTGCATGCATTGAACATCTATCTATGCACACAGCATGCACAAACAGCTAGGCACATCATCTCAAAACCCATACAGACCCATTCATAAATATCTTCTCTCATCTACAATGAAATGCATTGGGGTGTACATACTTGGACTCCAAGTGTATCCACAGGTATGGAAGAGTAGACGTCTTTAAAATATCAACGAAATAGGAAGAAGATGAGTGGACTAAGAGGAAGTAACATAGTACCTGTAGCAATTTTCAGAAGTGAACAAGATGGAGACAAAATGAATGAACAAGTAATCAGCTTAAAACAGAGGGAAAGGGTGAAAGGAGAGAGTCAGGCAGATGGGAAATGGAGAGAGATGAAGAGACCAGGTAGGCAAAGCATGAAATAACCACGACTCAGTTAGAGGTTCGGGAAGTCAACAAAGGCAACCCACCATTTAAAAAGCCAACTGATTAAACTGCCAAAAGAGTTGGGGAAACAATAGTTGGAAATGTGGTTTCATGTTTTGAAAGCCAGAAAGTTTGTTGCTGTCAGGTTGATGTCATCATATTTGTTTCCAACATATTTTATTATCATTTTCAAACAAGTAGATGCATTATCTCAGTACAGTTTTAACTATCTTGGCAGTGCACATTTACAGATCATCAATCCTCTCAGGTGACAAATTACTAATAGTTACATTGTCATAAGTCTAGGGTTTAACATCAAACAAGTCAACACTGATTAACCCATCCATCCCCTTCCCAGTCCATCCAGTGCCTATTTCCCATTGTCTACTGTTATTAATATGCCATGGGGTTCATTTTATCAGGGGTCTGTTTGGTTCAACATTTGACTAAAACCAAGATGACTGGCATGTCTGTCCAAAGGGTATATATATCTGGGAGTACAGAGAAGTCCACCCCCTGCATTCTGTTGTGATTTATTACCTGATTAGTGCATCCTCCCTATTGATGTCCTCTGCCTTGCTGCTTAGTCATCGGTGATGTCATCGGAATGTTTGGAGTGTTTGAGTTGGAGAGAGAGTCAGTTGGAATGGATGGGCTGAGCAGCAAGGAGGCTGCTCCTGGTGGGGCATAATATGTATCTATCTTGTTTCCTGTAACCAACCAACAAGGAAGTAACCTGATGAATAAATCAACTATCCTGTTCTACATAACCCGGCCTACGTATCTTTCTTCCTTGCAACACTGGCGAGGAGGATGGGATTCGAACCCACGCGTGGACTAAGGAGGAGACTTTAAGGACTCTAAGGTAAAAGAATTTCTTTTATGAGTGAAAGCAACGTTTCTCAATCAAACTGGCACCCCCACCCAAGCCCCACCAGTGACCCTGTCATCGGTCGCCCACAACTCAAGGTGCCAGTTCCTGCTGCTTTGTTCCTGTATTGTCCTGAGTGACTTGCTGTAACATGCTTCAAGAGCATGAAGTAACTTGGGCAGCGTCTAACTTGGCACCGATTTTGTATGTGACTCGGAGGTACTAATCGAGCCTCAGCTTGGATTTTATTTAATTTTGCAGTTTTAGACGCCTAGTCTGGATGTGGATGCGCTTTGGCAGTTGTACCGCTGACACATATTTAAAAAAGCACTGTTTACATTCAAAAGCTTGTTCACGCGCACCTTACCGTCTTCTTGGTGCTGCGTAGAGACAGGGGGAATCCTTCATGACGTCCTTGCTTCATTGTTCCTTACTGCTGCCTAGTGACGCCTGCTTGCAACAACGCGCCGTGAGCCATCCGGCGTGATGTCACTGAGCATGCCGACATTTTGTGGTTGGCGGCCACCGATTTCCTTTCCCCTTTGCTGGTGCGGTTGTATGCTGCCGATGTGCCAACCACGTTTATTTTGAATGAAGATTTCATCGGAAACGTCGCTTTCATGTGGTCATGCTGTAGCAGGCCTTTACTGCTTTCCACGGTTTGTGGGGCCGGATTACGAGTTCCTGCCATCTCCACACGAGCACCACACCATGTATTTTGGGATATGTGTGATAGCAAAGGGAACCGGGAAAATATCCTCCTAAGTACTGTCTTCCGTATTTCCAAGTTTGAACAAGACCACGGTGACTACTTCATTTATTTTAGCTTATTGTTTTCTTGGGACAGTGCATCTTTCATAATGTTGTTTGTGCATGTTCTTATGGTTGTATCACACGTTTGCTCCATTGCTCTATATACCTGATTCTGTTTTTGTATGTATTTGAGGGTGAGAGGGGTGAGAGAGTGTAGTGTCCTTGTCTTGCATCTGTATGAATAGAGGGAGAGAGAGTGTGGTGTCCCTGGTCATGTTAGTGTATGCCTTTGAGTAAGTTTTGCCTCGTATGAGGTGTTTAGTCTGTGCGCTTTGTGAGAGTGTGTCTCTCTCATTGTCTGGGGTGCGCACATGAGAAGACTCCTTCTTTTGAAGCTTCTCTCACTTACCACTATTCCGTGGTTATGAGTGTGTATTACCCTGTGTTTTGGGGTAGTGTAGTCACCACTAGTGTGGTTTGTTTTTAGCCCTTAGTTTATCACTAGTTTATGGTTGTTGGGTTGACTTATGTTGTCACTTGTGGGCTACGCGTTGGGTTGACCCCTTGTCGTTGAGAGTACGTAAATCTCACTGTTTTGGGGTGCATGTATGAGAAGACCCCTTCTTACGAAGCTTCTCTAGTTTACCACTGTTTTGTGGAATGACATAAGTTGTCACTTTGTTGGCTGTTGTTTGAGTGACCCCTCATTGTGTTGTGAGAGTATGTGAATCACTCATTGTTGGGGTGCGTGTGTGAGTAGACTCCATCTTACGAAGCTTCTCTGGTGTACCTGTTTTGGTGATACTCTCAGAATGGTTGTTGCCTCGTGTGAGGTGCTTGGACTATGTGTTGTGGGTCCTTATGTGAGAAGACTCCTTTTTGCTAAGCTTCTCCGGTTTACCACTATTTTGTGGTTGTGGTTGTCTATTACCCTATAGTGAGTTAACGTGGGTGTGTACTCACTGATTTATAAAATGGAATGCTTTTCTTGTCTTTTCTCCATCTTTTCTAGGTGGGGTTTGGGCATGTGATTTTTAGGAATTTGTGCGACATGTGTAGTGTGTGTGTTTCATCTTGCATGCAATCAACATCTGTTACATGTCGTAAGTGTGTGCTATGAAGTTGCATACTTTAATGTTATTTTAATCATTATAGAGGGGGGGATGTGTTGTGATTTATTACTTGATTAGTGCATCCTCCCTATTGATGTTCTCTGCCTTGCTGCTCAGTCATCGGTGATGTCATCGGAATGTTTGGAGTGTTTGAGTTGGAGAGAGAGTCAGTTGGAATGGATGGGCTGAGCAGCAAGGAGGCTGCTCCTGGTGGGGCATAATATGTATCTATCTTGTTTCCTGTAACCAACCAACAAGGAAGTAACCTGATGAATAAATCAACTATCCTGTTCTACATAACCCGGCCTACGTATCTTTCTTCCTTGCAACACATTCCTAGTCGGGCTTCTGTGGGGGTGGGAGGCACTGCCTACTGAGGCAAAATCTATTTCTCTTACTTCATCCAGCAGACTCTCCCATGCCCTCGCCAGTTACATGAAGCTCCTCCCTCTTTTTGCTTCCCCAAAGAGTATGCAGCTCTCAGACTCAGACCATCCAATGTGCTCCTGTTTCCATTTATCAGTGTGCGCCCACCTCATGGCTTTCCACTTAATCTTTATCAGGCGTTTTGCTAGGATCAAGGCCAGGTCAATAAACCTGGATGTGACCTTGTGTTTGATGGGGCGCAGATACAGACCCAGCAAGTACGTCGCGGGTGAGTGCTATATGTTACCGCCAGTGGCATCATTAATAAAGTCGACAACCTCAACCCAACACTAAAAGAGGTGCACACACTCCCATACCATGTGAAACATTTCCCCCCTCACTGCACCGCATCTGGGGTAGGTAGCCTTAGAATTTGTGTACATTTTATTAATCCTGCCCGGTGATATATGCTCTGTGGACGAAATAAAAATAAATCATTTTAAATCAGGCATTTCTAGAAACTTTGGGTACCTGCTCCAATATTTTCAGCCAATCTGCATCATTTATCGGTGTTTAAATATCTGCTGCCCATTTGTCCTGTAAAGTTGTCAAGGGGGTGTTGATGTCCGTTCGGAGCACAAGGTATAGATTTGATATAGCCCACGTGTGCCTGTGGTGGTGCATATAGCATGGCAACCCTGGTGTAGGGAGGGGTTGGTATGCTTGCCTCCCCAGTGCTTTTTAATCATAGCCACTACTGCCCCATAGAGCAAGAACTGCCCCACTGGTAGGTCAAAGTCGGTCGTCAAATCCTCAAACGCCATCAAGTTCCCATCTCGAAAGAGGTCCCCCATGTGTTCAATACCTAGGTTCTGCTAGTCATCCAGCCCCCTCCAGTTACCTTTGTGTGGTAGTACTGACTGGAATTGTAAAGGGATTCCTGATGAATAGGGGGTCTGTGTTTTAGTTTTTTGTAGGCACCACAACCAGGAATGTTTGGCAACTGCTAGTAGTCCACGGCGCTCAGTCTTTGTCCATTTGGGAACCAGTAAAAACTGGAGTAGTCCTCGATATGTTGGGATAGTTGTGTCTTTTATTGCCTCATTATTTTCCTGGCATGTATCCACATGGCAACCCACTGCATCTGGGAAGCAAAATATTAGGACTCGAAGTCCGGGGCCACTAGGCCACCCTCTGTAACAGAGCGTTGGAGTGTCAACAATGCTACTCGGTGCCTGCGTTTACTTCATATCAAATCAATCAGTAGAGTCTCAATTTCATGGAATGTACCTCTGGGGACAATTATCGGCAGTGCAACAAAATAGTATAACAGTCTTGGCAGGACAACCATCTTGGCAATTGCAATGCGCCCAGCCACCGATAATGGTAGGGTTTTCCAGAACTCCATCCCAGCTGTCTCCATGTTTCCCTCTAAAAGGTCTTGCCCTTCTCGATATATATTCATAATCCCAAAGGTTTCAGAGAGTCGAGTTATCACACCAACCCTTCCGGAATTAGGGGTCTTTTCGATCGTGCACAAATGGGAAACAGGCTAGTCATTTGCCAATTGATGCAGAGTCACGATAGGTCCCCAAAACTATTAAGCAGCTAAATAGACCTCAATGGCTCCATTTATGTATCTTTTTAAAAGAGCAACTTATCATCCGGGCATAAAGCAATATGGTGCTGGTCCCTCGGACCATAGTTCCTTCATAGTGAAGACCAAATTGTACTTTACAGGCTAAGCGTTTCACCGCTAGTGCGAATAGTAGTGGTGACAACAGACATCCCTGCCAGGTACCCATCTGACTGCGTACGTGTCCGACATCATGCCCCCCGTTTTAACTCATGCCATGGGGTTTGAGTATAATAGTTTAGTCCAATCCACAAAACCCTTCCCCAATTTCATTTTTTCTATCACTATGTAAAGATACGACCAGTCTAGGTTTTCCGCTATCCACTAGAATCACCACCATCTCCCCGTCTGGACAGACCTCATCACGTAGGATAGCCAGCAGGCTCCTTATATTGATTGCAGTGCTGTGACTGGTTATAAAGCCCGCCTGGTCTCGGTCAATTAGCTTTATCATATGTGGCAACATTCGGGAAGCCAGTGTACAACTCAGTATTTTATAGTCAACATTCAACATCGACAATGGCCTGTAGGCCTTCAATCATTTCCTGCTTAGGGCGCTCCGGGTTAAGCAATGTCGCCGAAGATGGCAAGCTGTCCTATACACCTCCATTAACCTAGGTGCCAGTTGTTCAACATATAAGACATAAAACTCCACAGACAGCCCATCGGAACCTGGCACTTTCCCCCAGGCCATATCCTTGATTGCTGCTCTGACTTCCTTTATGGTTATATCCGCACCCAGGGCCTCCGCTTCCTCCAATATAAGGGCAGGAGAGGCAAGGCATCAAGGAAGTCCTCTATACCCTGTTGTCTATTTGTGGGGTCTTCAGTATACAGTGTAGTACAGTATTGACAAAAACTCTCATTAATGTAACTCTTATGCAGTAACAACAGGTATCTGTGACTTTCAACCACATACTTTATGTGGTTTTGATTAAATTCATTTTTCCTCATGCTACATCTGAGGAACAAGAAAACATACTGCATGCTGAAAAATGAGCATGTTGTGTCAAAGCAAATCAAACAGGGATTGGAAAAGCCAATAGGTCTTGCCTATGGGAGATCTATTGGCTTTGTCAATATGCGCTTTTTAAGTCATGTTGTACAGTCATGGCTGAAAGTAAAAAAAAAAAAAAGCGCTATGATGTGGTGAATGCTGGCCATGTCATAGTGTTTGTGTGGTGATGGTCATAGCTGCCAACTTTGGAACTAGGAAACTAGGTTTGAGTCCCAGCATCGGCTCAACATCCTGTGGTTCTATGAAAATCATTTAATATACCTGTGTCTAGAAAAAGAGTATTGTGACCTTGAGTAATGTAACTTGCACTCAAGTGGAGCACTTTAATTCCTTTGGGTCGAATTGTTGCTGTACAAATCTGCAAACAAAAAGAAAAACCAACAAGCATTGGTAAATGCAATAGGTTTTGCCTATGTGATTAATAATAAGCTATATTTTGTTGTAACTTGTAGCTTGGTGGGTAGTTGTGCAATATAAGTTACTAAAACTCTGATAAAGTGTTATGACATGTATATTGAGAAAGACAATATATTGTGCTGTTACTGGTGATATTATGAAGCCCGCTTTTTGGTTCCTGGAAAGGGAGAGGACTGCATCTCCCAGACACCCCGGCACTATGCTGCGCCGCAACCACGCCCGGAGATGCTCAAATCTATGGCACTTACTCTTGCTCACATTTCCTAACTTCCCTGTGCCCCCTGCTGCGCTTCGCCGCGGCTGCATTGCCGTTTGTGCGGAGGGTAGAGAGCACGCTCACATCACTTCCGGCTGGGGATTTCCGGGCAGGCAGCACTCTAGTTGTTCTGCCTGTTTGCCTATTTAACCTATGCTGGTGCGGATGCGCAGCGGACGATGCTCAGCGGGCACGCTGCTGGCGCGCCGAAGGCGCGACTAAGGCAAACCCGTCTGCGCCCGTCTGCGCCCATCCGCGTCCTGCCGGGGCCAGGGGCCAGAGACCCTGGTCTTTTTCAACCAGCCCCCACAGTTTATACCTCAAGGGCCCTCCACAACTTAAGGCCCATACCTAATGCTTTATGCCAGACTTTTTCTCCGGAGGCTCAACAATTCCTTTGCACTTGCGGTCAGTTTGAATGGCCGAACTTTCCTCCTAAGGCGGCACAAGTTTCTCCTAACCAGGAGGCGGCCTCCCAACCTAGTCCTAAGCATCTAGCTTTCTCTCCCCCACTTAAAATGCTCAGATGTTTCTCTCTAAATTGTCCCTCCCTTCCTAAAAATCAGGTTCACTTATTTAATTTCCTCTGTGATATGGACCCCGACATAATCTTCTTAACTGAAACGTGGCTCCATGAGGGCTCCGCACCTGATATAATTTCTGCCCTCCCTGCCAACTTTGGTCTTATGGGGATAAATAGACCACATAGAATAGGAGGAGGCATTGCCATTATCTATAAAAAGGACTACAAATGTAATATTAAAGACCTTCAAATCCCTAACTGCGAGGCTCTTCACTTCTCTCTTCTTGTCTCACCCAGATTCACGCTTTCTGGGGCCCTTATCTACCGTCTCCCAAGACCGCCTAGTAATTGGTGCACAGTCTTACCAGATTATTTGACGCCATATATCCTACAGGCAACAAACTTTACTTTGCTTGGAGACATTAATTTGCATCTTGAGGACCCCAAAAATAAACTATCCTTAACCCTCATAGAGGATTTGGGATCGCTTAATCTTTCCCTTTTGAATTCCGCAGCCACCCACATTGCGGGCCATCTACTGGACCCCATCTTCTCCAACCTCTCTTCCCTCTCCGTTGCCCCCCCGCTCCAACTTTGTTGGACTGATCATTACACAGTACCTTTCAATATCACAGTCCCTTCTTCCTCTTTGCATCGGTCGTCCTGTCAAACTACTAACAGGCATTGGGCTAAATTGGATATGATGGAACTAAACAAACGGCTTTTACATACCATCCCTGCTCTGGTTCGCTTACCGGATATCGATCAAATCGTGGTACATCACTGGCTTGAAAGGGCCACTGACTCAATTCTGCCTCGATCATCTAAAACACAAGGCAGATTGCGTCCTCCGGCACCCTGGTTTGATGATAGCCTTCGCTTAGAAAAAAAGGGCTGTAAATCCCTTGAAAGAGTTTGGAGGAAGCATTATGCTCCCATGGCCAAGGCTGAATATGTAGCGGCTTTGAAAAAATATCATGCGTCTTGCAAAGCTGCACGGGCAGACTACTATACAGAATTGATTACCAGCGCCCAAAATTGTCAAAAAACTCTGTTCAAAGTAGTAAATGATCTGTCCGCAGCTAGCACTTTCACACCGCCCCGGCCTTTCTCAACAACAGTGTGACGAACTTGCCTCTTTTTTTCTAAACAAAGTTGAGCTAATTCATCGGCAACTAGAAGCAGATGCTTCTATGTTAGTGACACCGCCAACTACTGACATCCAATTTCTTGGGCCACTGGTCCCACTTCCAGTGGTTGGTCAGCCCACAGCCAAGTCAGACAAGCCCTTGAAAATCAATGCCTGGCCCCTTCTGGATCTTGCACTATTGCAATCCTTACTGGCTACCATCAAGTCTGGCGCTCCGCTTGATCCCCTCCCACTATCAAAACTCATATTGTTAGAGGAGGCTGCCCTTACAGTAGTTCTGCATCTCCTTAATTCCTCCTTGATCACGGGTGTGGTACCTCAGAATTGGAAGCATGCTTTAGTACTCCCTTTGCTCAAAAAGAATGACCTTGACCCCCAGTGCTGGTCAAATTTTAGACCAATTTCGCTTCTCTCGGTTTTCTCCAAAATTCTAGAAAAACATGTTAACATCCACCTCTCATCCTTTGTTACTGCTCACAACCTGCTGCATCCATCCCAGTCTGGGTTTAGGGCAGGCCATAGCACGAATCCGCCCTACTTGGAGTCACTGAACTCCTGAGGCAAGAACTCGACTCTGGTGGGACAGCCGCCCCTATCCTCCTGGATTTAAGTGCGGCTTTCGATACCGTCTCACACTCCATTCTTTTCGATAGATTGGAGGCTTCAGGTATTGCTGGCACTGCTTGGGATTGGCTATCTTCTTTTCTGAAAAACCAAACTTTTCAGGTCTCATCAAAAAACAACACCTATACGACCTTGACACTGACCTCGGGGGTTCCTCAGGGATCTATATTGAGCCCCCTGCTTTTTAACATTTACCTTCGCCCTTTGATGGAAGTAATTGAAGAATCTGGTCTCACCGTATTTTCATACGCGGATGACTCTCAGATTTTTTTCTCGCTATCTGATGCTCAAAACAAAGATCCTTCCCCCCTCAGGCAAGGCCTGCTCAACTTCGCCCTCTGGATGAACAGAAATGCCCTTAAACTCAATGGCAAAAAACTGAAGTCCTGATCCTGGGTAATAATCCCAAACTTTGGGGAGTTAACCACTGGCCTGCTTCATTGGGGCCTCTACCTGCGCCGGTTGATAAGGCTAAGAATCTCGGCTTCATCATTGATAAGAATCTCTCCTTGAAACCACAGGTCTCCAAGCTCACAGCCTCCTGCTTTTCCATTATGAAATGGCTCAAGAAAATCCTTTGGCTGATTCCTCTAAGCTCCCAGAGAACAGTGCTGCAGGTCTTGGTAACGTCCAGACTGGACTATGGGAACGTACTGTATCTGGGCGCTGATAAGGCCTTGATTCATCGCTTGCAGATTATCCAGAACGCAGCCGCCCGCCTTCTTTTCCGGTTGCAGAGACATGCTTCCATCTCTCCCTTGCTCCAGAAATTGCACTGGCTGAAGGTTGACAAACAGATTCATTTCAAGGCCTTATGCTACATGTTTCGAGCTAGACATGGTCTCGCCCCTTCTTATATCCAAGATCTGGTGTCTCCGTATGTCCCTTCCCGATCGCTGAGATCCGCCAACCTCGCACTGTTTACCATGCCTAGGTTTCGTAGAGCTCGTATTAAGGGGCGCTCTTTTTCCGTTTTAGGACCAAAACTCTGGAACTCTCTTCCGGTAGCTCTTAGAAACTGTGACTCATTGCCTACTTTTCATAAGAACCTAAAACCCATGTTCTTCAACTGCCCTGTCTGAATCTGCCACCTGATAGAGTCGCTGTGCCTCCTGCTCCACTCCGCCTCTAGCGCCGGGAGACCCTGTTGGGTAGCTGTGCGCTCTACAAATCTCTTAAATAAATAAATAAATCTACCTTGCATGTCCCGCAGCGCGGGAAGCCTGCTTTTTGGTTCCTGGAAAGGGAGAGGGAGAGGACTCCATCTCCCAGACTCCCCGGCACTACGCTGCACCGCAACTGTGCCCAGAGGCGCTTAAATCTACATATCGGGTCCCTCAGTGCGGGAAGCCCGGTTTTTGGTTCCTGGAAAGGGAGAGGACTCCACCTCCCAGACTCCCCTGCACTACGCTGCGCCGCAACCGCACCCGGAGGCACTTAAATCTACATTGCGGGTCCAGCAGCGCAGGGCATGCGCTTTTTGGTTCCTGGATACGGGGGAGGGAGAGGACTCCACCTCCCAGACTCTCCGGCACTACGCTGCGCCGCAACCGCACCCGCACCCAGAGACGCTTAAATCTACATTGCGGGTCAGTTCCCGGGCAAAGCCCGGGCCAAGGGCAGGCCCGTCCTGCGCCGTCATCATCAGGAAGAGGCAGGGCAGGACCAACCCCCTTGGCCTTGGATTTTTCCAGTTCTACACGGCTCTGACACTGTTGTCATCCTACCCTAAGGTGCTGTACTGCAATCTTGAAAAAATGTACTGGAGCTGGATTGTACTTTGACATATTTTTATTGCCAATGCGCTCTGAGCAAGCAAAGGTGCTTAAAGACGGCCTTCTATCATTCAGTTGACTTGCTATAAGGACTGCAATCTTGTTGTGAAAAAATTCCCATGTCACTATCACTGTTTGTGACTAGAAGACCACGAGTCTCCGATTGTGTTTGTAGACATTATTGGGTCATTGATTTGGCATCTGTAGGTAGCTACTAACTGCTGGGTTTATAGGTTCCTGCTGTTATTTGTTATCAATAAAGGGCTAGGACTCGGAGAAGCGTTTATCCCCCAAAAATATTGAATCCCTTATTTTGTGCTTCCCCCTCGTGATTTTACTCCCTATTGAGAATGGGCAAACGTAAAGCTGTGGATGGTGGACATTGTGTTCCTAAAGGGAAAAAAGTGCAACCATCTGCAGGGGCTAATGAGGTAATGGATAGGATAGATAACCTGTTATTGGAATGTACAGATCTGGTTAATTCCAACTCACATCTCTCAAAGCCCAGCCCAATAACCAACAATGTAGAACCAGCTAAACGGGTACACAAAATATTTGAAAAAGCTAAACCTAAATCCCAACCATGTCCCCGTCTGGCCCCACATAATGACCTGTATGGGTCTCAACTAAATTCCAGCCCTGTCCAGTTGCATTCAATATCTACAGAGCCAACTATTGAGTGTAGCAATTGTTTCCTGCCCCTCCTTATTGGGGAAAATGCTACAACAAATGAGAATTTACAAGCAGACGGCCAGTGCATTATAAATCTAGGGATTGTTGCACTACTGCAAAATATGATGCAACATATGATGGGGATAATTGGAGATTTAAGGGATCAGATCAAAACACTTCAGAAGACGGTTGAGAGTCTTGAGGGGAAAAAGCTAGCAGATCAGATGTCCATTCCTGCAGGGGCCCGGGGGAGGGGAGGGAGGGTTCGCAGTAAGTACCAGGATGCCTACAATTTCACGCCCTGGTTCAGATGTTCCTCAGGTACAGATCAACACTATTGATCTCCAGTCAGTTCTAGCTCGGCCCTCAGTGGAGAAAAGGGTATGTTTGGCAGATAGGAAGGGATGGCTAAAATCCTCTCATCTAAGGTTGAGTCCTTTTGAATGGGAGCCCTTTACAGCGGCCTGGTGGCAACAGTCCTCATCGTATGTTTGTACTCAGAGTTCGGCCGAAGTAAGGAGGTGTCGGCCAAGTGGGAAAGTTCAAGATGGTATTTACACCCGGGGCACTGTGGGGTGGTCAGCCAGCTATGATATTTCTTGACAGGGTTCCTAAGCTAGCCCCTGGGGTTAGAGAAGATTCAGACTTCCTAATTGACAAGGTAATATACTGGTTTAGAGCAATAAGACAATGTTATGCACTAATAATGAGTGACATTATAGGGGTGGAAAGGTTGTGTGTACCACTGATCATTGTTATGATAAACTACGTATCACCTTTGTTATTAATGATTTGGTGGAAGGTCTCATGGCAGTTGAAGCTTGTACAATCTCCAATGCAAATACACAGATTCAAATTAAGTTTCGTGACCCCGTTATGTTGAGAGAGTTAGACCACACAGGGGTCAAGACTGGGAAGGAGGCAGTTAACAGTGGGTTAACTGTCGCCTTGCACTGACTGGAGCATGAGTCACCCTCCTGTAGTAAGATTGTTGTTAGTGCTCTTGTGGAGGAAGAGCTGATCCACCCTTTAACTGCTCAAACGCTGATTGATCAACTACACCCGGGTAGGAGGACACATGCAGGAATTACAGGTGATAGATTGATGGATCAGATTTTGCTTTCGGAGAGTATGCCTCCAGCTGCAAGAACTGGGGTTAGCGCTGTAGGAGAATCAGACTCCCCATTTTCAGATGGGATTTTACAGCCCCAGGACTCCCATATTAAAATATTGTCATGGAATGCAGCAGGATTAACCAAGTTAATGGAGGAGCACGAATGGGGTGTTTTCACTGACACATTTGACATCTGTCTCTTCCAAGAGACATGGTGTCTAGCCCCTGCCCACAAAAGTGGGTATACATCTTTTTGTGTGAATGCAAGTCAATCCGCTAGGGGTAGACCCTCAGAGGAGTTGTGCATATGGATTAAAACATCACTCCAATGTAGAATATCCCCAGTGCCTGTAGCCTCTAGTGACATATTAGCAGTTAGATTGGTGTTTCGTTCTGGGTTGATATTAAGAATTTATAATGTTTATAATAGAGTGGAGAACGGCTGTAAGGAGACAAAGGTAATCAGTGTCTTGGAGCAAGCACTTTTGGAGATCCCGGATAAAGATAGGGTCTTGGTGGCTGTGATCTAAATGCCATCTTTGAACCGTTGGCTGTTTCTCTTCTTGACCTAATGCAAGAACAGGACAATCAATGGGGTATCCCTTCGCTTGATCTACCCATAGTTAGGTGGACAGCAAAGGAGGGTCAAATACTGGCCATGACATTAAACTATGATCTGAAGGCTACCAATGGTAGAAACCAATCCGACCCACAAGGCAAACTGACCTTTAATAGGGTACTGTACAGTAGTAGAATTGATTACTGCTTGGCTGACGTAAAACTCTGGCCGGCAATTGTGGATATGGAAATAGTCGGGTGCCTGGATAGTGACCACAATGCCCTTTGTATGTTGCTACGGGATGAAGTACCCCGAGCCCAAGCATACTATGGCAACAGAGATATGGGCACCCGCTCATATGCCAATAATTTTAAAACAATCAGGTGGGACTGGGTGACGAAAAACACTGAGGTATTGGAAGTGATCAAGAATAGTGTTACTGCCACTCATAAGTCTCTATGCAAACTCCTGGTTACCACTAGAATTGAGAACTTTGCTATCCTCCACAAAAAGTTAATAGCCCTTGCCAGAGATACATTGGGGAAACATAGGCGCAGGGGGAATATTGCCCCTAATCCTGACATCTGGTACAATGGTGAATGTAGGGAAGCAACGCGCAAACTCATTATGGCTGTTAAGACAAACCCTCAACCAGATATAGCTAAGAAAAGAAAGCTGTATCGGCAAGCGATAATTAAAGCTGAAAGAGAATGGGAGGGTTCCCTATGGACCAACCTGCACGTTGCCCTTTGTAACAAAGGCAATAAGTCATTTTGGAAGATAGCATCTGGCTTTCTGAATGGTCATAAGCAAACCCTTGATTTTTGTATCCAGCCATCAGACTGGGTGGCTCACTTTGAACAAATGCGTTAATGCCAAGAATAGCGCAGAAGTTATTCAATTTAGTTCTACCACTAAGGGGGTTGATCTGACTTTTTCACTCAGTGAGACATTAACATCTATCAATTCTTGCATTCCTTGTTGTGCCCCAGGACCTGACAGACTGCCTAATGATTTATATAGTGAAAACCCAGAAATCTGGGGGCCATACATCAATTTGCTCACTAACACAATCCTAGCTGGTATGGAGATTCCACCATCCTGATAACTAGCAGAAATTATTACAATGTATAAAAAGAGTGATAGGGCAAATCCGGCCAATTACAGGCCTATAAGTCTGATTGACTCCCTACAAAAAAAGTTTTTGTAAACAGATTTTGGCACGTATTCAGGAGTGGATTAGGGATGAGAATATACTCTCCGATTGGCAGGCAGGTTTTAGACAAAATGTGAGCACTGTGGATCAGAATTTTCCATTTTGCATGCATATACTGGAGAGAGGTGATTATACGCAAGGGTAAACTTTATGTTGCCTTTGTCGACCTCCGTGCAGCATTTGATTTAGTTCCCCATCCCAAATTGTGGAGGGTTCTTGAGGAGATAGGGCTTCCAACTCCCCTGCTGAACATTCTTTTGAGACTACACGCTGTGAGGGCCAGCTTTAGCTCTGGTGGCGCCCTGTGCAACAATCTTTTTTGGCGCTGTAGGAGAGTAGGATCTGCTTCTTATAGTTACCCCCAATTTTTGCTGATGTTTCACTGTTTTCAACTTAGTCTGACTGGGATCCTGCTATTCAGGACCCCAGTCTAGCTGCTTTCTCCTCTAAATTGATTACATGTACTTTAGGTACACTCCAGATTGGATTCTGGGGTACCCTTATAAGTCCCTAGTATATGGTATACTATGTACCCAGGGCATAGGTACCCCAGAGGCCTCCCAGTGGCTGCAGCATGTATTATGCCACCCCTGAGAGAACATTCAAAATAACACCACAGGTCTGCTACAGCAGCCTGTGTAAGGTGGTGCATGCACCCCTTACTTAGATATAGGTTCACTAAATCTATCCTAATCACTGCACATATAAACCTATCAGTCACCCCTATGGCAGGCCTTACCAATCCTGAAGGCAGGGTGCTGGGTTTTATGTGAGAGGGTGCCCATGCATGAGCAGAGCCCCTCTGCAGCCTTCGGAACCTATTCTCTGGGGTTGTTTGTGATGCAGCCAACCATAAATACTTAAGTGCATTATAACCTCGCGGTAAATGCTAAATTTAAAATGGCTGCATGGAAACATGTCGTGTTTGGTGTCAAACACCTTGGAATCATACCTCCACACCAGTAACTGGTGTGGGAGGTATGATTCCACCCTCCTAGAGGGAGAAATATGACAACACCAGTACACCCGGTACCAGCTTCACAGAACCCTGGCATCACAAAATGGATGCTGCCAGCCACAGACACGAGTCTGCCCTCCTGCTGCTGGACGAAACTCCGGCAGGGGAAGGCTTGACAATAGGTTTCCTGTCACAGGGAGGTGTGACCACCTCCCAGACAGGCTTTAGTGTATTGGGGCTGGGTGGGTGCACTCTCAGAGTGCTTTGATGTCTGCACTGGGGGCACATTTGGTGTCCTCGTGCATAGTCCAGCTCAAACTGGTTGCAGGGGCTACCAGCCCCTGAACTGGCGCGAAACTGGACAAAGGACATGGGTGTAGCCACCCCTCTGTCCTGACCCTCCCAAAGGTGGGTCCTCAGAGTTTGTCCCACCCCTTCCTTGGGTATAAAGTAGGAACACCTGGCTACAGGACTTTAGATATTACCTGGACTAAACTCTGCTACAGAAACCAAGTAACCTTCGACGATCTACGCTTTGCTGGATGACTGAAGAATCTCCCTTGGAGTAAAGGAGTTACTCCCCTGCTGAGCAGGCACCTAAACGCATCTGACCGGTTTGCATCTACGAAGATCCCAAAGAACTCCGAATATTTCTGCAATACAGGAGGTGGGTTCCCGAGGTCTCCGAGGTCGTTCTGCGCTCTCAGCAATTCTGAGGCCCATATCCCTCGTGGGGACCGTGAAACCCGTACCCCTGGGCACTGTGTACATTTGCAGCAGCATATGCTTTTTGGCGATCCCTGAAGCTGTGCTTTGGGCTACTTGTAGTCCTTACCCGAGCAGTAATTCCACTGAAGATTTCCGGCCTACACTCCACGAGTGTTCCGTGGGCTGGCACTTGGTGATTCCTATCGAGGTCCCTTCGCGATCCCTGGTCCGTTGGCCTGTGGGTCCCTGAGAAGGCAACTTTAACTTTCAGTGGGCTTCCCTGGTTGCTCCAGACGTGATCTGACTCTCTGTTGCTTGGTGAGTCCCCAGGACCTTGCTGGTCCTCGCAGAAGCATCTTTCCTTTGACCGCGTGGGTTGCAGTTGCCAAGGCTTGTTGGTGTTCAATCCGGACACTGACCCCCCAGCACTCGACATCCTTCGTGGGACAGCTCGAATCTGGACTGTGGTTGTCGCAGACATCTCCTGGTCCCCGTGGCTGCAGAGTCAAGCTTCACCTCTTCGCACCTGAAGCACCCGACATCGGTGGGCATTCGATTGCTCCGCTCCTGGTCACGTGAAGTGACCCAGACTTTGGCCCCTCTGCTTTCAGGCTCTTCAAATCTCCGATCCAGGCTTGGATCACACCGGACACTTTTCTTCTCCACGGCAGCAGTACTTTCTCGCATCACGCCATTGAAAACGACGAGGGTTTCCGACACCACTTGACCCCTATGCACCCGGCTCCTCTGGGATAGGTAACACGGGTACCTCGGTACTCTCAAGGGTGCTGGCCTTAGAACCTTCTATGTTTAGCTGGGTTTGCTTGAAGTCCTCTCCTAAGTGTCCTTAATCTTTAAATTTCCAACTGCGACTTTCCCATAGAGTTGTATGGAGCTCGCATCTGTGTTCCCACACTGCACCCGTCCTCCGTGTGTCCCCTGTGTCACTACCTTGGGTGGTTCCTTGGGGTCCCAGCGATTCTACGTGCTCTAGGCACTGTGTCTAGTCAAGTCGTGGTTCTTATACCACTTTCTTCGTATATGGTTCGGTCTCCCCCTGGAGCCCGCTGTGTATTGTGCTATTTACTCTCGTTCTAGTGATTTAATAATGTGTGTATTGTTCTCTAATCTCATAAAGAGGTTAGTAGAGAGTGTTTAGTAATAAATACATATATTTTATATACACCTGGTGTGGTTCTCCTTTCATTTGGTCATTCAGGAGGTTATATACTGGTAAAACAAGCTGCTTACATTCCTTCAAGACTTAGCCTGAAGGCTGCTCTCCACAGCTACCACTAGGATAGCTTTCTATAAAGGTTGTCTTTAACCTAATCATCAATAAGGGTCGTTTGGACTGGTGCAAGGTGCCCACTTTAATTAGTGATACCAAAGGGGATGATGGACGGAGCGTTTGAGCTAATCAAACACTCACCCCCAGTCAACTGATCTGGGTTTAATCCATCATCATTCTTTAGCTCACTCCACCACCCCAGTTCAGACATGGCCATATGCAAATCAGTCTGACCCTGTGCCTCATGGGAACAGTCCAGCCCGAACTGCCAAGCCATGTCTTCCCTGGACCGGAAACAAGCATCCTGGGACCGGTTTCTGGCTATTCAGCCGTCATCAGCCAGGCTAGCTTGAATCCAGTGGCAAAGTGAGCAAGGGACCCACGTCTGGGCATACCCTGCCAACTTAGGGCGAACAAAGCGATACCAAAGGGGATGATGGACGGAGCGTTTGAGCTAATCAAACACTCACCCCCAGTCAACTGATCTGGGTTTAATCCATCATCATTCTTTAGCTCACTCCACCACCCCAGTTCAGACATGGCCATATGCAAATCAGTCTGACCCTGTGCCTCATGGGAACAGTCCAGCCCGAACTGCCAAGCCATGTCTTCCCTGGACCGGAAACAAGCATCCTGGGACCGGTTTCTGGCTATTCAGCCGTCATCAGCCAGGCTAGCTTGAATCCAGTGGCAAAGTGAGCAAGGGACCCACGTCTGGGCATACCCTGCCAACTTAGGGCGAACAAAGCGATACCAAAGGGGATGATGGACGGCGCGTTTGAGCTAATCAAACACTCACCCCCAGTCAACTGATCTGGGGTTAATCCATCATCATTCTTTAGCTCACTCCACCACCCCAGTTCAGACATGGCCATATGCAAATCAGTCTGACCCTGTGCCTCATGGGAACAGTCCAGCCCGAACTGCCAAGCCATGTCTTCCCTGGACCGGAAACAAGCATCCTGGGACCGGTTTCTGGCTATTCAGCCGTCATCAGCCAGGCTAGCTTGAATCCAGTGGCAAAGTGAGCAAGGGACCCACGTCTGGGCATACCCTGCCAACTTAGGGCGAACAAAGCGATACCAAAGGGGATGATGGACGGAGCGTTTGAGCTAATCAAACACTCACCCCCAGTCAACTGATCTGGGTTTAATCCATCATCATTCTTTAGCTCACTCCACCACCCCAGTTCAGACATGGCCATATGCAAATCAGTCTGACCCTGTGCCTCATGGGAACAGTCCAGCCCGAACTGCCAAGCCATGTCTTCCCTGGACCGGAAACAAGCATCCTGGGACCGGTTTCTGGCTATTCAGCCGTCATCAGCCAGGCTAGCTTGAATCCAGTGGCAAAGTGAGCAAGGGACCCACGTCTGGGCATACCCTGCCAACTTAGGGCGAACAAAGCGATACCAAAGGGGATGATGGACGGCGCGTTTGAGCTAATCAAACACTCACCCCCAGTCAACTGATCTGGGTTTAATCCATCATCATTCTTTAGCTCACTCCACCACCCCAGTTCAGACATGGCCATATGCAAATCAGTCTGACCCTGTGCCTCATGGGAACAGTCCAGCCCGAACTGCCAAGCCATGTCTTCCCTGGACCGGAAACAAGCATCCTGGGACCGTTTTCTGGCTATTCAGCCGTCATCAGCCAGGCTAGCTAGAATCCAGTGGCAAAGTGAGCAAGGGACCCACGTCTGGGCATACCCTGCCAACTTAGGGCGAACAAAGCGATACCAAAGGGGATGATGGACGGAGCGTTTGAGCTAATCAAACACTCACCCCCAGTCAACTGATCTGGGTTTAATCCATCATCATTCTTTAGCTCACTCCACCACCCCAGTTCAGACATGGCCATATGCAAATCAGTCTGACCCTGTGCCTCATGGGAACAGTCCAGCCCGAACTGCCAAGCCATGTCTTCCCTGGACCGGAAACAAGCATCCTGGGACCGGTTTCTGGCTATTCAGCCGTCATCAGCCAGGCTAGCTTGAATCCAGTGGCAAAGTGAGCAAGGGACCCACGTCTGGGCATACCCTGCCAACTTAGGGCGAACAAAGCGATACCAAAGGGGATGATGGACGGCGCGTTTGAGCTAATCAAACACTCACCCCCAGTCAACTGATCTGGGTTTAATCCATCATCATTCTTTAGCTCACTCCACCACCCCAGTTCAGACATGGCCATATGCAAATCAGTCTGACCCTGTGCCTCATGGGAACAGTCCAGCCCGAACTGCCAAGCCATGTCTTCCCTGGACCGGAAACAAGCATCCTGGGACCGTTTTCTGGCTATTCAGCCGTCATCAGCCAGGCTAGCTAGAATCCAGTGGCAAAGTGAGCAAGGGACCCACGTCTGGGCATACCCTGCCAACTTAGGGCGAACAAAGCGATACCAAAGGGGATGATGGACGGAGCGTTTGAGCTAATCAAACACTCACCCCCAGTCAACTGATCTGGGTTTAATCCATCATCATTCTTTAGCTCACTCCACCACCCCTGTTCAGACATGGCCATATGCAAATCAGTCTGACCCTGTGCCTCATGGGAACAGTCCAGCCCAAACTGCCAAGCCATGTCTTCCCTGGACCGGAAACAAGCATCCTGGGACCGGTTTCTGGCTATTCAGCCGTCATCAGCCAGGCTAGCTTGAATCCAGTGGCAATGTGAGCAAGGGACCCACGTCTGGGCATACCCTGCCAACTTAGGGCGAACAAAGCGATACCAAAGGGGATGATGGACGGAGCGTTTGAGCTAATCAAACACTCACCCCCAGTCAACTGATCTGGGTTTAATCCATCATCATTCTTTAGCTCACTCCACCACCCCAGTTCAGACATGGCCATATGCAAATCAGTCTGACCCTGTGCCTCATGGGAACAGTCCAGCCCGAACTGCCAAGCCATGTCTTCCCTGGACCGGAAACAAGCATCCTGGGACCGGTTTCTGGCTATTCAGCCGTCATCAGCCAGGCTAGCTTGAATCCAGTGGCAAAGTGAGCAAGGGACCCACGTCTGGGCATACCCTGCCAACTTAGGGCGAACAAAGCGATACCAAAGGGGATGATGGACGGCGCGTTTGAGCTAATCAAACACTCACCCCCAGTCAACTGATCTGGGTTTAATCCATCATCATTCTTTAGCTCACTCCACCACCCCAGTTCAGACATGGCCATATGCAAATCAGTCTGACCCTGTGCCTCATGGGAACAGTCCAGCCCGAACTGCCAAGCCATGTCTTCCCTGGACCGGAAACAAGCATCCTGGGACCGTTTTCTGGCTATTCAGCCGTCATCAGCCAGGCTAGCTAGAATCCAGTGGCAAAGTGAGCAAGGGACCCACGTCTGGGCATACCCTGCCAACTTAGGGCGAACAAAGCGATACCAAAGGGGATGATGGACGGAGCGTTTGAGCTAATCAAACACTCACCCCCAGTCAACTGATCTGGGTTTAATCCATCATCATTCTTTAGCTCACTCCACCACCCCTGTTCAGACATGGCCATATGCAAATCAGTCTGACCCTGTGCCTCATGGGAACAGTCCAGCCCAAACTGCCAAGCCATGTCTTCCCTGGACCGGAAACAAGCATCCTGGGACCGGTTTCTGGCTATTCAGCCGTCATCAGCCAGGCTAGCTTGAATCCAGTGGCAAAGTGAGCAAGGGACCCACGTCTGGGCATACCCTGCCAACTTAGGGCGAACAAAGCGATACCAAAGGGGATGATGGACGGAGCGTTTGAGCTAATCAAACACTCACCCCCAGTCAACTGATCTGGGTTTAATCCATCATCATTCTTTAGCTCACTCCACCACCCCAGTTCAGACATGGCCATATGCAAATCAGTCTGACCCTGTGCCTCATGGGAACAGTCCAGCCCGAACTGCCAAGCCATGTCTTCCCTGGACCGGAAACAAGCATCCTGGGACCGGTTTCTGGCTATTCAGCCGTCATCAGCCAGGCTAGCTTGAATCCAGTGGCAAAGTGAGCAAGGGACCCACGTCTCGGCAAACCCTGCCAACTAAGGGCGAACAAAGCGATAAACCCAGATCAGTTGACTGGGGGTGAGTGTTTGATTAGCTCAAGCGCTCCGTCCATCATCCCCTTTGGTATCGCTTTGTTCGCCCTAAGTTGGCAGGGTATGCCCAGACGTGGGTCCCTTGCTCACTTTGCCACTGGATTCAAGCTAGCCTGGCTGATGACGGCTGAATAGCCAGAAACCGGTCCCAGGATGCTTGTTTCCGGTCCAGGGAAAACATGGCTTGGCAGTTCGGGCTGGACTGTTCCCAGGAGGCACAGGGTCAGACTGATTTGCATATGGCCATGTCTGAACTGGGGTGGTGGAGTGAGCTAAAGAATGATGATGGATTAAACCCAGATCAGTTGACTGGGGGTGAGTGTTTGATTAGCTCAAGCGCTCCGTCCATCATCCCCTTTGGTATCGCTTGTTCGACCCTAAGTTGGCAGGGTATGCCCAGACGTGGGTCCCTTGCTCACTTTGCCACTGGATTCAAGCTAGCCTGGCTGATGACGGCTGAATAGCCAGAAACCGGTCCCAGGATGCTTGTTTCCGGTCCAGGGAAGACTTGGCTTGGCAGTTTGCGCTGGACTGTTCCCATGAGGCACAGGGTCAGACTGATTTGCATATGGCCATGTCTGAACTGGGGTGGTGGAGTGAGCTAAAGAATGATGATGGATTAAACCCAGATCAGTTGACTGGGGTGAGTGTTTGATTAGCTCAAGCGCTCCGTCCATCATCCCCTTTGGTATCGCTTGTTCGCCCTAAGTTGGCAGGGTATGCCCAGACGTGGGTCCCTTGCTCACTTTGCCACTGGATTCAAGCTAGCCTGGCTGATGATGGCTGAATAGCCAGAAACCGGTCCCAGGATGCTTGTTTCCGGTCCAGGGAAGACATGGCTTGGCAGTTCGGGCTGAACTGTTCCCATGAGGCACAGGGTCAGACTGATTTGCATATGGCCATGTCTGAACTGGGGTGGTGGAGTGAGCTAAAGAATGATGATGGATTAAACCCAGATCAGTTGACTGGGGGTGAGTGTTTGATTAGCTCAAGCGCTCCGTCCATCATCCCCTTTGGTATCACTTTAATTAGTGGACAGCATATACCAGGCCAACTTCTCACAGGCGCCCCCCCATGACCTCCTCCTCAGATTCCCTCACTACCACCCTGCAAAAGTGTTCTTATCTCTCCATAGCCCCTCTCACAAATACAATTAACTTTTTTTAAAGCGCTGGTAAAGGGTGGCTTTACTAGTCCACTCAGCTATCCACATAAAATACAGATCTGTTTTTTGTGGCAGGTATATTAACACTCAGCGCTACTTTATGGCGAGTCAAAACTGCACTAGGCAAAACCCAGATCTCTCTCTCTCTCTCTCTAGCAGGATCATTAATCACACAAGAGTTATCATGACATTTTTATTGCTGCCTGAAAGCTGGACGCACAAGGTTCTCTGCAGCAGGTGCTTTTAAATCCTACATTGTTGCTTAACATAGCGGCCCCCCTGAGGTCAGTGCCCCCCCCCCTCCAGGTCAACGCCCAGTGCGGCCATACTAGTCGCACCGCCCTAAAGCTGGCCCTGCACGCTGACACACTGGCCCAGGTGAGGAGGGGGCAGGATGGGGCTTTGACCAATCCGATCCAGATTGATCAGGGGGTCAGACAGGTGTGTTTTTTGGCGACCACTCTCTCCACACTATATATAAACGGTGTAATTGATACACTGGACAGAGATGGGTGTGATGCACCCAAGATAGGAAGTCGGAGAGTTCCCGCTCTTCTTTTTGCTGACTACACCTTGTTAATTTCAAAATCACTGCAAGGGTTGCAACAACTCCTGAACTCCTTCCAATTGTTTTGTATGGAGCGGGGGTTGGAGCTTAATAGCTCTAAGACCAAATGTATGATTTTCACCAGTCAGAAGACAAAACTCTGTAAGAGGAGGATGTTAGTGGGTGACACAATTTTACATGTAGTGCCCAGCTTTGAGTATTTGGGCATCAAACTGACCAAGAATTTATGCTGGGCACCGCAGGTGGAAAAAGCTTATCTATCTCTGATCCAGTACACTGCTCAAATAGGGAAAATCCACAGAAAAACAACATCAAGAAGGGTGGATCCAGCCTTGGAAATTTATAATGTGAAGGCCCTAGGGGTGGTTTTATATGGTGTTGAGTTTTGGGGCTATTCACATATTGAGTGTCTCTGTGGTGGATCAAAGGTTTCTTAGAACCTTATTAAATCTCCCCGTCAGTACACCTTTGACTCCTTTATATCTAGACATGGCCCAAAAGAAAATTGCCCATAAAATTGAATGCAGAATGCTGATTTATTGGTATAGGTTATGGACAACCCCTATCTTGGAGTCCTACCGTGAAGGTATCAAAGATCTTTTGGTCCCACAGTATGCACAGAAAATACCATGGCGCTGTGCGATCAAAGCTCTACTCTTGAGATTGAAGTTGGATGAATATTGGACCTTACCAGAGAGTATGTGTCAGATTGGTAAAGCTAGTCTAAAGGGACTATTTTGGGAAAGTCTGGCAATTGATAATATTAGAGAGTGTAAGGGCTCCTTGTCAGTGTCTTTTATTGATCGTAAACCAATAGATGCCTATGAAAGCACTATTGATGAAATTGTCCCTCCACTGGCGAGGAAACTTTACCTCCAATGGCACTCTACCTATAAAATTAATTACGTGCAGATGGCAACAGGAAAAGGGCGCATTTGACGAACTGTATGTAGGCTGTGAAGAGTGTTCTGAATCGCTTATCCATGTCTTGTTTTTTTGTTCCTTTTACAAATCTATACGTGCAAAATGGATTGTTCCCCTATGTAAATATCTGGGTTGTAGGGAGCATAAGGAAGCATTTAGAATACTGCAGAGTGACATTAGGCAGATTGTAGTTTTATGTGTGGCCATGTTTTTAAAGGCATTTTGGATTAAGCGAACCAAACTCCTACGGTCTGCCACTGATTTTTGATATACATTGTTTTGATGTTGATGAAGCTATGTGGTGGGATTTTTATGCTGCAAATTTTATCTGTGCTTATAGTCTTTTGCTTTTTTAAGAGAAGGTTGTGACATGAAATTCTGTGGTTTTTATATCGTGTTTTTAACCATTAATTTTTATCTATTGATATTTATATGTCTATTTTTTATGTATATGTGTATTGTTGCTTTTTTGGTAAAAGGGAGAGGACCAAAAATAAAAAACACACACCTGATAAGTACAGTGTGAATGCGGATGAGGCCGGGGACAGAGATGAGGTGAGACTGCGCCGTGCGTCGCTGGCTGCACCTTGCTCTGACTTAAAAGACATCTCGCAGTGATAAACACTGAGTCGTGCCACAGGGGTCCCTTGTGTGCCTCTGGACAGAGGACTTAATGTTCGTCCCTGTAGTCTGAAGGGACACGATTTAATAGACTCCAAGATTAGTTTTGTGGATGGGGGCGAATGATGTCAAAAAGATGGGAGCTGTATCTGTGGAAACAGAAATAAATAAAACGAGGGTGGAAGCAATGAGGTGTAATCCGGGAGGAGGCTGCAAGACACAGGGAGGGGAGAGACGGCCTGCAGATGCACTTGTAAGGAGGGATTGTTAGGAAATGCAAAAAAGCAACACAAGTGAAGAGGCTGAGTGCTAGGTGAGCTACTGGAGGGAATTCTGTATCTTGGCTCTGTCCCAGAAAGAACACTAAAGAGATGAGAAGAGGATGTGGTGTAGCAGTAAGAGCTGCCGACTTTGGACCTCGGAACCATGGTTCAATTCTCAGCATCGGCTCCATATCCTATGATTCTGTACAAATCATTTAATCTTCAGCGACTGCAAAAACGGAATGTGTAATGTAACTGGTGCTCATGTAAAGCACAAAGTATATTTTACTAAACTGCAAGCATGAGAATTGAACTCATTGTAAACGCATAACAATTACCCCTCCTTCACATGACAAATCACAGAAAATGAGGTAAAATCAAACTACTTGCTGCAGGCTCTAAATTGTGTTTTTTTAAGCAATGAAAGGCTGTTTGTGGAGATTTACAGCGGTATCTCTTGGCTTTTAGAGCTGTGGAACAGCTCGGGTGGACTGGGTAAACAGTAAACAGCTTGAAAGGAGCCTTCCTTGGCACTCCCAGCAAGATCCTGCCGCTGCTGAAAGCAAATGTGCCAAAAAGGTTGAGTTCCGTCTTGGAAGGAGGGGGAGCGGAAGCCATATCAAATGAGTCAGTGCACCATCTCTTCCATGTTCTTTATCAACCACCCAAGAGTGGCATCAGGCTTCTCTGCTGTTACAGCACATGCCGATTTAATGAAAAATGGGCCTTTTATATCCAA
The DNA here is from genome assembly GCA_963921515.1 of Calotriton arnoldi. Lineage (NCBI taxonomy): Eukaryota > Metazoa > Chordata > Amphibia > Caudata > Salamandridae > Calotriton > Calotriton arnoldi. Next base: position 980,852 of record CAWUFW010007190.1, read on the forward strand.
CAGATATCGATCCTAATATTTTATAAATTCTCCTAGTACATGCAGCAGATTTCCAACTTTGCCAGGGTATCGCCACACAACCCTACATTTACAGCACTACATGATAATAGGTGTGTGTTTGCCAATTTACATCTCAAAATGTTAATGGCTGTCACCTGAGCAAGCACTCTGAAGCACCAATCTGGCTGACCCTATACAGAAAAAATGAATACAAGAGAAATGAAACAAAATACTTAAAATCATAAGCCTGGTTGTATTGCACGCTCCGGAAAAAGTCCATAAAAGCGTCCCCTTGGCTTGTCTGACTTTACACAGCATTTACCAGACCCAGTGGTTCTCCGTGTTACAGAGGCAGTGATTTCCGGTTTCCTCGATCAATCGGCAGCTCTTATCAGCCCCTGGCTCCTTAGTGTGAATGCAGATGAGGCTGGGGACCGAGATTAGGTGAGACTGCACCGCGTGTTGCTAGTTGCGCCTTGCTCTTACTGGAAAAACATCTTGCAGTGATCAGGGCCGGACTGGCTACCGGGCGTTTTGGTGTGCTGCTAAGCTGGGGGCTGATTTCGTTGATGGGGACCTGCGTGTGCTGAAAAACATTCGTTTTGCAATGTTTATTTAAAAGCACACGCAGGTCCCCATCAACGAAATCAGCCCCCACCGCAGTGAAATCAGCCCCCAGCTTGGCAGGACACCAAAACGCCCGGTAGCCAGTCCGGCCCTGGGTGATAAATGCTGAGACATGCCATGGAGGTCTCTTGTGTGCATCTCTCTGCACAGAGGACTTAATGTTCATCCATGTAGTCTGAAGGGAAACGATTTTAAAGACCCAGAGATTAGTTTATTGGATGGGGCGAATTATGTCAAAAAGATGGGAGCTGTATCTGTGGAAGGGAAACGATTTAATAGACCCAGAGATTAGTTTATTGGATGGGAGCGAATGATGTCAAAAAGATTGGAGCTGTATATGTGGAAACAGAAATAAATAAAACGAGGGGGAAAGCAACGAGGTGTGACCCGGGAGGAGGCTGCAAGACACCGGGAGGAAAAAAGACGGCCTGAAGATGCACTCATAAGGAGTGCTTGTTAGGAAATGCAAACAAGCAACACAAGTGAAAAGGCTAAGTGCTACGTGAGTGACTGGAGAGAATTCTATGGTCTTAGCTCTGTCCCAGAAAGTACACTAAAGAGACAAGAAGAGGGTGTGGTTTAGCAGTCAGAGCTGTTGACTTCAGCCCTAGGGACCCTAGTTCGAGTTTTGGTGTCGGCTCAACATACTGTAATTCTGGGAAAATCATTTAATCTCCCAGCGACTACAAAAAATGAATGTGTAATGCAACTGGTGCTCATGTAAAGCGCTAAGTATGACAGGCTGTTTTTGGAGTTTGCAGCAGTATCTCTTGCTTTTTAGTGGTGTATCACAGTTCGCCTGGACTGAGTAAACAGTAAACAGTTTTAAAGAGATGTGATTTGGTTCAAAGAAGTGCTATATAATAAAGGTGTAAAGCAGCCTTCATTGGCACTTGCTGCAAGATCCTGCCGCTGTTGAAAGCAAATCTGCCTAAAGGCATGAGTTCCATCTTGGAAGGAGGGGAGCGGAGGCCATGGAGGGTTAAGGGTGAGAGGAGTGCTAGCACCAACGATGAGGAAGCAAAGATGATGGGGGAAGCAAGAAGAAAAAGCCCTTGCTGATGGATGCTGCTCCCACAAAGTGCATTTCGAACAGGGGCAAAGCAGTAAACACATTTTCCCAAATTCACATGATGCCAAAACTCTAAGTTGTTTTCAAGTTCAAAAAGCCGCCATCTGTAGCCATTGATAAGTAATTGTAGAAGTCTTATCTTGGGAATAGAAGTTATAAATGTCTTGTTAGGCAATTTGTTTGGTAATTTGCAAATTGGCTGAAATGAATGGGCGTACTATGATGCATTCAAATGGAGTGTATTTAGGCCATGTGACATTGTTGCTATGCCTCTACTTGATTTGCTTAAAGTGCCCTCCATTCAGACAGCTGAAGAAAGCAAATCTCAGAGAGAGGGGAGAGGATGTGGCGTTGCGGCCAGAGCTGCTGACTTTAGAGCTGGGTAAGCAGGTTCGAGTCGCGGCATCTGCTCAACATTATGTAAGTAATCTTTCCATGCCTACAAACATAAAAATATGCAAAGAATTTGCACCAAATAAAAGAAATGTTAAATTTAAATTCCGTAGGACACACAGCAGCACAGTCACCAAGAAGTAGGTCAAAAAAAGCAGCGTGCTTGCTCTTAATTAAAATAACAAAGAAGTTCAAGTGGATAGAAAGGAGTTCTTTGGCCTCGGGACACTGATAAGAAGAAGACACAGAGAACAACAGAAAAAGGTTTGCTGCAACCAATCGAAACGGAGGACAAATAAGTATCAAGCATACGAACTAATGGAAAAGGAAGGGCTGGATGTAAACCCCTTTTAAGATTTATATTAAATACAATAGATTTCACAAGCACAGCACAAGCGCTGTGCAGGTGAAACCTAAGAAACAGCAGGGATAAGTAGGAGGAGGAGAAATAGGGAGAGGGGTTTGAAAGAGAGAGATAGACAATATGGATGCAGGTTGCACCGAAGCCATAAAGCACAAGAACTCTCACACAAAACAACAGAAAAGACAATGAACACAACCTGCAAACACATGCAGTCACACAGACTGCTTTGATAGCTGATGCATTTGACTTCGGTCTTTGAACGCACAGCAAATGTGACGAGATAAGAACAAGATTTACAGGCCTGTTTACAGAAAGGGAGCTCTCAGAAGGATACTGGTAAATAAGGTTTTGGCATCAGGAGGCACACAGTGAATCTGGAGAGCCTAAGCCAGCAAATGGAAAGCAAGAAAATGTGAGTTACAAACCACAACGCCAGTGCAAGCAACTGGCAGTACTCATTCCCAGGTCAACTTTCTGAAACTCTCCTAGATGTCTTTCGCATACCAGACAGCTGTACTGTCTAGTAGGCTGTGACCTATAAATGATAGAGATAAGAAGGAGGAGGAGAAATATGGAGAGAGGTGCGAGCAAGTGAGAAATATAGGTGCAGGTTGCACCAAAGCCCTAAAGCACACGAACTCTCACACAAAAAAAGGCAATGTACGCAACCAAAAACCCTGCAGTCACACGGACTGCTAAGTCCCATACAACAAAGTGAAAGTTTAAGAAAAAATACCGGGTCAAAGTCCAAAAGTTAAGTCCGACCACGATGGAGTGTGGGTCAGGTACAGAGTCTAACTTTGTACCACTGGAAAGTTTGCACTTAAAAACTTTTTGGGGAGAAGAGTCCTCTTCAATGAGAGTTGCCGTTGGCGGGCTGGGCTGCAGGCTGGATCTGAAGATGGGCTCATTGACAGTGATCTGATGGAGATCCAGTCACTGGTCAGAATTTTAAGTTGGAGGGAACCTTGGGCCGGTTGTGGTCGATGCGAAGAGCTGGTCTAAGATCAGAACTTAGTATTGGCAGGAAATTTGGGGTGGTTGTTGTTGATGCGAAGTGTCCCGTGCAGGAGAAGTCTGGGTCTGTATCCCGGAAGGTCTCATAGGCAGTCAGATGCAGGTTCCACATTGGCCTCAGTGAAGTCCGTTCATGAGGAGCCTTAGGACGGTTGTTGTCGATGCAAGGAACTCTGCGCAAGATGTCATGCCAGATGAATCCAACCGGTAATTCATCAACGGCGGCTGCGACATGGCTGTGGTTTCAGCAGCATCCCGGTAAGAGCTTCTGGTTCCTGTACGGAAAAGTTCAGAAAAAGTTTCTAAGTATTCGTTTTTGCAGTTGCTGGATAGGAGGAGTATGCTCTAACACCAACCAAGGGTCCAGGACCTGAGGAGCAACTCTTGGGGGTTAGGACTCACTCAAGCAGAGCTCAGTAGCATGTTCCAGGGTGATTCCAGTTGGAACTGGACAGCAGGAAAAGCAGAAAGGTTGAAGAAGATGGCCTCTGGAAGATTGTTAAGTACCTGTATATCACACAGGAGGTCAGCCAAATGGTCCTTGGAGTCACTTCTGGGGTCCTGGGTCCAAGGTAAGCAGATTCAGTCTTCCTTCAGGCTTCAGACAGCAGAGCACTTCTTCTTCTGAGTCTCCACAGGTCCATGAGTGTTCGCCTTTGAGGTTCTGAGGATGCCACTTTTATACCCAGTGCCAGTCTGTGGGTGGAGGACACCCCTTTGTCTAACTCAAAATTGGTTCTCATCAGTCTGTCTCGTGAAACAAAGGGGAGACAGACCCAGGTGTGAGCTGCATTTTCCAGTGATAGGGCAGGCATCTTCTGAATTCAGGAACGGGCTTGGTATAGCCCTCAAGCTACCTTTTGAAGCACAGGAAAGGGCTGCTACAACACCCCAGCCATCCTAATCAGGAGAGGAACACCCTTCGCCACACGGAAGGCCCCTTTGTCCACTGTGTAGAAGGAATACACATCACACCACAGGCGAGCCATTAACAATCATGTTACCCAGGACACTGGCAGAAAGTAAAGTGTGCAGAGTACTAAAGCCAACGAAAGCAGGCTCAGCAAAGGCAATAATCTGAGGTAATTCCATGCAAAGGATTGTCCTTTACAACAGTGAATGTGGTTGGGGCCCGGGGGGATGGTGGGTCCCTGGCGAGGGATACCATGCTGGATGCCTCAACACATTCAATCGCACGGGCAAAGGCCCCCCAGGCAGATTTTAGGATCCTCACATATAGGTCTTTTTGGCAGGTATAGACCTGTAATGCTTGTCATCATGCTATTGTGCAGCTGTCAGCACGGCAAAGAGATATGAACATGGAACTGATGGCTGGAAATGGCACACCTACCACACTTCTACTAATTCCCACCATGTGATGATAAAAATAAGGAGGTATGGCCTTAAATGGAGTAGCATATGTAGGGTATGCAACTTTAGAACTGCAATGCCCATGCACTTCATCTCCAAAACACCACAAAGGAGCTTATTGCGACTTTTGGCGGTGCAAGGGATGGTGGCCCGCCACCGCCGCACCCCCTGCCTCCCGCCCGCCAGATTACAAGTAATACTGCGGTCTGGCAGACGGACGGTGTAGCGGTTCCGCTGCAGTGCGTCTTTCAAAGGCAGTGGTGCCTTTGAAAGAGGCACTGCAATGGGAACGCCACACGGGGTTCCTGCATGGCATGGACTCGAAAGTCCATGCCATGCAGGAACCTTGGTGCATACACACAGGGGGGCCCTGCATGCATCCCCCAGCTGAGGGGAGACAGAGGGCCCTGTAGGGCCCCCCTTGTTTCAGCACCGCCAGCCTTTTCATGGAGGAAAGACCTCCATTAAACCACTGTCTGTCCTGAAACATGTAATATGCATGGCGGTGCCGCAGCGGCACCACCTGCATAATAAATAGCCCCTGACTGCTGCACCACCGCCAGGGAACGGCGGTTCTCTGGCAGAGCCGGTGGTTCAATTAAAGTCCAACCGTCCAAGTCTTAATAGGGCGGACAGACCAACAGTACGGTGGTGGCTGGACCGCCAACGCTGTGCCACCACGGGTCTGGCAGTCCTCAAACTTCCAGACTCGTAATTTAGCCCAAAGTTATATAGGGCTGCTTTATATCCTATGTAGGGTGCAAATCCCACAATATCTTAGGACACTGCAGAGGTTTCATGCAGGAGCAAAAAACCCACTCTGCACCAGGTGCTCATATGAAAAGGGGCAATACTGTGTGACACATGGTGGCACCGTGTGAGTTATTAGGTCTGAAAGAGACACCCCAACATGGCGTGCTCGGCCTTTCACAGAAAACAGAGGCACATACCGAGGTGGGATATGTGCCTACTTTACACTGCTAATCTAGAAATTTGAAACTTGCCGAAAGAAATTCTGTGGATTTGGGCTTAGTTATGAATGAGGAACAAGAAGCAACCGAGACAAAGAAGTATAAATAACATCCACTAAATTGGACCTGCCATAAAAAGCAGAACTGACAAAATATGGCAGAAATTAAATACCGCAGACTTTCACAGGAACGTGACAAAGATGAGGAAGTGGGAGACGCCTACTGCCAAAGTGAACAAGCATTAGAAATTCAATAGGTCTCACATTTTTGTGAGTTAGAGCAAGTGGCATTGTAAATGGCAATGTCTTTTACCCTTGTGTTATGGAGTGGATGTATGTGGTTTGAGTGGAATTATGTGTGTTGGATTTGAATTGTTAGTTTTGTATTTGCGTGGTGAGGAATTGTGTAATGTGGAGTGAATTTGTGTACTGTACATATGTGGCATGGTCTGCAGTGGAATTATGTGTATAATAATTATGTGATGTAGAGCGCATTGGTGTAGAGTAAAGTTGTGTAGAGTATAGTGGCATTGGGTGGCGCTGTGTATATTGCAGCGGAATAGAGTGCAGTGGAGCAAAGTGGAGTGGCACATATTGTAAGAGTTTCTTTGAGTGATGTAGTATAGAGTGTAGTGGTGTAGAGTATATTGCTTTAGAGTAGAGTGAAATGGCATATAGTGGAGTGCTAAAGAGTTGAGTGGATTGTCGTGCAGTGCAGATTTGCAGAGTAGAGTAGTATGGAGTGGCATAGAGTGGAGTGGTGCAAACTATAGTGGTGTGGCCTATCCTGGAGGTGTGTAGAGTGCAGTGGCAAAGAGTGCAGTTGTGTATAGTAGAGTGGGGTAGAGTGAATTAGTATACAGTAGAGCGGGGCATAGTATTTCTTCAAAGTCACAGTTTTATTTATTTTTGTGTGTATCAAAGTGAAGTATATAACACTAGGAAGGAGGACACAGAAATTACCTATACAGTGTATTTGCCACAGATTTAGTAAATACTGTATATGCCAACATAAGATGAAACACAAACCTAGCATTATTTATGAGTGTAATTGACACACACAAGCAGTTTTTCGAAGTTTCGTTAGCAAATTGAATAAACAAGGATGAGAAGGAAAGAAATTAAACACTGTTTAAAACAAGAATAATCTCTCACACACACACAAACTCCTTAATGCAACAGCAGATGTGGGGAGGCGCATAAGGAGCAAACACATACCACCAGTATTTAGACTTTCCTTGGCAATGGCCATAAAGATTAGATTGCTTGACCCGGGCCAAATAAATACACCATTAGAAGGCAAGAATGCAGACAAGGTAAACAAGGTAATGACGGGCTTGTGAACAAGTTGTTAACAAAAGAGTTAACTTATGAGCGTGGCCCATTCCTATGACTCATCATGCACAGACCTCAGGGGTGCTTGACATAGTTGAATCATAAGCCAACGCAATTAGTTTATCTTAAAGTTCTAAGGTTAGATAGTTTTATGTATTAATTGCCTGATAATAAAGGCAGTGTAACATGTTAACTGATTGGAATCGGCTAGGCAAAGTTAATATATGGGACACGTCTTCTAAATGTATTCTACTCAGCCGCAGCCTGTGCAGGTAAGAGCAGTGGGACCGGTTGGGGGTAATTTCGATGGACGATGAGGGAAAATTAATTATTTATTTAATTTTTACTCGTCATTGTCCGTCGAAATCCCCCCCGCCCCACTGCTCTTACCTGCACGGGCCGTGGCTAATTCTGCCATAATGTATGGAAAATGCAGGTAAAAACAGAGCAAACACTGACAAAGGGCAAGTTGTGTATATATTCACCCATAATGTTATTAAGTTGCAGGCAAATAGCAAATAAGCAAGCAAAGTCAGAAATATGGGGCATGTCAAATATATATATCACCCAAGATGTTTGGAAGGAAGAAAAAGTACGGGACCTCTCTCTTGAAGAAATAGCTCTTCTTTGGTACAAGCGTGATAACAGAAACAAGTGGGTTAAAGTGATAATATTGCATTGCTATGTCAGTGGGAAAAGTGGAACAAAAATGCAAACCTGGTTATAAGCAACCCACTCCGTCTGTGCAGCATCGTATTGGGAAGGCGGGCAGTCGGGCATTGGCCGATGGGCCTGTGCCTAAGGGTCACCTGTGGGCCAGTTTTTGTTAGAAGCTCTGTCAACCGGCCCACAAAGCCTCTTCCCCGCCAGGCCACTGTAATGTGGCCCCAGCATCATGGGGAGACAGGTTCGGAGGGGGAAGCTTGCAGTAACGTCGTTAGGTGGCCAGATTCTGGCTGCTGCAGACTTTAGCTTGGCTCCCGTGGGGCCGGGGCAGACTGTCAGTAGCAGTCTCCCACTTCCCTGCTGTGCTCTTAGAAAGAGGCGCCTGGCTGGGAGCCGGTGATGTGGGCATTGGCCCATTATCACCTCATCTCCCCTGAAGCAACAGCAGCTCCCTGCTTTTCTTTCACCCCTCCCCTGCCAGGCCATCGCCCTGAGGCTTTAGTGTGCTGGGGAGGGGGAAGAGTGAGTGAAGCGGCTTCACTGAGGGCCTGTTGTTGGCACTTTGGCCCCAGTGTCTTTCACGCCTTGGAGGGGTAGGGGGGCATGTTTGAATAGGCTTCACTGTGCAGCATCTTTCCCAGCGAGCAAAATTGAGAGGATGTAATGTTAGGGTCAGAGCTGCCGAATTTGGAACTATGGAAATAAGTTCAAGTTCCAGCCTCAGTTCAGCATCCTGTGTTTCTGAGTAAATGACTTAATTGCCAAGGCATAAAATAAAAATGAAATTGATCTTCTGTAATGTGACTGGTGTTCATATATCACTGTCCTTGGGATCCTTGAGTTCAGACTAAAACTATAATAAAAAATAACCTTCTGTTTGCTCATGTTTGAAGAGTCTGCAAAGGCTGGATTAATAATGAAAGAGGATTCTTTATACAATTATAAAAACGTCAGTATTCCTTCTTAACATGGCTTTTCTGCTTTGTTTAGTTTTTAACTATCTGTCACAGATCATTAAAGCAGCTTTAGACCACATTTAAACTGCATTCACCTTATGTTTATTGTTTGTAGTACATATTGATCAGAGGAGAAAATACAAGCTTTAGGTGATTTTCATCATTTTCCTACCAGCCAGGACATTAAAATACCTGTAATGCTGGTTAAAAAAATAGCCAGGTGGCAAACATAGCCACGTCAGGAGTTGTGGCCTTTGGGCCACTTTATTTCACCTTACTCGCCCAGCCAAAATGTAGTGCTTCTAGTTTTCACCAATGTCTCTGGCTCTTTGAGCTTTAAAATAAGTAATTTATCCAACATTTCTCTAAAAACAAGCATTGGCATAGCCAATAGGTCTCGCCTTTGGGACCTTATAAGTGTTTAGCCATGCAACAGTTGCATAACTAAATACTTATAAGGTCCCAAAAGCGAGACCTATTGGCTACACCATTATAATCGCGGCACCCGCGCTTTACTTTTAACATTAAAAGTAAAGCGCTTTAACATTAAAAGTAAAGCGCGGGTGCCGCGATTATAGCAAAAGTAAAGGATAGATTATTTTTCTATTTCTTTACTTTTGCTACAATCGCGGCATCCACGCTTTACTTTTAATGTTAAAAGTAAGCGCGGGTGCCGCGATTATAGCAAAAGTAAAGAAATAGAAAAATAATCTATTTCTTTACTTTTGCTATAATCGCGGCACCCGCGCTTTACTTTCAATGTTAAAAGTAAAGCGCCGGTGCACGCGATTGTAGCAAAAGTAAAGAAATAGATTATTTTTCTATTTCTTTACTTTTGCTACAATCGCGGCACCCGACATGAGAAAGAGGATTCTGCGCATGTCCTCTCGACACTAGTGTCTGCTGCGTGAATCCGAGCTGCGTCAGCGGGGGGGCCCTCAAGCAGGGCTCAGAGGCCCGGGGGTCTTCGTGCATGCAGATGTGAGCGGTCGGCGCTGTCCTTGGCCCTGGAGGCCTCTGGGCCTGGGAGGAATCCAGCGCCTCTCTGAAATCAGGGCGATGTGCCTGAGAAAAAGAGCCGAGGGACAGCGAGTGCTCCCGCAGCGGTGGGGACATGGCCAGTCAGGGGATGAAGTGTGAAGGGGGTGTGAGGAAAGGGGGGTGACGTAAGGGAGAGGGGAGGACGCGTGGGATATGGGAGAGGCGGGGGGTGGGGGAGGGGGGGAGGAAAGAGGTGCGTAACTGAAAAAGAGGCGAGAGGACATCGTAGAAACCGGAAAACGAAGAAGAGAGAGGGGGCAGAAATATGAAAGAAAATAGCAAAGAGGGGAATGGAAAAATAGGAGAAAAATAGGAATGACGAGCAGGAAAGAGGAGTGATGGGGAGGAGGCGAAAATTGATGAGACGGGTTGAAAGGAGAAGGGGAATGAAAATAAAGGAAAAAGGCAATATTATAGGAACACAGGCAAGAGGTGGAGGAGTGGAGATGGAAAAGTGGGAGCAAGGAAGAAGCAGCTTAGATAGGAAACTAGGGAATACCGGTTAAAAATGGGAGAGGTGGAAATAGAAGGGAGAGAACAACGAGCTAAAGAGGTAAAGTAAAATCGAGAAACGGTAGTAACATGAGAGACAGTGGCGTGGAGTAGATGGGGAGAAGGGGATAGACTAGGTGGAAAATGGAGGGCGAAAGGGAAATAGGACTGAGGATGTTTGGAGATAAATAGCACAGGTAGAACAGACAGAAGGAGAGAAAGGAAAGTAATATAGGGCAAAAGAGAGAAATTTTAAAAAGGACAGAAAAAGAAAAGAGGACGAAAGAAAAATACGTAGTGAGAGAGAACGCAGTAGGAGGGACGAAAAATGAGACCGAGTCAGGTCAAGAGGAGATTCCGGCATGAGTTACAAGAAAAAGAGCGTGAGAGCGGCCAAAAAAAACACGGCAGTAAGAAGGAAAAGGGGCGAAAGGAAACAGTGAGTTTAGAAGGCGTGTTTGAAAGGAAGGTTAAAATAAACAGGGCGAGAGACGAAGAGAAAGGAATACGAGAGATGGGAAAAGAAAAACAATGAATAAAACGTATGCTTTAAAGAAGGAGGTGTGTAAAGAGAAATTAAGATGGTTAAAGGCAAAGAAAAAGAACACGAAGGAGAAAGGGTGACATTAGTGAGAAGGGGCAAGAAGAAACGAAAGAACGATAGAAGTGGTGATACAGTTAACAAAACAGAAAGAAAAAACATTTAAAAAAGATAGAAAGAGTTAAATACATGAAAGGATAAAATAAACAGAATAAAACATACTCCAGCAAATAATTAAAAAAAACAATTAGAATGTAAAAAAAAACTAAGTGGTTCAATTATAAATAAAATACACGAGAAAAGAAACAAGCATTGACCGCGCGGCCGTGAAACTGACACGGCCGCGCGGCCGTGAAAGTGAAAGTAATCGTGAATAAGCGGGTTTTGAAAGTGCAAACAGTGGCTTTTGCTGGCGACCAGCTTGCGTTCACGCGAGCGTCCAGATGGCGAGGGAAGCCATATGGCGCCTGATCGCGCGTGCACGCTCGCGTGAACGCAGGCTAGTCGCCAGCAAAAGCCACTGTTTGCACTTCCAAAACCCGCTTACTAAAACTCTCGCCAGAGCAGCGCATGCGCTGGCTCAGGCGAGACCTAATGAGCCCAATTAGACTACCCAAATGCTGTTTTATAAACGGGTGTTATCCGGGAATGTGGGCCACTTTTTTGGTGGTGCCCGGGCCGGATTGTGATCCCAATCCGACCCTTCGTCTGTGGGAAATACACGTACCTGCTAGACAATGTGCACAGCATCCTGGTAAAAGGAAACTGGCGCAATGTATACCGCAATTTAAAGTCACGCATGAGGCATAAAAAATGAAGATAGACATACATTGTTGCCCCTCTGCTAACTGAGGTTTTGACAGTAGCCATTCCGATGCTATTGGAAATACCGTGCAGGTCTGATGCTTTCAGTTCATGGAAAGGGATGAGAAAACATTCAAACAACAAGCATGCACTAAAATACAAAATGATGTGAGAGATTTTATTTGTCTTTGCCGATCCGAGTTGGATCATTAACCTAAAATTGACAAAAAATAATGTGAGGATGTTACTCACATTTAAAACAAGCAACAGAAGTGCTTCAGCATCAGCAAAGAAAACAAGTAGCGGTGCACGAAGGACGGCAACAATGACGGGAGGGAGGGGGTGCAAGAGAGGAGGCAACAGAAGGCCAGAGATGGCCAACAAAAAGGATCAATCCGTGATGTCCCCTGGGAGGGAACCAAACACCCAAAGGCAGGACAGATGGTCACTATTGACCAGCCAGAGTAAAGGAATTTCGAAAGGCAGGCTAACGAACCAACCAAAAGCGCTCGGCGTGTTGAATGCCAATAGACTGAATACAGCATGCCTCGCAGAACAGCGCATGCGCTGTCCAGGCTCCACATAAAAATTACGCCTTAATGTGACAAGTTAAATTTATTTTTTCTGCAGGGCGGCATCCCAACAGAAAGGCAATACGTGCATGTTAAAGAAACGGAGAACACAGTTTGACGCCTGTTCTGCTACAAATCATTAAAATCCATCAATTTTGAAAATTATTTCTGCGATTAAATAAAGAGTGTGCCATGATCAAAAATAACACAGTGAAGAAATCCACCTTCTTAGGAGTAACATAAGCCAGACTGAACCTTACATTAGGGCAGCACCAGGGAAACATTGCTAGACTTGACTCCTTTGCCTTGTTTAAAAACTCTTTGAAGACCTGGCTTTTCTCATCCTAGGTTTTCAGGCATTACTGTGGTTAATGAGCTCTGTTTCTTGGCATAGCGCTTAGATACCCTTGGGTTTAATGCACTCTATAAATAAATTTTTCATTTCATTTCAAGAACATCATCCAGAAATAAAAATATGTAGGACGCGCTAAGATTGTGATAATGTCAAAATTGTCAATGTTCCTTGATATAATGATAGAGGCTTGGTAAAAGCAAAACACAACTATTGTAATGGCAATAAATGTTCACATCCTTAATAACTAATCTGTGATGAGGGGAATGCTGTACAAGGACTGGAATCTGAAAAAAACATATAAGGAGCAAAACACTGAAATTATTAAAATCTTCTGAACTGCAAAATTCTACATATATAAGGGGACTTTTTTTTATTTCATGTAAGTATGATGGCCAATAAAGTGGCAAAATTCATATTTAAGACCGATAGCCCAATGCAAGTCATAAGAAGTAAACGCTCATTTGATATTAGAGAAAAACATTAGCGCTGCTCCACAGTATTTTTGTTCAGAGGTTCCTTCTCTTACCACAAACACACACAGGACAATGTGGAGGGAGTTGGGAAATAAGCTAGTCAAACTCTAGCAAATATTTGGGTCTCCTCCTTTCACCACTTCTCATACCAGTCACACTACTCTTCTTAATATGCCATTGACAATCATGATTAAGCCTTTTGTCATCAGCCCTCACACATGGGGTCTGATTCAGAAAGGTAACTTACACTTTTGAGTAATTTACTCTTTTGAGTAAGTGTACTACTTGTTGGCTATTCACAAAATCCAAATGGCAATTTACCCCAAAAGTGTAACTTATCTGCTGCCACTAAATTGAAAGGCCCGAGGCTATTCACGAACTACAGGGGCTGTTCACAAAGGTAACTTACTTAATGTTGGGAATGATGCCTGTAGTATTTTGGGGCACAAAATAGAAACATTATGATTTAAACCTGTCTATCCTGCAGTTTGTGCAGGATAGATTCAACTTTCTGGGTCAAATTGGATAGAATAAATCTTCCACTGTCCCTCATGCACGCTGATCTTCACCATGAATTCCTGAATAAGGCAAGAACAGAAACATCATAAAACAGCACCTTCTGACTGCTCACATGGCGGTTATTGGACTAGCACTGAGAAGAACACAGAGCTAAAATTTGTGACCACTGCTGGTGAAAAACACAGAATGCCTCACTGGTGGATCCCATGGTGCGTGGGACAGAGCCTACAATGTAAGAGCACAAAACTAATGACTTCATTTAGAGCTCAGTGAGCTGTCTGACAAGCCGCTGGGGAAGCAACAGCACTGCCTCTCCCGTTCCAATGGCAGCTGGTGTGCCATACTTAGAGTTCACAGTTCTCTGCAAGAAACTTTTCACCAAAAGTGCTGCTTCTAACACGCAGAAGCAGTTTCCTCAAAAACGCCATGCTGCCATGCCATGAAGAGCTCAATAGCTATTTTTTGGTCTGGCCAGGAGACAGCTTTTGCTGTCTCAACACCCTCATGCTTTCCAAAATATTAATAAAAAATAGATACATATATACACACATGGAGACAGGGGCTTTCTGCCAGCCCTCTTCACTCATTGGTCCATTCAAGTGCCAATCACACTTTGCTTCCACCCATCACAGCACATAACATGGAGCAATGGGTCAGCCTACATCAAAAACTGGCTTGCTTTACTGTGAGTGATGGCATTTTGTCTGTGCACATGTGCACATTCTCCGCACTCTCGTCTTCTTATGAATTGTTTTTGGAGGAGAAGGCAAAGAGGAGACAGCTGCACTGCCTGTAGTCAAAAAGTATCCATTATGATGTTTGCTTCTAAGGAACCCCAAATAAAGTGAATTTGATTTTTCATACCATCAAAGTGACGAATCCATTGTGGCCGCTGTCATCTCATACATCATCTCGTGAGAATATGGCTCACTAGAAACTCAGTAAACACTGTTCCTTCCAATGCTTTGCGCTCCTTTAGGCTGAATACAGGCAGTGGGACACTGGTTTCCACGGCTTCTCGACTTGTGTGTCCATTCTCTCTCAAAGTGGCATGCGGGTAGGTCATCGTTCCTCCTTCCTTCTCTTCCTATTTAATTTTACTCGGGTGGTAAAGATCATCTCATCTTCACCAAACCTGTTGATTCCATGGGTCATCTGCTTTGGTTATTCTTAAGTAGATTTTTAACGTTTCTCTTATGGTATCTGTGCATATTACAGCATATACCAGACACTTAATATTAGAACCTTTTTAAAATATGAACGCCTCAGCAGTCCAAGATGGCTGCTCGATTTACTGCAGTCTGACAGCTTTTCCTTTTCTTGCTCCCCTTTCTTTTGATGGGCAGTGCCCTTTTTAGGTTTCGCATGCACAGTGCTTACACAGTGCTTGCAAACTCTCTTGTTGTCGGGTTTAGGGTCTTTCTTACCAGTCTTGAGGTGTTGGGACGGTTCCCGGCATCGGTTCTTGTAAGTCCTGGTTTGTTCGAGAAAGGAGCGACCCCTTCCGGTAGCCACGGTGCTGCCAACAATGAAAGCCTAAGCAGCCAATGCCCTCCAGAAGGAGTCCCAAGAGGAAAACCCCGGAGGGAAAAAACCTCTGATGATGATGAGACTCCAGGAATGAAGGAGAAGACAAGGAGCCAGAAAACACTGGAAGACCAGGAGCCTAAAAGGAACCAGGAGAAAACTGGAAGTCAAGCTGGAGCAGAAGTCGCAAGGGAACCAGGAGCACCAACGGAAGGAAGGGATCACCAAAATAAGAGTCAAGGAACCAACAGGAGCGAGGACACACCAGCAGGAACAAGGAGTGTTGCAACGCAAGGAAGGAAAGGTTCTGATCCCTTATATACAGAAAAAACAGGAAGTGACATACAGGAACAGGAAGTGACATTCAGGAACAGGAAGTGACAAAACAGGAAGGAGAGGTGTCGCCATCTTGGATAGGGAAAGGAGTGAAGTGCAGTATAGGAATATCGCCATGTAAGGAAGGAAGGTAACCCTCCCCCACTGCCTTCTGGGAGCAAGACTGAGAAGAGGAGAGCAACAATATGGCCCCCAAGGAAGGGGGATAAGCAGATGCCAACACCAGGTAAGTGTAGTGCCCCAAGGTGCCTCATGACATGGATGGGCCACCGTGCAAGTTCGCGGCGTGCCCAACTGAGCAAACCAACAGGCGTCGTGGGTGCTTTCCACGACGCCGACAAAATGGCAACAGCGGGCCGACATGCTGCACCGTGACGCCCCCGAAGAGGATGGAGGGGCGCCACGGGTGCACCGCGGCCCGCGAGGAGAAAACGGGTCACGATGCAGCCTGCGGCGTAACAGTAGGTCCCCCTCCCGAAGCCCCGGGCTTGTCAGGAAAAAGTTTTTAAAAAACAGAGGACAAGAACAGGAGCGTGGACAGAGTCAGCATCCTCCCAAGAGTTATCACTGAGGGGATAGCCTTTCCAATGGACAAGGAACTGCAAACGGCCCGTAAAGAACCGAGAGTCACAGATAGCCTGAACCTCGTACTCAGGTACCTCATTGACCAAAACAGGAGGTGGACGAGAAAAACCCTCCTATAGGGATCCGAGACATAGGGTTTCAACTGAGAGGCATGAAAAACAGGATGTATCCTCCAAGCACGTGGCAGTTGAAGTCGAAAAGACACAGGATTCATCACTTGGGTAACTTTGAATGGACCATAAAAGCGTGGCTTAAATTTACTCCGTGATAACTGAAAGGGTAGAAATTTTGAGGACAGCCAGACATTGTCATTGACTTGATATGATGGAGATTGGCGGCGATGGACGTCAGCATTGTCCTTCATTTTCTTCTTGGCTTCTTAGAGATGGACATGAACTCTAGATCTTATGGCTCGGAGGTGGCAAATAAAAGAGGCTGCCGCTGGAACAGAGGGGTTGTCTTGCAGAACTGAAGGAAAGGTCCTGGGATGGAAACCGTATAAACAAAAGAATGGGGTAGTCTTGGATGCACTATGGACTGAGTTGTTGTAGGAGTATTCTGCCAACGGTAGATAGGAGGACCAGTCGCTCTGAGTTGCATTGCAATAACAGCGGAGGTATTGCTCTAGCCCTTGATTTAAGCTTTCCGTTTGACCATTGGTCTGGGGATGAAACCCGGAGGATATGGCCACCTCAATATGAAGAGCTTTACAAAAATGTTTCCAGAAACGTGATACATACTGAGGGCCTCAATCCGATACAATCACCCGTGGCAGGCCATGGAGGCGATATATCTCCTGTATGAAGATGCTTCCGAGCTCTCTTGCAGTAGGTAGTTTTTTAAGGGCGGTGAAGTGAGCCATCTTGGTGAAAGAATCTATTGTCACCATTATAACCCGGTTACCTGCAGAAGGGGGCAGAGAGGAAATGAAGTCGGTGGATATGGTATGCCATGGAGCTGGTGGAACAGGTAGAGGTTGAAGCAATCCCATGCGTTTAGTATGCAATGTTTTGGCTTGGGCACATGCAGGACAAGATGATACGTAGACTTTGGTATTTTTTCTTATCGATGGCCACCAGAAAGAGCGAAGTATTAGTTCTAAGGTAGTCTTGAAACCACGATGACAGGCCGCGGGAGAATCGTGACACATTTGTAGGGCTTCTAGCTGCACCTTTTGTGTGGGAAGGAATAAGGCCCTACCATGGTAGTAGTATGTGTCACGTTGCTTAACCAGATCAAATAGCTTCCTCCATTCTTCTTGGTTCATGGATTTATGTTCTGAATGAACCCTGTCTAGGAAGGATTGAACCATGCCAATAATTCTTTGTGGCTCGATTATGTTCTGTTGTGGGAGCGTAGGTCTTTCTGGATAATGACCAGACAAGGCATCTGCAAAAGTGTTCTGAGATCCTGGTATGTAGGAAATGACAAAGTCATACTGGCTAAAAAAGTAAGCCCATCGGGCTTGGCGACTATTTTGGCATTGAATGTTACAGAGACATTGGAGGTTTCTATGGTCTGTTCTGATTTCGAAAGGTTCCTTGGTTCCCATTAAGAACTGTCTCCATTCACGGCAGGTGAACTTCATGGCCAGTAGTTCTCGTTCTAGGACAGAGTAGTTCCTTTCAGAGTCTGACAGGACATGTGACAGGTAAAACACAGGATGTTCCAGTCCATCGTCTTCTTGTTGTTGGAGGAGGACGGCACCAACAGCTCTGTCAAACGCGTCTGTTTCCACAAAAAATGTCTTCGTTGTGCAGGATGTCATAATATGGGCGCATGCGTGAAAGCCTTTTTTAGGGACTGGAAGGCCTGTTCGGCGGCTTCGGTCCACTTGAACCCTTGCCGGAGATACTCTTTCTTTAGAGTTTGGGATATGTAGCTGGTTTGGTGAGCAAAGTTGTCAATGAATTGACGGTAAAAGTTTGCCAGACCTAGGAAACACTGTGTTTCTTTAATGGTCGAAGGTGATGGCCAATCCAAAATAGCCTGTACCTTTTGAGGATCCATGGCTATTCCCGTCTTGTTAATTCGGTAGCCCAAATATTCTATCTCGGACTTGTCAAACTCACATTTTTCAGGTTTACAGAAGAGACTATTTTGGCATAGTCTTTCCAGGACTTGCATGACTAGCGTGCGATGTAACTCAGGAGCTGCTGAGCAGATCAATATGTCGTCTAGGTAGATTACCACTATATGGTTTAGGAGATCCGAGAACACATTGTCCATGAACCTTTGAAAGATTGAAGGGGCGTTGGTCAGCCCAAAAGGCATAACTCGGTATTCAAAATGCCCTAATGTAGTCCGAAATGCGGTTTTCCACTCATCCCCTTCCTTGATTCGAAGGAGATGATAGGCACCCCTGAGATCCAGCTTGGTGAATATTTGTGCCCCTCTTCCCGACTCCAGGATATCCTTAATCAAGGGCAACGGATAGCAGTCTTTGATGGTGACTTTATTTAAGCCTCTGAAGTCAATACATGGTCGGAGATCTTTGGTCTTCTTGGGGACGAAGAAGAGGGGTGCCCCGGCAGGTGACGAGGATCGAACGATGAGACCACTCTGGAGATTTTCCTCGAGGTGTTGTCTGAGAGTCTCTTTCTTGGGTTCAGTGAGAGAATATACTCTTCCGAAGGGTACTGTTGCTCAAGGTTCCAATGGAATGGCACAGTCAAACTTCCTATGAGGAGGTAACGTCGCCTTCGTAGGCTTCTGAAAGATGTCAGTGTATGTATGGTAGTGACTTGGTACGCCTTGGACGGAGTTAACGGAGGTACAGGCTTCTTTTCTTATCATAGGCATTACCTTAGGAGACAGTGCTCTTCAGTGGGATAGCAGAACTGCTGACAGAAGTGTGATGACAGGGAAATGGTCCTTGTCTCCCAGTTGATATACAGGTTATGTGTGATCAGCCAAGGTATACCTAAGATCATGACATGGCTGGGTGAGGCGATCAGGTCAGAAGACAAGTGTTCTTGGTGTTTTCCAAATGTAAGCTGTAATAACGGTGTCATGTCTTTGACTGGACCGCAAATAATGGGGGTTCCGTCCACAGTATGTACTTGTTCCGGGATCTCTTTAGGGACAGGACTAATTCGCCTCTCACTAGCCCATGCTTCATCCAAGTACATCCCGCTGGCACCACAATCCAACAATGCTAGTATCTTCTCTTCTACTCCATTTGGCAGCCTTATAAGCATAGGCAGAAGAAAGAGAGAGGTGGAAGTTTCGTTCGAGGTACAGATCGAAGGGATTCCAGACCATCCCGTCCTCTCCCTTCTCACAGAGGACGGGATTTGGCGTTTTCCGACTGCTTAGGAGGATGAGTAGGATAATTGCGAATCATGTGCCCTGAGGCACCACAATACAGACACAGTCCTTGTTTTCTTCTGTGTTCACGTTCTACCTCAGACAGGGGTCCCCTAGTTAAGCCTATCTGCATAGGTTCTTCTCCTGTCGAAGGCTGTATGTCGGACACTGGGTTTTCTGTTTTACGAACATTAGGTCGGGTTACGCCGGTATGCTGCTGAAGTCGTGATTTTGGTCTCTCCAAACGACGTTCATTGAGACCATGTTCAACTGATAATGTTAAGTCCATTAACTCAGTCATAGTTTATGCACGAGGAGAATGTACTAATTCATCTTTGATTTCTTCTCGCAACCCTCTGCGAAAAAAGGTTACCAGTGTTCGTTCCACCCAAGTGGTTTCCGCCGCCAATTGCCTGAAGCATGTGATGTACTGCAAGACGTCCTGACTCCCTTGTTGTATGTCACACAAGGCTTCTTCCGCTGAGGTCTCCAGCCCAGGTCTCTCAAACATCCGTTTAAAGAAATCAAGAAAAGACGCATCATTTGACAATCGTGGGTCTTCTGTGGCTACCAAGAGTGTTGCCCATGCTAATGCAGGACCAGACAAGGCACTAATCAGGTATCCAACTTTAGTTCTATCCAAGGAAAACTGGGCTGGACGAAAGGCAAAAAACACAGTCAAGGAATGCAAGAATTCCTTCAGCTTGTTGGGATCTCCAGAATAACGAGGAGTAGAGGTAGAGACCATGGGTACATCGGATGTCTTAGTTGTCAGCACGTGGCGTACGGCTAAGTTTTCTTCTCTTAGTTGTTGTAGTTTTTGGGCTTGTTGTTGAACCGTCTGTACTAATGCCTGTGCTGTTTCTACCGACCCTTCGGTAGGAGAGGACTGTGAGGTATCCATGCGGGTTTTTGGGCATTGCAATCTGTCGGGTTTAGGGTCTTTCTTACCAGTCTTGAGGCGTTGGGACGGTTCCCGGCTTCGGTTCTTGTAAGTCCTGGTTTGTCCGAGATTGGGGGGACCCCTTCCGGTAGCCACGGTGCTGCCGACAATGAAAGCCTAAGCAACCAGTACCCTCCAGAAGGATTCCCAAGAGGAAAACCCCGGAGGGAAAAAACCTCTGACGATGATGAGACTCCAGGAATGAAGGAGAAGACAAGGAGCCAGAAAACACTGGAAGACCAGGAGCCCAAAAGGAACCAGGAGAAAACTGGAAGTCAAGCTGGAGCAGAAGTCGCAAGGGAACCAAGAGCGCCAACGGAAGGAAGGGATCACCAAAATAAGAGTCAAGGAACCAACAGGAGCGAGGACACACCAGCAGGAACAAGGAGTGTTGCAACGCAAGGATGGAAAGGTTCTGATCCCTTATATACAGAAAAAACAGGAAGTGAGATACAGGAACAGGAAGTGACATACAGGAACAGGAAGTGACATACAGGAAGTCACATTCAGGAGCAGGAAGTGACAAAACAGGAAGGAGAGGTGTCGCCATCTTGGATAGGGAAAGGAGTGAAGTGCAGTATAGGAATCTCGCCATGTAAGGAAGGAAGGTAACCCTCCCCCACTGCCTTCTGGGAGCAAGACTGAGAAGAGGAGAGCAACAATATGGCCCCCAAGGAAGGGGGATCACCAGATGCCAACACCAGGTAAGTGTAGTGCCCCCAGGTGCCTCATGACATGGATGGGCCGCCGTGTAAGTACGCAGCGTGCCCAACAGAGCAAACAAACAGGTGTCGTGGGTGCTTTCCGCGACGCCGCCAAAATGGCAAGAGCGGGCCGCCGTGCCGGGCCGCCGGGCCACACCGTGGCACCCCCGAAGAGGAGGGAGGGGCACCGCGTGCTGCACCGCGGCCTGTGAGGAGAAAACGGGCAGCGCAGCGGCCCGTGGCGTAACACTTGTATTAAAAATAAATCTTAAAAGGGGCTTAGAACCCGCCCATTACTTCCCTTATTTACCATTGGCTGACTCCCACGTGGCTCCCACCTCACCTTTCCATTGGCTGGCTCCCATGTGGCTCACATATCACTTTACTTACTATTGGCTGTCTCCCACGTGGCTCACATGTCAGTTTACTTATCATTGGCTGGCTCCCATGAGGCTCCCACGTCACTCTTGTTTCCTTGCTTCCTATTGGTCAGCACCTCCTCCTGGCCTCAGTCTTCCTCTTGGGCTTCGAGTCTTTGTCCTGCTGTGGAGCCTGGACCAAGTACTGCTTTTGGTGGCCAGTGTCTTTCCACTGCCGGTACTCTTTTTTACTTTTCGACAAGCACTCTTATTGAGTGCATGTATCAGCAGTCCCTCTCTTTCACCCCCCTGTTTTTACTTTTCAGTGCACTCCCCCTTTCTCTTTAAACCATTCTTTTTTTTATTGTTTACTGCAGGTTTATTTAGCCCAAACTCAACCCGAAGGTACTGAAGCACTTTATATGAACACTGCTCAGAGGCCCATATGTTTCTCTCTCATCGCCCAACCACCTCTTCATGTCCCATTTCCGTGAGAAGCAGTGCTTAGCGCAGGTCAAGGTGGCTCGAGAATCAGGAAGGCTAGGAAATTATGCACAATACTTTCTCCTCTGATGTCGTGTCTTAACCCACACGAGCTGGCTCTCCACAAAACATAAACAAGCATTGGCAAAGCTAATATGTTTCACCTCTGCACAATCTATTGGCTTTGTCAATGTTTTTTTACAGGTAAAAAAAGAAACACCACGACGCAGTAAAAAAAGCGACATAACATGGTCAGCATTGACCGCGTCATAGTACTATGTTTTTTACTTTAAGCCATGTTGCACAGCATATCAACTGCTGTACAACAAGTTAAAAAACTTTGATAAACCTAATAAGTTTTGCAAAGTCGAAACCTATTGGCTTTGCCAATGATTGTTGAAAAGGTTTGCATGGGCTGCTGATGAACAGAGAGGGGCATCTGTTAGAACCAGGGGCATGCCAGCTGGGCAGCAAATGCTGTGTGATCAAACTTAGCTGTTTGGGTATGTTGATGTTGCTTGGTCGAGGTGTGGTGAAATTGCACTAGCATTTGGGAGCTTCTTTTAATCTTGGTGGAAAACCAAGCACCCAAAACAATGTTTTTGTAGGCATGTGCTTTTTCCCCCATCATATTGTGAATGAAAGATATCGGGGTATATGTACAAAGAAGTGGAGGAGAGAAGTGTTAGCCTTCCTGGCTTAACGCCTCTCTCCTCCACTTCTGAAACTCAAGGCTGCACCATATTTACAAGAATGTGGTGCAGCCTTGTGTTTCCCCCTGCGATGGCGCTAAGTTTAGCAACTTAGCGCCAACGCAGGCACCCTTGCACCAGAGTGCAAGGTTGTCTGCATGCAGGGGAGACACCTTCCTGTACATAAACAAACCATGGCATTTTGCTTTTTCCATGTGTGCTGCACAAGGCAGCGCACATGGAAAAAGCAAAAACAAGGAGAAATAATGCATTTCTCCTCATTTCGCCAACTTAAGACCAGTTTTTACCTGGTCTTAATTTTGGCACTGCCTCCTATGTACGCCACCCTTGTACATAGGGGGCAGCGTCTAAATGAATGGGTGTTGCGGTGGAACGCCTACCGCATCACCCACTGCCCACCCCTTTCACGCTAACCATAGCGTGGAAGGGGGGCTTATGTACAAGGCAGCGTTAAGCCACGTTAAGTGGCTTAACGCTGCCTTGTACATAAGGCACAGCCCCTATCGCCATCACAACGTCAATATAGGTGACGCTGTGGTGGCGATAGGGGCTTGTACATATTCCCCATAGTGCCTGCTTGCCATTGTGTTTTCAACTCCCAGTTCCCCCCACCCCTTTCAGAAGGATCATATTTTATTGGTCATGAAAACCTTAGATTTTCCAGTGATGCATCCGGCACCACTATCAAGACGAAAGCTCTGTAGTGTAAAGTTTGTTTGATCTGGTTTAAGTAAGGGTGGTTAAGATAAACATTTCCTCTTTTCAGACTCTAAACAGGCCCCTCATTGCCGTGAACAATGCATCTGTCAGTCCTCTAAAGGGTACACAAGAAATGCCGACATTACAATGTACAGCACAATAATGCAGCCATTTATAGTAAAAGTTTAGTTAACTTATCATCTGTTGAACAGTGTTTCCTTGGAAACGGCTTCATAGGTATGGAGCCTGCATCAGACATCCACCTGTGTTTATGCCATTTCATTAGGACATGGGCTCTGGAGTGCTGATGTAGCAGGACTGGAGCCGCTATTTAAAAATGTGATGACATGATTGTGGCAAGGGGCTTTATTTAACCAATAAAGAGTTTGTTAAGTGATAATGCTCGCACCATGGTGATTTTAACTCTCCTGGAAATGCACTGTGAGGCACAGTTCATATATTCATGAGAAAAACTTATGAGAAATGCACATTATGATGAAGATCTGCCATTCTAAAACAGAAATAAGTTTAAATAACACCCAGATCAGTGATATTATGATTTTAAGAGAGAGCTTAGGCACTGCATGGCAAGGATGAGATGAGTGGCGTTAGCAATCATTAGTACTAGTGCAGCACAAGGCTCTTGTATGAGATGTGAACATTTTGTGGAGGGCGGATCAAAGGGTGATTGCTCATTGTAACTGGGGCTCTACAAAAAAGAGACATTATCATCCAGAACAATATAATATCTTCTGAGAGACTAATGTGCTCATCACTCACACATTTAAAAAAAAAAACACACAATTTAAGTCCAGAGGAAAATGCACTTCCAAGCAATGTGTTTGGTGGATACCGATCTTTCTCAAGCTATTTCTTCCCAGAACACACTGAGGGTGACTATTAGTTATTTTTAAAAGATTTACTGATTACAGCATTACTAGTTGCAAGCATTCCTATTCGTCCCTTAAATGGTTGTTTTATGGGAGTAATGGTAAAAGAGAAGTGATGACAAAACTTGTTGATGGCATATTCTAAATGTGGCACTTTATGAAAACCCTGTAGTTGCAGCATCAGTTTGTTTCTGCTTCGGCCTGTGGGGTCGGTTTTGTGTCTTTAAATCACAGGCTGTGCTAGTATTCTTTTATAGGTACACAGAACATTATAACGAGCATTGCCTAAACCAATAGATTTTGGTTTTATAGCGTATACACACACAGAGGCAGTGTTGCAAAGGGTTCCGCCCATTTAATACACCCAGATTTTTTTGCTTTTTGGATCACCCAGTTTTGGACATTTTACTGTGTGTGAGTCACCTTTACGAGTGTCTCACCCACAGTAATCACATGGCAAATGGACTGCACGTGTTTACTGCCACCGACCGCCTTTTAAGATAAGGCTGCTGCGACGCAAGGGGAACTTGGCTGGTTACACATGAACATGTGTGAGGGCTGTACATGAGACTACTATCGCGCACAGCCTGCCATCACCGCACAGGTAGCCTGGCGCAGTAGGGACTTTGCAAGATTAAATATTGACCTGGGGTAGGCTGTATAGTGTTAGTTTACACTCATAGGGAAAGTCAGTTTGGTATACTCTTTTGTCTGCAGTGACACTTTATTATACACATGAGGGTAAACTGCCTTAGAGTGCACTTTCGCTTCCCATTGGCCTACAAAGTCCAGTGACATGTCAAAATGGGGTGGAACATGTGCAACAGAATCAGACCTGAGAGTTAGAAGAAGCTATCTGTACAACTAATGGGTTATCCAGAATTGTCAAATTTCTCTCGATCAGAGCCCAGGCTTTTTGTCACCCTGCTGGGCCAAGTTAATTACATTTCTCTGTAGCCACAGGAACAAAGGCCTCCCCACACAAAAGGAGTAATTAACAGTGTTTTCCTCAGCATCTGAGAAGGAAAAGGTGGGATATAAGTCTGAATCTGTTAATTACCTGTCACACTGTACCACGGCTGGGGACAGCCAAGGCCCACTGAACAAAGGAGGGAGCCTAGACACATGGAGCCAAAACAGGAGGGGACTCCTCTTTGATGTTGTGGTGGGAAAGTGTCAGGTTGATCGACGCAGGCTTTACCTGAAGAGTCCACAACATGGCTCCGAAGGGACTATGGACCAGCTCCTCAACCCTACCTTCTCTCTTCTAAGATACACCAAGGTAGATAGATGAGAATTAGGGAGGATGGTCCAGGTTTCTCTGTAGCATGGCTTCGTCACTCTGTGGTCACTGCTTTCAAACCTTAAACATAGAAATGTAAATACCATGAGCATTCTTTCAAAAGATTGTTCAGACTCCTTACTGTTGTGCTGTGTATTCTGTTTCCAGGCAACTGGGCTGCTTCCACTTTTGAAATAGGATTGTGGTTTGCGAAAAGGAGAGCTGGCAGACAGTTACTGAGGATCAGGGACATGCCAGGGATCACTGTATTGAGCTGAATAAACCTGCTTTTAATCTCATGTCCTGTGTGCTGTGATCTCATCATTGGCTAAGAGGATGGAATGCTGATGGAAGAGGACACCGTGGAGAAGAAGAATATTTTTAAGAAATTCAGTTTGCGCTGCTGAGCTGTGGAAGGGCATACAATCCCTGGCCCAAAAATCCTGAGGCCCTGTGAGACTGGCCATGAGAAGTTGGGACCTGCCTGAGAAGTTATTGCAGGTATTGACTGTTGGGTGTGAAACTTTATATGTTTCGCCAAAATCGTTGGGACTGGTGTGAGCACTAGGCAGTGTGCAGCACGAACAAAGGTCCAAAGTGTTTACACTTAAAGCAAAAATGTGTGCCCAAGACGTGCAAGGAGATCGGAGGCAGGAATCAAGCCTGGGGAAGCATGTGCAATTGTGTGCCTTACCTGTGGGCTGTGCCCAGGGCATGTTAAGGAATCCAGGGTGAGCGAGTGAAGCGTTGTTTCAGATCAGTGAGCGATGCTTTCTGATGGCGCAGCTGGCTTGAGCCAAGTGGAGGGAGCACTGGTCTCTGCAGTGTGGCCGGTGTGAAGAAATATTCTAAAGTGCGGTTACTTCATGACATGTCCTGCCTAAAGAAACAAAGTGAGCGGAGGCGTGAATAAAATGGAGGCGTGAATCGGGCTTTGGCCTGTTTTTTAACAAGGAACGTTACCTGGAGCTGGGCTGAGATCAATCTAGTGGTCTTCCTCCGAAGAATAGTCGGAAGTGGGAAGTGTGTTGGTTAAGCAAACTACATTGGATGACAGACTGCTCCGCCCCTTACTCGACTGAGGAACCTCATTGGTCAAGCGGAATTGAGTAGTGAATTTGAGCACTGGGGAAATTTGGAAGACTGGAATGCTGTGTCTCATGTCATTTTTGGGAGTGTACTGAATGGGTGCTAAGGGGGTGTAAACTAGCTGTGCTTTTGGAAAGGCAGGAATTTAAAAATGTGCCTTTCCTCATAGTCATAGCAGCGCAATCTATTCCTGAGCCTCCATCATTTTTACAAGAACCTGGGCTTCTATGTATGGGGTGGGAGGACTGGAAAGAAACATTTGAGACATACTTGGAAGCTATAGGAGGAGATGTGTTCATGGCAAAGAGGAAGCTGGCTATTTTGAAACACAGTTTGGGTGTGGGCGGCAGGAAAGTCCTTAAAACCCTGTCAAGACCTATAATGTAAGGGAGGAATATAGATGCGTGGTCTGATAATGAGGAGGACGATGAATATGAATTTGCTTTAAAAACATTCGAAGAGCATTATGGGAGAAATGTGAGCATTTTGGTTGAAAGACACAAATTATTTTCTCATTCTCAAAGGCAAGGGGAGGCAATAGAACAGTATGTTGCTGCCCTAAGGAGGTTAGCTATTTCGTGCAAGTTCAGGGATCCCTGGGATAAAATCATAGGAGATCAATTGACCAATAGAAGAAACAATCTGAAAATCCAGGAGAAGTTGTTAGGGCTGAAGAACACCATATTAGAATAAATATAGATGTTGCTAGACATATGGAGAATACCTCTCGCTATGCTAAAGAATTAGGGGGAACCACAGCTAAAGGTGGTGTGAAACCCTGTGTGTGTGATGTGAGAGTAGTAAACAAATCCACACAAATAATTAATGATGTAGACAAGAAGGGGTGAAAGCTCAAGAATTTGAGAGAAAGAAACTATGCTATAGATGTGGTAGTGCGAAGCACACATCTGAAGCAAGTAATTGCCCTGCTGTCAAGAGCAAATGTTACAAATGTAAGAAGATAAGTCATTTCTCTAGAGTGCGTAGAGTGTCTGACAACTTAAGTGCTAAAAAAGCAGTTAACTTGGTAAATGATCAGTAAGCATCAGGGTACAAGGAGGAATTGAGTATGAGTGAAGAAAATGAAGTTGAAGTGCTGGTGATGTGTGGGTTGGAGACACAGCTTGCAGACCATGCTAAGGGGGTAGGTGATGCTTATTGCCCTCCAAAGTGTGCAGTCAGGATGAATGGTAAGGAGGTGCTAGTCTATGTAGATTTGTGTTTGCTATTTATGCTTATAGACAAATCAATGTGGGAAGGTTTGAATGAATGATAATTATGTCCCACAGAAGTAGAACCTGAAGGGTATTGCGGGAACAAATGACCAGTTTTGGGATATTTCTTGATGGAGCTGGGATTTCAGGATAGGAAGGCTAAAAGCAAGATTTATGTGGTCAAGAACGGGAGGGCTTTGTTGGGATGGAATGAGCAACGGACACTAGGGATGATCTTGGACCCTCTGAATCAGCAGTGTTCCTGAGGGAAATGCAGGGTGTTTTGCAGGGATTGTCAAATGTGCTGGTGTTCCATATGATGCATTGGTCTGGGGAGTGAGCAAGGAACAACACAATGGCATATTAAGGGAGATGTTGCAAAGGTTGGAAAAGGCAGGACTTACCATTGGTCTGGAGAAGTGCAAGTTTGGCATGGAGGAGGTATGTGACTTGGGCTAGACCTTGACTCATGAAGGTGTTGAACCCAAACTCAACTTGGTGGAAGCGATTGAAAAGGCTCCTTCTCCTCTGGATAAGAAACAGTTATGGTCATTCTTGGGCTTGCAGAGTATTACTCCAAGCTTGTGCATCATTTTGCAGAGAAAGTGCATGTGTTACAGGTTTTAATGAAAAAGGGTATAAAAGTTTGTTGGACGACAGCATGTCACCAGTCATGTGAGGTAGTGAAGGATTCTATCATAAAAGCTGTTGCTCTGAAGCCATTTGACCTGAATGATGAAATCATAATTGTGACAGATGCCAGTAATTATGGGCTTGGAGCAGTGTTGGTACTGGTGCACGAGGGATGCGAGAGAGTGGTTTCGTTTGCTTTGCACCCTGAGAGGAGCAGAATGCACATACTTCATTGTGGAAAAAGAGGCACTGCATGCAGGTGGAGAGTGCAACATTTCCGAATTTTCATGTGAGGAGTAAAATTCAAATTACACACTGATCATAGACTGTTGGTGGACTTGTTCTCTACAGTGGGGGCCAGTAAAGTTACTCCATGCATAGTGGCTATACCATCTTCAGAAGTAGATGTTCTCAATCAAGTATATACCTGGCACAAGAAATATCAACGCAGATTGCTTATCAAAATTGCCCTTGAGTGTTGATACCTGGTTTGAGGAGGATGAATGGATCATCCTCCTCAGTCCTTGTGAACATCACTGAAGTATGTGGAGCTATAGGAGAAGATAAGGGGAGGGAGGTTATTTTGGAAGATCCTGAGTTAGTGAAATAGATAGAGACATTATTGCATGTGAAGGGGGGGAAACGGCGGAGAAGTGTTTATTGTTCTGAGGTGTGGGAGTCTACTAGAGGCTGTAAGTATTCTGGCTGACTCAGGAAACGTCACACTCAGGCAAGCTGCATTAAAGCCTCTATAAATATTACCTGAGCGTGCTCCAGACTCCGTCATTGCATCAATAACATATCTTTCAAAAACAACATAAGGTAATAATCCAGCCCATTTTTTAAACTCGACGTGAAAGATTCCAGGTAGAGAGTCTGAATTGGACTAAGCTTTCCAATCCCGCTAACATTTTTAGTATTTTGTTTTCCAATTTTCCCAACAGACAAAGCCCAGGTTCAATCTCACACAATTGTTGCATTTGCATAAATCTGCCAAATCTTTGCTTTGTACACTTCTATTAATGACAGACAACTGTGGATACCATAGTTTCCTTTAAATTTAATTTATCCTTTAACCTTTTTCATTGTGTTAGTCGTTAATATGTCATGCTGTTGCCTCTATGACAGTGTAGTTGGAAAGGTGATACCGAAATATGTACAGGTCATTTCTTTGCTATATGCATTTATTAACCAAGAGCCATCTAAATGTCCTGGTAGCTCTTCCAGATCATAAAATGTTGCTTTTGAACAAATGAATGCCATTTTATAGAATGTGGCTTTCTTTCAAAAGAGTAAAACGGAAATCTAGTTCAGACAGACTAGTCAAAGACATTAGACTTTTCTCATTGAACCACAAACTTAAATGATAATGAATTATTGTTTCCAAAACCCTAAAAGAGCTTCAACCAGTGTATTAATTGTGTAATTTTACAGATTATGGACCTGGTTCACAAAATACATTTTATAGTGTATAAAGTACTGTAGTAGTACTACTTACTTACTACAAAATGCAGTTCACAAACATACTGGTGTAAATCTTCACCTTCTCCTCTCCTATGTTTTCTATGTAGAGATTTCCAAACATGTAAGTTTACTACTTAGTAGTAAATGTGGGAGGGACCAGGGGGTGTGGTGGGGAAAAAAGGGATTTTCTGCCACAAAATAGGAGGGGCTTATGGTAGGGTAAGGAGGGTTTAGGGAGGGACATGCTAATACAAATACCCACCCCCTAAAGTTGCTACAGACGAAAAGGACTCAAACAGAAGTAAATATATTTCAGCTCAAATCTGGAGTAAGCCCAGCACCACACATGACCAACCACTGGTACTTCAACACCCTCCCATAAAGAAAGCAGAAACATAAAATAGAACCCCATGGGAAATAATATTAAATTAAATTCATTTGCCCTAACTTTTTAAAACTATATATACACTTAAATTATATGGTATATATATATATATATATATATTTTTCACCAACCAAAAGACGCTGCACTCTTCCAGGGGATTGTTTTAACGGTTTATTGTGCCATGGAACTTGTCCTTCCCTCACCAACGCGTTCGACCAGCAGGTCTTGATCACGGTGCACCGTGATCAAGACCTGCTGGTCGAAACGCGTTGGTGAGGGAAGGAGAAGTTCCATGGCACAATAAACCGTTAAAACAATCCCCTGGAAGAGTGCAGCGTCTTTTGTTGGTGAAAAATATTAATTCGAGGCGAGTCCAGCCTCGCAGCGCGCACCAGCTGTGTGATAGTGCGCCCTTCGTGTGGACAAATTTGGTGGATAAATATATATATATATATATATATATATATTCACTGAAAAAACCATAGGTTTTAGGGACAGTTATAGTTAGTTGGACATTTCACTCGTAAAAAACCATAGAAATTCCCCCGTTATAGTTAGTTCAGCTAACTATAACTCGCGCCCCGCAATGCACTGCTGATGACGTCACATATTACATCACTCATGACATGGTCAGTGACATCACTGATGACATCACTGATGACATCTCAAATGACATTGGAGTGAAATGTCCAACTAACTATAACTGTCCCTAAAACCTATGGTTTTTTCAGTGAATTTCAAAGGTTTTTTAAATGCTAATTTCTAACTATAACGTACCTGAAACCTATGGTTTTTTCAGTGAATTTCAAACGTTTTTTAAATGATAATTCCTAACTATAACGTGCCTGAAACCTATGGTTTTTTCAGTGAATTTCAAAGGTTTTTTAAATGATAATATTTAAATGTAATATTAGTTACATGTATTTTTTTTATACTAATTTTCTACAGATGTTTATCTGTTTATTTTTACATATTTAATTTTTTTAACATTAATTATATATTTTTAATATAAATTTAAAAAAAATGTTTTCAAAAATATTGCAACAGAAATATATATATATTTTTTTTATTTTGTTAATAAATTTAAAAATTTCTTTTTAATGGTTTTTGGAGTCGCGCACCCGCAGCGTACCTTACAAGATCAGTGCGCGGACTGTAGCCGCCATTTTAGGAAAGTCGTGAAGGATCCGCGTAGGGTGTGCGACGGGTGCGTGTTTTACAGTTATGTGATATACGTATTTTACGTGTTGTGCGCGATTAGTATGCGACCGGTTCGCGCTTCTTACGCATACGCATTCGTGACACATGCGCATTGTAGTACGCGACGCTTGCGCGGAGACAGGCCCCGCGTGAAATATTTGGGGGATTCGCGCACCCAACGCATTTACACTGGAGTCGCGCACCCAACGCGTTTACACCAGGGGGCCGCACTGGGAGTCACGCACCCAACGCGTTCACACTAGGGGCTGCGCTGAGCGGCGCGCTGGGTGCGCGACTCCTAATTTTACCGTAACATTTTTGTTAGCTCCTACCACTAATTTATATTCTCCCCGGGGACCCCATCCCCCGGGACCTATACATAATGATGGAGACCGTGAGGGGAGCCCCAATGCCCCCACGGTCCCGCCGGCTCCCCACGTCCTTTGGGAGCCGGCATTGCTTTTCCACATGGGGATCTGCTGACATGCAGCTCCCCGTGTGGAAAAGCAATTTGCTTTGAATTTTGGAAGAGAGAGCAGGTTTCCTGCTCTCTCTTCCAAAATCCAAAGCAGTTTGCAATGACAGGACGGGAGCCGCGAGGCTCCCGTCCTGTCATTGCAAACTACAGTGTTCCGGGGGTAGGCACCCCGGGACACTGCAGGAGCCGGCCCTGGGGGGTGGCGGTCCCCAGGGCCACCACAGGCTCCAGGAGGGGGCCGCGCTGCCCCCCTCCCCACATCTACATAGCCCCGGGGAGGTGGTGGTCCCCGGGCTTGCAGGGTCCGAAACGGACCCCCACATGTATTTCCTTAGTGCCCCAGGGAGGTGGCGGTCCCGGGGCGTGTGGGGGTTCGAGCCCCCCACACAGGTCTTTTAATTTAAAAAAAAAATAAGCCCCGGGGGTGGCGGTCCCCGGGGCTGCGGGAGGGCCGAGAGCCCTCTCGCACCATTTCGAAATATAAGCCCCGGGGGGTGGTGGTCCCCGGGGCTTGGGGGTGCCTTACAGGCCCCCCATTCATTTTTATTAACCCCCGCATGCCCCCGCATGCTGCTTGGGCGATGAAGTCCACTTGTGTCCTGAGGTCCTCAGGACACAAGAGGACCTCATCGCCCCACCACCAGTGCGCAAGGAGGCGCGTTTGCAGAGTGGTGTAAAAAGGGGCATGGCCTCGGACCACCTCTCTGCATCGCAGCTATGTGGCTCATACTGGAGGTACCTGGTGGGCTAGTTGGCCCCCAGGGACCCTCAGTATTCAAGGGGAATTAATTCCCCAACTTACAACGTGCCAGGGGGCGCGTTTGCAGAGTGCTGCAGGGAGGGGGCGGGGCCTCCAGCAAGATGCCGGCTTTTTATTTTATTTTATTTTTTTAGAAGGTGGGCTGTGTGGCCCCCCTTCTTTTCCCATTTCTCTTGCCCTGGGGACCCCATCCCCCAGGTCCTGCCCCTTTTTATTAAAAAAAAAACAGGAAAGGGGCCGCGTGGCCCCCCTCCCGAGGCCAATTTCGGCCCCGGGGACCCCATCCCCCGGGGCATGGCCACATATTTATTTGTTTGAATTTAATAATTTTTTAAGGAGGGGGGCTGCGTGGCACCCTTCCTGAGGCCTCTATTGGCCCCAGGGACCCCATCCCCGGGGCTGGCCTTTTCCGTTGGGGACCGTGGAGGGAGCCCCAATGCCCCCACGGTCCCGCCAGCTTCCCGCCTCCTGCGGGTGCCGGCATTGCCTTTCAGAAAGGGGAGCTGCTGACATGCAGCTCCCCTTGCTCAAAAGCAATTCTGCTTCGCTTCAACGAAGCAAAGCAGAGTTTGCTATGGCAGGGCGGGAGCCGTGCTCCCGCCCTGCCATAGCAAACAGCAATGTCCTGGGGGTGGGCACCCCGGGACATTGCAGGAGCTGACACTGGGGGGTGGCGGTCCCCAGGGCCATCAAGGGCTCCAGGAGGAGGCTGCGCGGCCCCCCTCCCAACTATTTAAAGCCCCGGGGAGGTGGTGGTCCCCGGGGCCCGGGGGTCCGCTACGGACCCCCGCATTGGTAATAAGTTTATGCCCCGGGGAGGTGGTGGTCCCCGGGGCGTGTGGGGGGGCTCTTGGCCCCCCCACACCTTTTTTAGGAAACCAAAAACAGAGCCCCGGGGAGGTGGCGGTCCCCGGGGCTGTGGGGGCCGCGTGACCCCCGCAGTTTATTATCAAAGCCCCAGGGAGGTGGCGGTCCCCGGGGCAGAGTGAGGGGGATTGGGACCCCCCACGCATTTTTATTTACAGCCCCGGGGAGGTGGTGGTCCCCGGGGCTGCGGGGGGCCGCAGTGCCACCCGCATACAATTAAATAAGCCCCGGAGAGGTGGCAGTCCCAGGGGCTGTGGGGGCTCCCACGGGCCACCGCAAATTAATTGGCGATTGCCCCCGGGACCTGGCCCACCCGGGGGCTTTTTGAAAACAAAGCGTGGGAGCCCGCGCTTGGTTTTTTAAAATTTTCTCGGCAGGATTCGCGAACCCAACGCAAATTCTGCTGTTTAAAAAAAAATGCTTTTTTTGGCCCTGGGGGTCCTTGTGGGACCCCCTGAGCAGGCCTAGGGGGTCAGGGTGTTTCTGCCCTGCCCCCTTTTCTTGTTTTTCACTTTTTTTTTACTCTTTTCTTGTGACTCGGTTACCGAGTCACAAGATGGCTGCCAACACTTCCTGGTTTGGAGTGTTGGCAGCCAATCAGAGTGAAGCTCGGGCCCGGGAGGGTTCGCGAACCCTCCTCGGTGCTCAGATATCGATATTTTTTCTTTTTTAAATTTCTCAGGAACTACTGAACGGATTTACACCATTTAAAGAAAGGTCTCTTTCTGATACAAGGGCTACCTTTTTGCCAAATTTGGTGTAATTCCGTTCAGCAGTTTGGGCTGTAGCCTGTTCCAATTTTTCCTATGGAAAATAACATGGGAAAAACGTGTTTTGGGACCCCCCTTTTTTCTCGGCCCCCGCTTGACGAATCACCCCAAAACTTTCAAGACAGGAGCTGACCTGAGCGGGCCATTAGTTTTGAAAATTTCGCAAAGATTCGTCAAACGGCGCCAAAGATATTGGCAAAAGAAAAAACGCTATTTGAATAGAAACGAGTTCCTAACTATAACTACCTATTGGCGACTGCCAGCAGGTAATATATATATATATATATTTACTGAAAAAACCATAGGTTTCAGGGACGTTATAGTTAGTTGGACATTTCACTCGTACAAAACCTGAGAAATTCGGCCGTTATAGTTAGTTGAGCTAACTATAACTCGTGCCCCCGCAATGCACTGCTGATGACGTCACATATTACATCATTCATGACATGGTCAGGGATATCACTGATGACATCACTGATGACATCTCAAATGACATCACTGATGACATCATCCAGTGACTGTGTGTTTCTGTAAAGTTTAAATATGTTTTATATATATATATATATGTGCCAAGGTGTATTGAAGAATGAGTGGGTGTATAAGTGTCTGAATGGATGATTTAGTAGGTGCGTGACTGACTGTATAAGTGAGTGATTAAACATGTCTTACTGAATGCATTGGTTAGTGACTAAACTGTGTGAATGTCTCTATCAGTCTGTCAGTTGGTGTGTAAGCGGCTGCATGGGTTGGTGAGTAGCTACATGAGTGTCTATATGGGTTATTGATTGGTTGTCTGAGCATCTCTATGGGTGCCTGAGTATCTGTGTGGGTGAGTGGGGGGTGTGTGACTCTGTGCATAGATGTGTGAGTGGGTGATTCACTGGGTGTATGGGTTCAAGAGTGCATCTGTGAAGGGCTGTATGGGTGGGTGAGTGTGTGTATGGGTGTGTTGGTGAGCAAATGGTTGTCTCAGTGGTACATGTGTGATTAACTACATATGTGAAAGGCAGTATATGTGAGTATTGGAGTATATAAATGACTATATGCGAGAGTGAGTGATTGTGAGAGTGGCTGTATGGATGAGTGTGTGCTTGTATCAGTGATTGTACAAGAGAGTAAGTATGTGTTAGTATCTGTATGAATAAGTGAGGTGGCGTGTGTATAACTGTATAGGTGAGTAAATGGGTGTGTGATTGATTCTTTGCATGACTGACTACCTGTGTGACTAACTCTATGGTGAGTGGCGGTGTGTAAGTGTCTGTATAGGTGTATGAGTGCATATGATAGTGCTGTATTGATGAGTGACTGCATGTATGAGTGACTGTATGGGTGAATGAGTGGATGTGTGTGTAGACCTAGGAATCAGTGAGTGGGTATGTAGTAACTGGTATTGGTGTGCCTATGGTTTCAAAAATGGTAGTCTGTATTTTAGAGTGGGTGTATCAAAGGTTATATTAGGGTGTGAGGAGGTGCATCAGATTATCACGTGGATGATGTCATCATGTCATCAGTGATGTCATTTGAGATGTCATCAGTGATGTCATCAGTGATGTTACTGACTATGTCATGAATGATGTAATATGTGACGTCATCAGCAGTGCATTGTGGGCGCGAGTTATAGTTAGCTCAACTAACTATAACGGCCGAATTTCTCAGGTTTTGTACGAGTGAAATGTCCAGCTAACTATAACGTCCCTGAAACCTATGGTTTTTTCAGTGAATTTCTATGGTTTGTTAAATGCTTATTTCTACCTATAACGTCCCTGAAACCTATGGTTTTTTCAGTGAATTTCTATGGTTTTTTAAATGCTAATTTCTAACCATAACGTCCCTGAAACCTATGGTTTTTTCAGTGAATGTCAAAGGTTTTTGAAATGCTAATTTATAACTATAACGTCCCTGAAACCTATGGTTTTTTCAGTGAATTTCAAAGGTTTTTAAAATGATAATTTCTAACTATAACGACCCTGAAACCTATGGTTTTTTCAGTGAATTTCTAAAGTTTTTTTAAATGATGATTTCTAACTATGCCTACAGAGGTAGGGCATGTGAAGAAAGAGGAAGAAAGGCACAGAAAGAAGAAAGAGAAATGCAGAAAGAGGCAACAGAAGTCCAGAAAGACGAAGAAAAGTGCAGGAAGAAGCAAGAGTTATGCAGAAAGAACAAACAGAGGTGCAGAAAACGGCCTTGTTGCAAAGTCATCCTGTGCCCCCAACTTTTTACTGACTGCTACTGGTGGTAACTGACTCTGACTAACCAGGCCCGGAGCCAGTGCTATGCTGAAAGACACTTAGAATACAGTGAAAACACCTACATACCCTAGGGTACACTATGGGTTGGGGTACCCCTGTGATTGGCATGACCACCCCTGTAAGGCCCAAGTGCATAATAGGGCAGGGGGATTAAAAAACTACCTCTAACTCGGAGGTGCAGAAAGAGGCAAGAGAAGTGCATAAACAGGCAGGAAAGGTGCAGAAACAGGGAACAGGGGTACAGAAAGAGGCAAGTGAGGTGCAGAAAGAAGTAAGAGCAGTGCAGAAAGAACAAACGGAGGTGCAGAAAGAGGCAAGAGGGGTGCAGAAAAAGGTAGGAGGGGTGCACAAAGAGGCAAGAGAGGCACAGAAAGAGGCAGGAGGGGTGCAGAAAGAAGGAAGAGAAGTGCAGAAAGAGGCAAGAGAAATGCTGAAAGAAGCAACAGAGGTTTAAAAAGAAGCAAGATAAGTGCAGAAAGAGGCAAGTGAGGTGCAGAAAGAAGCAAGAGCAGTGCAGAAAGAACCAACAGAGGTGCAATAAGAGGCAAGACGGGTAAAGAAAGAGGTAGGAGAGGTGCACAAAGAGGCAAGAGAGGTACAGAAAGAGGCAAGAGGGGTGAAAAAAGAAGAAAGAGAAGTGCAGAAAGAGGCAAGAGAATTGCTGAAAGAAGCAACAGATGTGTAGAAAGAAGCAAGAGCAGTGCAGAAAGAACCAACAGAGGTGCTGAAAGAGGCAACAGAGTTGCAGAAGGAGGCACGAGGGGTGCAGAAAGAAGGAAGAGGAGTGCAGGAAGAAGCACCAGAGGTGCTGAAAGAGGCACGAGGGGTACAGAAAGAAGGAAGAGTAGTGCAGAAAGGAGCAACAGAGGTGCTGAAAGAGGCACAAAGGGTGCCGAAAGAGGCAAGAGAAGTGCAGAAAGAAGGAACAGAGGTACAGAAAGAGGCAAGAGTGGTGCAGAAAGAGGGAAGAGAGGTGTAGAAAGAGGCATGAGAGTTGCACAAATAGGGAAGAGGGGTGCAGAAAGAGGCAGGAGGGGTGCAGAAAGAAGCAACAGAGGTGCAGAAACAAGCAAGAGAAGTGCAGAAAGAGGCAAGAGAATTGCTGAGAGAAGCAAAAGAGGTTTAGAAAGAAGCAAGAGAAGTGCAGATAGAGGCAAGTGAGGTGCAGAAAGAAGCAAGAGCAGTGCAGAAAGAACCAACAGAGGTGCTGAAAGAGGCAACAGAGGTGCAGAAGGAGGCACGAGGGG
Source organism: Calotriton arnoldi (assembly GCA_963921515.1). Taxonomy (NCBI): domain Eukaryota; kingdom Metazoa; phylum Chordata; class Amphibia; order Caudata; family Salamandridae; genus Calotriton; species Calotriton arnoldi. The sequence continues at coordinate 1,018,609 of CAWUFW010007190.1, forward strand.
TGCAGAAAGAAGGAAGAGGAGTGCAGAAAGAAGAAACAGAGGTGCTGAAAGAGGCACGAGGGGTGCAGAAAGAAGGAAAAGAAGTGCAGAAAGAAGCAACAGAGGTGCTGAAAGAGGCACGAAGGGTGCAGAAAGAGGCAAGAGAAGTGCAGAAAGAAGCAACAGAGGTACAGAAAGAGGCTAGAGTGGTGCAGAAAGAGGGAATAGAGGTGTAGATAGAGGCATGAGAGTTGCACAAATAGGGAAGAGGGGTTCAGAAAGAGGCAGGAGGGGTGCAGAAAGACGCAAGAGAGGTGCAGAAACAAGCAAGAGAAGTGCAGAAAGAGGCAAGAGAATTGCTGAAAGAAGCAACAGAGGTTTAGAAAGAAGCAAGAGAAGTGCAGAAAGAGGCAAGTGAGGTGCAGAAAGAAGGAAGAGCAGTGCAGAAAGAACCAACAGAGGTGCTGAAAGAGGCAACAGAGGTGCAGAAGGAGTCACGAGGGGTGCAGAAAGAAGGAAGAGGAGTGCAGAAAGAAGCAACAGAGGTGCTGAAAGGGGCACGAGGGGTGCAGAAATAAGGAAGAGAAGTGCAGAAAGAAGTAACAGAGGTGCTGAAAGAGGCACGAAGGGTGCAGAAAGAGCAAGAGAAGTGCAGAAAGAGGCAACAGAGGTACAGAAAGAGGCAATAGAAGTACAGAAAGAAGCATCAGAGGTGCACAAAGAGGCAAGAGGGGTGCAAAAAAAGGAGAGAGAAGAGCAGAAAGAAGCAAAAGAGGTGCTCAAAGAGGCAAGAGGAATACAGAAAGAGGCAACAGCAGTGCAGAAAGAACTAAGAGAAGTGCAGAAAGAAGCAACAGAGGTGCAGAAGGAGGCACGAGGAGTGCAGAAAGAAGGAAGAGAAGTACAGAAAGAAGCAACAGAGGTGCTGAAAGAGGCTTGAAGGGTGCAGAAAGAGGCAAGAGAAGTGCAGAAAGAAGCAACAGAGGTACAAAAAGAGGCAAGAGTGGTGCAGAAAGAGGGAAGAGAGGTGTAGAAAGAGGCTAGAGAGTTGTACAAAGATGGAAGACGGGTGGAGAAAGACAGGTAAGAGAACTTCAGAAAGAGGCAAGAGAATTGCTGAAAGAAGCAACAGAGGTTATTGTTATTGTTATATGCATTTGTAGCGCGCTCGGCTACTCCAGAGAGTGTCCCGGCGCGAAACCTGAGAGGATCATATGCCAGAGTTTAAAACAAGAAGGTTTTCAGCTTTTTCTTAAAGATCCGGGAATCTTGGATGCTGCGAAGAGCCAATGGCAAAGCGTTCCACGCCAGAACGGCTTTCTGGACAAGGGAGCATCCGCCAAGCCTTTGACGAAAGAACCGGGGGATCTGAGCCAGTAATTGGGAGGAGGAACGCAGCTGTCTCGCCGGGACATAACAGGAGAACCTCTTTTGTAGATAACTGGGCCCCCAGCCATACAGGGCACTATGGGCAATCGACAAGATTTTAAATTTAATCCGCACCTCCACAGGAAGCCAATGCAGAGAGCGCAGATGGAGGCGCACACTACTCCTTCTGGGGAGATCCAACAGGAGGAGGGCCGCTGAATTCTGCACTACCTGGAGCTTGTTCAACAGATAGCCAGGGGTCCCGACATACAGCGCATTAGCGTAGTCCAGCCGAGAGACGATCAAAGCCCGAACCACAGTTTCCTTTGCAGCCTTTGGAAGAAGAGGGAGAAACTTCCTCAGCGTTTTTAAAATGCCAAAGCAGGAACCCACCAACTTCTTAATCTGGGTAGCAAAGGTTAAGATCTCCTCAAACCATACACCCAGATTTTTTACGGCGATGCCCAACAAGCAAGGCAAGGGAAACCCTGCGGGCCACAATAACTCTCTGAAATTGGTCGGGAATTTGCCATACAGAAGTATCTCGGATTTCTCCTCATTACACTTCAGTTGGGCCTGAGCCAGCCAGCGAAATACAGAGAGTAGGCAGTATTGGGCAGAGGAGACCGCAACATCGTCACCATCCCAGGTAAACAGAAGCTGAGTGTCGTCCGCATAGGCAATCACCTTAGCCCCAAGCTCCTCCGCTAAATATATCAGCGGGTGACATAGATGTTAAAGAGAAGGGGGCTAAGGGATGAACCCTGCGGGACACCCGTGGCCACTGGCTGAGGTACAGAGGTGCAAGGTGGAAGCCAAACCTGCTGTGACCGGTCAGCCAGGAAGGAGGTAAGCCAACCTAAGGCGAAACTGGCAATGCCGATCTCCAAGAGGCGAGCAAGAAGTAGGGAGTGAGGCACCGTATCGAATGCCGCCGAGAGGTCCAGCATAATCGAAGCTGCCCTCCTGCCGGCATCCAAGCACTCCCGGATTGCCTTCAAAACCTCCACCAGCGCAGACTCTGTGCTGTAAGAGGCTCGAAAGCCAGACTGTGCTGGGTGCAACAAGCCAGCGCCTTCCACAAAGTCAGTAAATTGTCTCGTGACCACCTTCTCACAAATTTTAGCCAGACTTGGCAAAAGAGAGATTGGGCGGTAATTTCCAGGGGACAAGAGGTCTAGTGAAGGCTTTTTTAAAAGAGGGAGAATTTTTGCCTGTTTCCAGGAGGCTGGCACCCGGGCCTCCGACAGGGAAGTATTGACAATATTATTGACTTCTGGATTAATAATGTCCGCAGCTGAGGCTAAAAGCCTAGCTGCACACGGATCAGCGGGCGAGCCCGATTTCAAACCCTTAAGAATTTTGAGGGTGCAGGACAGCTCTGCTGGAGAAAAAACGTATAATTTATGGATAGGGCCGGCTGGGGACCGGGGGAGGGGAGGAAGAGGCAAGTGAGGTGCAGAAGGAAGCAACATAAGTGCAGAAAGAAGCAACTGAAGTGCAGAAAGAAGGAATAAAGGTGCAGAAAGAGGCAAAAAGGGTGCAGAAAGACGTAAGAGGGGTACAGAAAGAAGCAAATGAGGTGTAGAAAGAGGCAACAGACGTGCAGAAAGAGGGAAGAGAGGTGCAGAAAGTACAAGATATTTGCAGAATGAGGTCAAGAGAAGTGCAGAAAAAGAAAGAAATGTGCAGAAAGAAGCAACAGAAATGCAGAAAGAGGCAAGAGAGGCGCAGAGGGAAGCAAGAGTGGCTTGCACACCATTAGTACCAATTTAACACCCACATTTAGCAAAAAGTAACAGGTGACCATTCTAGGTTTGCAAAGGGCCTTCCACCATGCTGTAACACTTGTTGCTGCATTTTTGGTAACGTTTGAGCCGTTTGAGCTAGAAACAAGGCTTTTTTTGTTCAAATCTGCAGATTAGGGTGCACATGATGAATTATGTGGCTAATGCAGACAATGTATAATTGTGCAAAAGTCGGTGCAGCCAAACAGTCACATAATTCCAGTGGCCCTGCTCATACCTCTGATTATGTCCACAAGTGCTCCTCAGTGATTCCATCTTTTTTTCATAGTTGAGCTTCTATGGAAACGAGGAAGACTAAACCTGAGGTTACCACTCCACAACACAGACTACCATACCACATAATTGCTCTCCATAACACATAATCCCACTCTACATAATTCCTATACACTAAATATCACACACTTTCTATCCACATAATTTCACTGCACCAGTAGCGGTTGGTGGTGGGAGTGCCGCCGGGCGCTGACGTGGGGCAGGGGAGGGGCAGGGTGGGGGGTAGTAAACTACGGATTACGGGCGATTACAGGTAAGTACACATATAAATAAATAAAACGAATTTCGTTTCTCGCGCTGCATCACATTTGGCGATGCAGCGCGAGGAACGAAATTCGTTTTATTTATTTATATGTGTACTTACCTGTAATCGCCCGTAATCCGTAGTTTACTACCCCCCACCCTGCCCCTCCCCCGCCCCACGTCAGTGCCCGGCGGCACTCCCACCACCGACCGCTACTGCACTGCACAACATACCACATAATTTGCACTACACACAACGTACATCCACTCCACTCCAAAAAACATTAGTAAAAAACTTTTGCATTTACAACGCCAATAGCTCTAATTATCGCAAATGTGAAACCTATTACATTGCAAGCACTTCTTTAACTAGTAGTCGCATTTGCAGAGTGGTGGAGAAAGGGTGCTGGGCCTCCGACCAGCGCTCAGGAATTCCGCTGCGTAGGGCTTACAGGAGGTACCAGGAGGGCTTCTTGGCCCCCAAAGTCCCTCGGGAGTAAATTGGACTTCATCCCCCATCCCGTAGTCTGCCAGGAGGCACATTTGCAGAGTGGTGGAGAAAGGGGGGCAGGGCCTCCGAAGACGTCTTAGCAATCCCACTGTGTGGGACTTACTGGAGGTAACAAGAGGGGTAGTTGGCCCCCAAGGACATCCTTGGGGGCCAATACCCCTCCTATTACCTACAGTAAGTCACACACAGCAGGATTGCTAAGTTCTCAGAGCAGGCCACGCCCCCTTCACCCACCACTCTGCAAACGCGCTCCCTTGCGCGCTCTTGGATGGGGATTGAAGTCCCCTTCGATGCTGGGGGTCCTTTAGGGGCCAACTAGCCTACCTCTTACCTCCAGTAAGCCCCACACAGTGTGATTGCTGAGAGGTGGACAAAGGCCACGCCCCCTTTCCCCACCACTTTGCAAACGCGCCTCCTGGCGCGTTCTAAGTTGGGGTATTAAGTCCTCTTCATTCATGAGGGTCCCTGGGGGCCAACTAGCCCACCAGGTACCTCCAGTAAGCGCCACACAGCTGGATTGCTGAGAGTGGTCTGAGGCCACGCCCCCTTTTTACACCACTCTGCAAACGCGGCTCCCGGTGCACTGCTGCTCAAGGAATGAAGTCCACTTGTGTCCTGTGGTCCTCAGGACACAAGTGGACCTCATCGCCCCATCAGCAGTGCGCCATGAGGCGCGTTTGCAGAGTGGTGTAAAAAGGGGCGTGGCCTCGGACCACCTCTCTGCAATCCAGCTGTGTGGCGCTTACTGGAGGTACCTGGTGGGCTAGTTGGCCCCCAGAGACCCTCAGTAATCAAGGGGACTTAATTCCCCAACTTAGAACGCGCCAGGGGGCGCGTTTGCAGAGTCATGCAGGAAGGGGCCGGGCCTGGCGAGTTGCCGGTTTCTTTTTTCTTTATTTTCTTATTTTATGGGAGGGGGGCCACGTGGCCCCCCTTGCCTGGGCCACTTTTGGCCCCGGGGACCCCATCCCCCGGGGCCTGGCAGCCTTGTTTTTTTTTTTTATTAATTTTTTGTGAATGGGGGCCACGTGGCCCCCTCCAGAGGACAATTATGGTCCCGGGGACCCCATCCCCCGGGGCCTGGCCAGCCTTCTTTTTTTATTTTTATTTTTTTGGAGGGGGCCGCGTGGCTCCCCTCCTTAGGCCAATTATGGCCCCGGGGACCACATCCCCTGGGGCCGGCCTTTCCGTTTTTTTAAATTATAATTAAAAGGGAGGGGGCCGTGTGGCCCCCCCGGGCCACTTCTGGCCCCGGGGACCCCATCCCCCGGGGCCTGGCCTCACCGTTGGGGACCGTGGGGGGAGCCCCAGTGCCCCCACGGTCCCGCCGGCTCCCCACCTCCTGCGGGAGCCGGCATTGCTTTTGCACACGGGGAGCTGCTGTCATGCAGCTCCCCTTGTGCAAAAGCAATTTTGCTTTGGTTTTTAGAAGCGAGAGCAGGTTTCCTGCTCTCGCTTCCAAAAACCAAAGCAGAGTTTGCTATGGCATGGCGGGACCCCGGGACATTGCAGGAGCTGGCCCTGGGGGGTGGCGGTCCCCAGGGCCATCGAGGGCTCCAGGAGCACTGCCCCCCTCCCAGCATTTCTAAAGCCCCAGGGAGGTGGTGGTCCCCGGGGCAGTGTGGGGGGGGCTCGAGCCCCCCCACACTTTAATTTGGAATGTAGCCTTGGGGAGGTGTTGGTCCTGGGGGCTGAGGGGGGCCGTGTAGCCCCCTGCATTTAAATCAGGTAGCCCCGGGGAGGTGGTGGTCCCTGGGGCTTGGGGGGCCTGCGAGGCCCCCCCAAATAATTAAATGCCCTGGAGAGGTGGCGGTCCCCGGGGCGTGGGGGGGCCCATGAGGCCCCCCACCCAATTTCAACAAAGCCCCGGGGACGTGGCGGTCCCCAGGGCTTGGGGGGCCCGCGAGGCCCCCCTTTATTTAATTAAAGCCCCGGGAGGTGGCGGTCCCCGGGGCTGCGGGGGGGCCGGGTGCCCCCACGCATAAATTATGAAGCCCCCGGTAGGTGGTGGTCCCCGTAGCTGGTGGGGCCCCCACACCTTAATTTACAATTGCCCGGGGACCTGGCCCACCCGGCGACTTTTTAACAAATGAAGCGCGGGTGCCCGTGCTTCGTTTTTTTAATAATTTCGGCCGGATTCGCGAACCCAGCGCGAATTTGGCCGAAATTATTTTAAAAAATGCTTTTTTTGGGCCTGGGGGTCCTTCTAAGACCCCCTGAGCAGGCCTAGGGGGTCAGGGTGTTACTACCCTGCCCCCTTTTCTTCTTTTTCAACCTTTTTTCCATTCTTTTCTTGTGACTCGGTTACCGAGTCACAAAATGGCTGCCAACACTTCCTGGTTTGGAGTGTTGGCAGCCAATCAGAAGTCAGCTCGTGCTCGGGAGGAGTCGCGACTCCTTCTCGGTGCTCAGATATCAATATTTTTCATTTTTAATTTCTCAGGAACTACTGAACGGATTTACACCATTTAAAAAAAAGGTCGCTTTCTGAACCAAGACCTACCTTTTTGCCAAATGTGGTGTTATTCCGTTCCGCAGTTCGGGCTGTAGCCGTGTCTAAAGTTTCCTATGGAATTAACATGTGGAAAATGCATTTTGGGACCCCCCTTTTTTCTCGGCCCCTGCTTGACGAATCAGCCCGAAACTTTCAAGACAGAAGCTGACCGGAGCGCCCCATTAGTTTTGAAAATTTCGCGAAGATTCGCCAAACGGCGCCAAAGATATTGGCAAATCAAAAAACGCTTCTCCTATGGAAACTAGGTTCTAACTATAACTACCTACTGGCGACTGCCAGTAGGTAATATATATATATATATATTCACTGAAAAAAACATAGGTTTCAGGGACGTTATAGTTAGAAATTATCATTTAAAAAACCTTTGAAATTCACTGAAAAAACCATAGGTTTCAGGACGTTATAGTTAGAAATTATCATTTAAAAAACCTTTGAAATTCACTGAAAAAACCATAGGTTTCAGGGACGTTATAGTTAGAAATTAGCATTTAAAAAACCTTTGAACTTCACTGAAAAAACCATAGGTTTCAGGGACGTTATATTTAGTTGGACATTTCACTCGTACAAAACCAGAGAAATTCGGCCGTTATAGTTAGTTGAGCTAACTATAACTCGCGCCCCGCAATGCACTGCTGATGACGTCACATATTACATCATTCATGACATGGTCAGTGACATCACTGATGACATCACTGATGACATCTCAAATGACATTACTGATGACATCACTGATGACATCATCCACGTGATATCTGATGCACCTCCTCACACCCTAATATAACCTTTGAAACACCCACTCTAAAATACAGACTACCATTTTTGAAACCATAGACACACCAATACCAGTTACTACATACCCACTCACTGATTCCTAGGTCTACACACATGTCCACTCATTCACCAATACAGTCATTCATACATGCAGTCACTTATCAATACAGCACTATCATTTGCACTCATACACCTATACAGATACTTACACATTGCCACTCATCCATAGAGTTACTCACACACCTAGTCAATCATGCAAAGGATCATTCACACTCCCATTTACTCACCTATACAGTTATACACACACCACCTCACTTATTCCTACAGATACTAACACATACTTACTCTCTTTTACAATCACTGATACAAGCACATACTCATCCATACAGCCTCTCTCACAATCACTCACTCTCACATATAGTGATTTATATACGCCAAAGCTCATATATACTGCCTTTCACATATGTAGTTACTCACACATGTACCACTGAGACATCCCTTCACTCACCAACACACCCATACACTCACTCACCCACCCATACAGCCCTTCATAGATGCACTCTTCAACCCATACACCCAGTGAATTACCCACTCACACATCTATGCCGAGTCACACACCCCCCACCCACACAGACACTCACGCACCCATCCAGAAACTCAGACAACCAATCAATAACCCATATAGACACTCATGTAGCTACTCACCAACCCATGCAGCAGCTTACACACCAACTGGCAGACTGATACAGACATTTACACAGTTTACTCACTAACCCATGCATTCAGTAAGACATGTTTAATAACTCACTTATACAGTCAGTCACGCACCTACTAAATCATGCATTCAGACACTCATACACCTACTCATACTCCAATACACCTTGGCATATATATATTTAAAACATATTTAAACTTTACAGAAACACACACTCACTGGATGATGTCATCAGTGATGTCATTTGAGATGTCATCAGTGATGTCATCAGTGATGTCACTGACCATGTCATAAAGGATGTAATATGTGACGTCATCAGCAGTGCATTGCGGGGCGTGAGTTATAGTTAGCTCAACTAACTATAATGGCCGAATTTCTCTGGTTTTGTACGAGTGAAATGTCCAACTAAATATAACGTCCCTGAAACCTATGGGTTTTTCAGTGAATTTCAAAGGTTTTTAAATGATAATTTTGAACTATAACGTCCCTGAAACCTATGGTTTTTTCAGTGAATTTCAAAGGTTTTTAAATGATAATTTCTAACTATAACGTCCCTGAAACCTATGTTTTTTTCAGTGAATTTCTAAGTTTTTTTAAATGATAAGTTCTAACTATGCCTACAGAGGTAGGACATGTGAAGAAAGAGGAAGAAAGGCACAGAAAGAAGCAAGAGAAATGCAGAAAGAGGCAACAGTAGTCCAGAAAGACGAAGAAAAGTGCAGAAAGAAGCAAGAGATATGCAGAAAGCACCAACAGAGGTGCAGAAAAAGGCCTTGTTGCAAAGTCATCCTGTGCCCCCAACTTTTTACTAACTGGTACTGATGGTAACTGACTCTGACTAACCAGGCCCGGAGCCAGTGCTATGCTGAAAGACACTTAGAATACAGTGAAAACACCTACATACCCTAGGGTACACTATGGGTTGGGGTACCCCTGTGATTGGCATGACCTCCCCTGTAAGGCCCTAGTACATAATAGGGTAGGGGGATTAAAACTACCTCTAACTCAGAGGTGCAGAAAGAGGCAAAGAGGTGCATAAACAGGCAGGAAAGGTGCAGAAACAGGGAACAGGGGTGCAGCAAGAGGCAAGTGAGGTATAGAAAGAAGTAAGAGCAGTGCAGAAAGAACCAACAGAGGTGCAAAAAGAGGCAAGAGAGGTACAGAAAGAGGCATGAGGGGTGCCGAAAGAAGGAAGAGGAGTGCAGAAAGAGGCAAGAGAATTGCTGAAAGAAGCAACAGAGGTGTAGAAAGAAGCAAGAGAAGTGCAGAAAGAGGCAAGTGAGGTGCAGAAAGAAGCAAGAGCAGTGCAGAAAGAACCAACAGAGGTGCTGAAAGAGGCAACAGAGATGCAAAAGGAGGCACGAGGGGTGCAGAAAGAAGGAAGAGGAGCGCAGAAAGAAGCAACAAAGGTGCTGAAAGAGGCACAAGGGGTGCAGAAAGAAGGAAGAGAAGTGCAGAAAGAAGCAACAGAGGTGCTGAAAGAGGCACGAAGGGTGCAGAAAGAGGCAAGAGAAGTGCAGAAGGAAGCAACAGAGGTACAGAAAGAGGCAAGAGTGGTGCAGAAAGAGGGAAGAGAGGTGTAGAAAGAGGCATGAGAGTTGCACAAATGGGGAAGAGGGGTGCAGAAAGAGGCAGGAGGGGTGCAGAAAGAAGCAACAGAGGTGCCGAAAGAGGCAAGAGAGGTGCAGAAACAAGCAGGAGAAGTGCAGAAAGAAGCAAGAAAATTGCTGAAAGAAGCAACAGAGGTTTAGAAAGAAGCAAGAGAAGTGCAGAAAGAGGCAAGTGAGGTGCAGAAACAGGCAAGAGCTGTGCAGAAAGAACCAAGAGGAGTGCAGAAAGAAGCAACAGAGGTGCAAAAGGAGGCACAAGGGGTGCAGAAGGAAGGAAGAGAAGTGCAGAAAGAAGAAACAGAAGTGCTGAAAGAGGCACGAAGGGTGCAGAAAGAGGTAAGAGAAGTGCAGAAAGAAGCAACAGAGGTACAGAAAGAGGCAAGAGTGGTGCAGAAAGAGGGGAGAGAGGTCTAGAAAGAGGCAAGAGAGTTGCACAAATAGGGAAGAGGGGTGCAGAAAGAGGCAGGAGGGGTGCATAAAGAAGCAACAGTGGTTCTGAAAGGGGCAAGAGAGGTGCAGAAAGAGGCAACAGAGGTGCAGAAAGACGGCAAGAGAAGTGCAGAAAGAGGCAACAGAGGTACAGAAAGAGGCAAGAATGGTGCAGAAAGAGGGAAGAGAGGTGTAGAAAGAGGCATGAGAGTTGCACAAATGGGGAAGAGGGGTGCAGAAAGAGGCAGGAGGGGTGCAGAAAGAAGCAACAGAGGTGCCGAAAGAGGCAAGAGAGGTGCAGAAAGAAGCAAGTGAAGTGCAGAAAGAGGCAAAAGAGGTGCAGAAAGACGCAAGAGAGGTACAGCAACAAGCAAGAGAGGAGCAGAAAGAGGTAAGAGAATTGCTGAAAGAAGCAACAGAGGTTTAGAAAGAAGCAAGAGAAGTGCGGAAAGAGGCAAGTAAGGTGCAGAAAGAACCAACAGAGGTGCAAAAAGAGGTAAGAGGGGTGCAGAAAGAGGTAGGAGAGTTGCACAAAGAGGCAAGAGAGGTACAGAAAGAGGCAGGAGGGGTGCAAAAAGAAGGAAGAGAAGTCCAGAAAGAGGCAAGAGAATTGCTGAAAGAAGCAACAGAGGTGTAGAAAGAAGCAAGAGAAGTGCAGAAAGAGGCAAGTGAGATGCAGAAAGAAGCAAGAGCAGTGCAGAAAGAACCAGGTGGTGAAAGAGACAACAGAGGTGCAGAAGGAGGCACGAGGGGTGGAGAAAGAAGGAAGAGGAGTGCAGAAAGAAGCAACAGAGGTGCTGAAAGAGGCACGAGGGTGCATAAAGAAGGAAGAGAAGTGCAGAAAGAAGCAACAGAGGTACAGAAAGAGGCAAGAGTGGTGCAGAAAGTGGTAAGAGAGGTGTAGAAAGAGGCAAGAGAGATGCACAAATAGGGAAGAGGGGTGCAGAAAGAGGCAGGAGGGGTGCAGAAAGAATTAACAGAGTTGCCGAAAGAGGCAAGAGAGGTGCAGAAAGAAGCAAGTGAAGTGCAGAAAGAGACAACAGAGGTGCAGAAAGATGCAAAAGAGGTGCAGAAACAAGCAAGAGAAGTGCAGAAAGAGACAAGTGAGGTGCAGAAAGAAGCAAGAGCAGTGCAGAAAGAACCAACAGAGGTGCAAAAAGAGGCAAGAGAGGTGCAGAAAAAGGTAAGAGGGGTGCAGAAAGAGGCAAGAGAGGTACAGAGAGAGGCCGGATGGGTGCAGAAAGAAGCAAGAGAAGTGCAGAAAGAGGTAAGAGAATTGCTGAAAGAAGCAACAGAGGTGTAGAAAGAAGCAAAAGAAGGAGCGGCCCATTTGGGGGCGTGCAATATTTAAATGTGAACTGGGACCGGTACATGCACGCATCCTTTCCGTTAAAGCCTCTGAGGAGAAGTTGAGGAACTTCGAAACGCGTCAGGCAGTGCTATACGGAACGGCTGTTTAAAGTATCCGCAGGTGGAATACCGTTCATACCTATCAAAGGCTGTTGTCTTGCTGCTGTTGTCTGAGTGCTGCTCATCTGGTGGACAACTTTGGAGCTGAATCTATACGTGGCTGTCCTGCCGCGGAGCGAGCACCACCCCCCAAAACAAGGGGGCCACGCGACTTGGTATTGACTGAATCGCAAATGTGGGGCAGCAGCAGAGGATTTAGGACGGACCCGTCTGCGGCGTCCATTGAGGACTTTGAATTCAACAGAACATTATGTGTGCATCCATCTGTGGATTACTAAGTGCCGAGACTACAGCTCCCATCATGCACAGTCTCATAGGAGCGGCCCATTTGGGGGCGTGCAATATTTAAATGTGAACTGGGACCGGTACATGCACGCATCCTTTCCGTTAAAGCCTCTGAGGAGAAGATGAGGAACTTCGAAACGTGTCAGGCAGTCCTATACGGAACGGCTGTTTAAAGTATCCGCAGGTGGAATACCGTTCATACCTATCAAAGGCTGTTGTCTTGCTGCTGTTGTCTGAGTGCTGCTCATCTGGTGGACAACTTTGGAGCTGAATCTATACGTGGCTGTCCTGCCGCGGAGCGAGCACCACCCCCAAAACAAGGGGGCCACGCGACTTGGTATTGACTGAATCGCAAATGTGGGGCAGCAGCAGAGGATTTAGGACGGACCCGTCTGCGGCGTCCATTGAGGACTTTGAATTCAACAGAACATTATGTGTGCATCCATCTGTGGATTACTAAGTGCTGAGATTACAGCTCCCATCATGCACAGTCTCATAGGAGCGGCCCATTTGGGGGCGTGCAATATTTAAATGTGAACTGGGACCGGTACATGCACGCATCCTTTCCGTTAAAGCCTCTGAGGAGAAGTTGAGGAACTTCGAAACGTGTCAGGCAGTCCTATACGGAACGGCTGTTTAAAGTATCCGCAGGCGGAATACCGTTCATACCTATCAAAGGCTGTTGTCTTGCTGCTGTTGTCTGAGTGCTGCTCATCTGGTGGACAACTTTGGAGCTGAATCTATACGCGGCCGTCCTGCCGCGGAGCGAGCACCACCCCGCAAAACAAGGGGGCCACGCGACTTGGTATTGACTGAATCGCAAATGTGGGGCAGCAGCAGAGGATTTAGGACGGACCCGTCTGCGGCGTCCATTGAGGACTTTGAATTCAACAGAACATTATGTGTGCATCCATCTGTGGATTACTAAGTGCCGAGAGTACAGCTCCCATCATGCACAGTCTCATAGGAGCGGCCCATTTGGGGGCGTGCAATATTTAAATGTGAACTGGGACCGGTACATGCACGCATCCTTTCCGTTAAAGCCTCTGAGGAGAAGTTGAGGAACTTCGAAACGTGTCAGGCAGTCCTATACGGAACGGCTGTTTAAAGTATCCGCAGGCGGAATACCGTTCATACCTATCAAAGGCTGTTGTCTTGCTGCTGTTGTCTGAGTGCTGCTCATCTGGTGGACAACTTTGGAGCTGAATCTATACGCGGCCGTCCTGCCGCGGAGCGAGCACCACCCCGCAAAACAAGGGGGCCACGCGACTTGGTATTGACTGAATTGCAAATGTGGGGCAGCAGCAGAGGATCTAGGACGGACCCGTCTGCGGGGTCCATTGAGGACTATGAATTCAACACAACATTATGTGTGCATCCATCTGTGGATTACTAAGTGCCGAGACTACAGCTCCTATATGCACAGTCTCATAGGAGCGGCCCATTTGGGGGCGTGCAATATTTAAGTGTGAACTGGGACCGGTACATGCACGCATCCTTTCCGTTAAAGCCTCTGAGGAGAAGTTGAGGAACTTCGAAACATGTCAGGCAGTCCTATACGGAACGGCTGTTTAAAGTATCCGCAGGCGGAATACCGTTCATACCTATCAAAGGCTGTTGTCTTGCTGCTGTTGTCTGAGTGCTGCTCATCTGGTGGACAACTTTGGAGCTGAATCTATACGCGGCCGTCCTGCCGCGGAGCGAGCACCACCCCGCGAAACAAGGGGGCCACGTGACTTGGTATTGACTGAATCGCAAATGTGGGGCAGCAGCAGAGGATCTAGGACGGACCCGTCTGCGGGGTCCATTGAGGACTTTGAATTCAACAGAACATTATGTGTGCATCCATCTGTGGATTACTAAGTGCTGAGACTACAGCTCCCATCATGCACAGTCTCATAGGAGCGGCCCATTTGGGGGCGTGCAATATTTAAATGTGAACTGGGACCAGTACATGCACGCATCCTTTCCGTTAAAGCCTCTGAGGAGAAGTTGAGGAACTTCGAAACGCGTCAGGCAGTCCTATACGGAACGGCTGTTTAAAGTATCCGCAGGCGGAATACCGTTCATACCTATCAAAGGCTGTTGTCTAGCTGCTGTTGTCTGAGTGCTGCTCATCTGGTGGACAACTTTGGAGCTGAATCTATACGCGGCCGTCCTGCCACGGAGCGTGCACCACCCCGCGAAACAAGGGGGCCACGCAACTTGGTATTGACTGAATCGCAAATGTGGGGCAGCAGCAGAGGATCTAGGACGGACCTGTCTGCGGGGTCCATTGAGGACTTTGATTTCAACAGAACATTATGTGTGCATCCATCTGTGGATTACTAAGTGCCGAGACTACAGCTCCCATCATGCACAGTCTCATAGGAGCGGCCCATTTGGGGGCGTGCAATATTTAAATGTGAACTGGGACCGGTACATTCACGCATCCTTTCCGTTAAAGCCTCTGAGGAGAAGTTGAGGAACTTCGAAACGCGTCAGGCAGTCCTATACGGAGCGGCTGTTTAAAGTATCCGCAGGCGGAATACCGTTCATACCTATCAAAGGCTGTTGTCTTGCTGCTGTTGTCTGAGTGCTGCTCATCTGGTACACAACTTTGGAGCTGAATCTATACGCCGCCGTTCTGCCGCGGAGCGAGCACCACCCCGCAAAACAAGGGGGCCACGCGACTTGGTATTGACTGAATCGCAAATGTGGGGCAGCAGCAGAGGATCTAGGACGGACCCGTCTGCGGGGTCCATTGAGGACTTTGAATTCAACAGAACATTATGTGTGCATCCATCTGTGGATTACTAAGTGCCGAGACTACAGCTCCCATCATGCACGGTCTCATAGGAGCGGCCCATTTGGGGGCGTGCAATATTTAAATGTGAACTGGGACCGGTACATGCACGCATCCTTTCCGTTAAAACCTCTGAGGAGAAGTTGAGGAACTTCGAAACGCGTCAGGCAGTCCTATACGGAACGGCTGTTTAAAGTATCCGCAGGCGGAATACCATTCATACCTATCAAAGGCTGTTGTCTTGCTGCTGTTGTCTGAGTGCTGCTCATCTGGTGGACAACTTTGGAGCTGAATATATATATATATATATATATATATATATATATATATATATATTCACTGAAAAAACCATAGGTTTTAGGGACAGTTATAGTCAGTTGGACATTGCACTCGTACAAAACCCGTGAAATTCCCCTGTTATAGTTAGTTCAGCTAACTATAACTCGCGCCCCCGCAATGCACTGCTGATGACGTCACATATTACATCACTCATGACATGGTCAGTGACATCACTGATGACATCACTGATGACATCTCAAATGACATCACTGATGACATCACTGATGACATCATCCAGTGACTGTGTGTTTCTGTAAAGTTTAAATATGTTTAATATATATAGGGAAAGGCGTATTGAAAGAATGAGTGGGTGAATAAGTGTCTGAATGGATGATTTAGTACGTGAGTGACTGACTCTACAAGTGAGTGATTAAACGTATCTTACTGAATGCATGGGTTAGTGACTAAACTGTGTGAATGTCTGTATCCGTCTGTTTGTTGGTGTGTAAGTGGATGCATGGATTTGCGAATAGCTACATGAGTGTCTATATGGGTTATTGATTGGTTCTCTGAGTATCTGTATGGCTGCCTGAGTGTTTGTGTGGGTGGGGTGTGTGGACTCTATACATAGATGTGTGAGTGGGTGATTCACTGGGTGCATGATTTCAAGAGTGCATCTGTGATGGACTGCTTGGGTGGGTGAGTGTGTGTATGGGTGTGTTAGTGAGTGAATGTATATCTCAGTGGTACATGTGCGAGTAACTACATATGTAAAAGGCAGTATATATGTGTGTTAGAGTATTTAAATGGCTATAAGTGAGAGTGTGTTATTGTGAGAGTGGCTGTATGGCTGCGTGTGTGCTTGTATCAGTTATTGTATAAGAGCGTAAGAATGTGCTAGTATTTGTATGAGTAAGTGAGCTGGTGTGTGTATAACTGTATAGGTGAGTAAATGGGTGTGTGATTAATTTTTTGCATGACTGACTAGGTGTGTGAGTACCTCTATGGATGAGTGGCGGTGTGTGAGTATTCATATAGGTGTATGAGTGCATATGATAGTCCTGTACTGAGTGACTGTAAGTATGAGTGACTGTACAGGTGAGTGAGTGGATGTGTGTGTAGACCTAAGAATCAGTGAGTGGGTATGTAGTTTTTGGTGTTGGAGTGTCTATGGTTTTGAGAATGGCAGTCTGTAATTTAGAGTGGGTGTATCAAAAGTTATATTAGGGTGTGAGAAGATGCATGAAATTATCACATGGATGATGTCATCAGTGATGTCATTTGAGATGTCATCAGTGATGTCATCAGTGATGTCACTGACCATGTCATGAGTGATGTAATATGTGACGTCATCAGCAGTGCATTGCGGGGCGCGAGTTATAGTTAGCTGAACTAACTATAACGGGGAATTTCACTGGTTTTGTACGAGTGCAATGTCCAACTGACTATAACTGTCCCTAAAACCTATGGTTTTTTCAGTGAATTTCAAAGGTTTTTTAAATGCTAATTTCTAACTATAACGTGTCTGAAACCTATGGTTTTTTCAGTGAATTTCAAAGGTTTTTAAATGCTAATTTCTAACTATACCGTGCCTGAAACCTATGGTTTTTTCAGTGAATTTCAAAGGTTTTTAAATGCTAATTTCTAACTATAACGTGCCTGAAACCTATGGTTTTTTCAGTGAATTTCAAAGGTTTTTTAAATGCTAATTTCTAACTATAACGTGCCTGAAACCTATGATTTTTTAAGTGAATTTCAAAGGTTTTTTAAATGCTAGTTTCTAACTATGCCAACAGAGGTAGGACATGTGAAGAAAGAAGAAAAAACGCACAGAAAGAAGCAAAAGATGTGCAGAAAGAACCAACAGAGGAGCAGAAAGAGGCCTTGTTGCAAAATCATCCTGTGCCCACAACTTTTTCAGACGGGTACTGGTGGTAACTGACTCTGACTAACCAGAGCCAGTGCGCGTTTGCACAGTGGTGAAGGGAGGGGGGCCTGAGGTGACATGTGTGCAAACGCGCTCCGTGGCGCGTTTTAAGTTGCGGGATTAAGTCCCCTTGAATCCTGAGGGTCCCTGAGGCCCAACTAGCCCCCCAGGTACCTACAGTTAGGACCACAGAGCTGAGTTGCAGAGAGGCGTTCCGAGGCCACGCACCTTTTTCACCTCTCTGCAACGCAACTCTGTTGTGCTTACTGAAGGTACCTGGTGGGCTAGTTGGCCCCTCAGGATTCAAAGGGAATTAACTCCCCAACTTAAAACGCACCACAGGGCGTGTTTGCGCACATGTCACCTGAGGCCCCGCCCCTCCCTTCACCACTGTGCAAACGCGCCCCGTGGTGCGTTTTAAGTTGGGGGATTAGGTCACCTTGAATCCTGAGAGTCCCTGGGGCCCAACTAGCCCACCAGGTACTTCCAGTAAGCACCACAGGCCTGCGTTGCAACGCCTGTAACAAATTGTGCAGTTGTGTTTAGGTAGTGAAGAGGGTCGTGCTGGGGGTAGTGTTTTAGGGTTTAGGGTAGTGCAGTGGTGTTTGTGTAGTGTAGGGGGTCATGCTGGGGGTAGATTTAGGGTTTAGGGTAGTGCAGTGGTGTTTGGGTAGTGTAGGGAGTCGTGCTGGGGGAGTGTTTTAGGGTTTAGGGTAGTACAGTGGTGTTTGGGTAGTGTAGGGGTCGTGCTGGGGTTAGTGTTTTAGGATTTTAGGGTTTAGGGTAGTACAGTGGTGTTTGGGTAGTGTAGGGGATACTGCTGGGAGTAGTGTTTTAGGTTTAGGTAGTGCAGTGGTGTTTGGGTAGTGTAGGGATGTGTACTGGGGTAGTGTTTTAGGGTTTAGTAGTGCAGATGGTGCTTATTTAGGTCAGTGGGTGTTTGGGTAGTAGGAGTCGTGCTGGGGGTAGTGTTTTAGGTTTAGGTAGTGCAGTGGTGTTTGGGTAGTGTAGGGGTCGTGCTGGGGTAGTGTTTTAGGCTTAGGTAGTGCAGTGGTGTTTGTAGTGTAGGGGGGTGGGTAGTGCTAGGTTTTAGGTTTAGGGTAGTGCAGTGGTGTTTGTGTAGTGTAGGGGTCGCAGTGTTTTAGGTTTAGGTAGTGCAGTGGTGTTTGGGTAGTGTAGAGGTCGTGTTTTAGGGTTTAGGTAGTGCAGTGGTCTTTGGGCAGTGTAGGGAGTCGTGCGGGGTAGTGTTTTAGGGTTTAGGTAGTGCAGTGGTGCTTTGGGCAGTGTAGGGGTCATGCGGGGGTAGTGTTTTAGGATTAGGTAGTGCATTGGTGTTTGGGTAGTGTAGGGGGTCATGTGGGGTAGTGTTTTAGGGTTTAGGGCAGTGCAGTGGTGTTCGGGCAGTGTAGGGGTCGTGCTGGGGGAGTGTTTTAGGTTTAGGGCAGTGCAGTGGTGTCTGGGTAGTGTAGGGGGTCGTGCTGGGGGAGTGTTTGAGGGTTTAGGGCAGTGCAGTCGTGTTCGGGTAGTGTAGGGGGTCGTGCTGGGGGTAGTATTTTAGGTTTAGGGCAGTGCAGTGGTGTTCGGGTAGTGTAGGGGGTCGTGCTGGGGTAGTGTTCTAGGGTTTAGGGCAGTGCAGTGGTGTTCGGGCAGTGTAGGGGGTCGTGCTGGGGTAGTGGTGTTTAGGTTTAGGCAGTGCAGTGGTGTTCGGGCAGTGTAGGGGGTCGTGCTGGGGGTGGTGTTTCAGGGTTTAGGGCAGTGCAGTGGTGTTCGGGCAGTGGGGTCATGTAGGGGGTGGTGTTTCAGGGTTTAGGGCAGTGCAGTGGTGTTCGGGCAGTGTAGGGGGTCGTGCAGGGGTGGTGTTTCAGGGTTTAGGGCAGTGGTGTTCGGGCAGTGTAGGGGTCGTGCTGGGGTGGTGTCAGCTCAGGTTTGGGGCAGTGCAGTGGTGTTCTGAGCAGTGTAGGGGTCGTGGCTGGGGGTGGTGTTTCAGGGTTTAGGGCAGTGCAGTGGTGTTCGGGCAGTGTAGGGGTCGTGCAGGGGTGGTGTTTCAGGTTTAGGGCAGTGCAGTGGTGTTCGGGCAGTGTAGGGGGTCGTGCAGGGGGTGGTGTTTCAGGGTTTAGGGCAGTGCAGTGGTGTTCTGGGCAGTGTAGGGGGTCGTGCTGGGGCTGGTGTTTCAGGGTTTAGGCAGTGCAGTGGTGTTCGGGCAGTGTAGGGGTCGTGCTGGGGCTGGTGTTTCAGGGTTTAGGGCAGTGCAGTGGTGTTCGGGCAGTGTAGGGGTCGTGCTGGGGCTGGTGTTTCAGGGTTTAGGGCAGTGCAGTGGTGTTCGGCAGTGTAGGGGGTCGTGCTGGGGCTGGTGTTTCAGGGTTTAGGGCAGTGCAGTGGTGTTCGGGCAGTGTAGGGGTCGTGCTGGGGCTGGTGTTTCAGGGTTTAGGGCAGTGCAGTGGTGTCTGGGCAGTGTAGGGGGTCGTGCTGGGGCTGGTGTTTCAGGGTTTAGGGCAGTGCAGTGGTGTTCGGGCAGTGTAGGGGTCGTGCTGGGGCTGGTGTTTCAGGGTTTAGGCAGTGCAGTGGTGTTCGGGCAGTGTAGGGGTCGTGCTGGGGGTGGTGTTTCAGGGTTTAGGGCAGTGCAGTGGTGTTCGGGCAGTGTAGGGGGTCGTGCTGGGGGTGGTGTTTCAGGGTTTAGGGCAGTGCAGTGGTGTTCGGGCAGTGTAGGGGGTCGTGCTGGGGCTGGTGTTTCAGGGTTTAGGGCAGTGCAGTGGTGTTCGGGCAGTGTAGGGGTCGTGCTGGGGGTGGTGTTTCAGGGTTTAGGGCAGTGCAGTGGTGTTCGGGCAGTGTAGGGGGTCGTGCTGGGGGTGGTGTTTCAGGGTTTAGGGCAGTGCAGTGGTGTTCGGGCAGTGTAGGGGTCGTGCTGGGGTGGTGTTTCAGGGTTTAGGGCAGTGCAGTGGTGTTCGGGCAGTGTAGGGGTCATGCTGGGGGTGGTGTTTCAGGGTTTAGGGCAGTGCAGTGGTGTTCGGGCAGTGTAGGGGGTCGTGCTGGGGGTGGTGTTTCAGGGTTTAGGGCAGTGCAGTGGTGTTCGGGCAGTGTAGGGGTCGTGCTGGGGTGGTGTTTCAGGGTTTAGGGCAGTGCAGTGGTGTTCGGGCAGTGTAGGGGGTCGTGCTGGGGGTGGTGTTTCAGGGTTTAGGCAGTGCAGTGGTGTTCGGGCAGTGTAGGGGTCGTGCTGGGGGTGGTGTTTCAGGGTTTAGGGCAGTGCAGTGGTGTTCGGGCAGTGTAGGGGGTCGTGCTGGGGCTGGTGTTTCAGGGTTTAGGGCAGTGCAGTGGTGTTCGGGCAGTGTAGGGGGTCGTGCTGGGGGTGGTGTTTCAGGGTTTAGGGCAGTGCAGTGGTGTTCGGGCAGTGTAGGGGTCGTGCTGGGGCTGGTGTTTCAGGGTTTAGGCAGTGCAGTGGTGTTCGGGCAGTGTAGGGGTCTTGCTGGGGCTGGTGTTTCAGGGTTTAGGCAGTGCAGTGGTGTTCGGGCAGTGTAGGGGTCGTGCTGGGGCTGGTGTTTCAGGGTTTAGGCAGTGCAGTGGTGTTCGGGCAGTGTAGGGGTCGTGCTGGGGTGGTGTTTCAGGGTTTAGGGCAGTGCAGTGGTGTTCGGGCAGTGTAGGGGGTCGTGCTGGGGCTGGTGTTTCAGGGTTTAGGGCAGTGCAGTGGTGTTCGGGCAGTGTAGGGGGTCGTGCTGGGGGTGGTGTTTCAGGGTTTAGGGCAGTGCAGTGGTGTTCGGGCAGTGTAGGGGGTCTTGCTGGGGGTGGTGTTTCAGGGTTTAGGGCAGTGCAGTGGTGTTCGGGCAGTGTAGGGGTCGTGCTGGGGGTGGTGTTTCAGGGTTTAGGGCAGTGCAGTGGTGTTCGGGCAGTGTAGGGGTCGTGCTGGGGGTGGTGTTTCAGGGTTTAGGGCAGTGCAGTGGTGTTCGGGCAGTGTAGGGGTCGTGCTGGGGGTGGTGTTTCAGGGTTTAGGGCAGTGCAGTGGTGTTCGGGCAGTGTAGGGGGTCGTGCTGGGGCTGGTGTTTCAGGGTTTAGGGCAGTGCAGTGGTGTTCGGGCAGTGTAGGGGGTCGTGCTGGGGGTGGTGTTTCAGGGTTTAGGGCAGTGCAGTGGTGTTCGGGCAGTGTAGGGGGTCGTGCTGGGGCTGGTGTTTCAGGGTTTAGGGCAGTGCAGTGGTGTTCGGGCAGTGTAGGGGTCGTGCTGGGGGTGGTGTTTCAGGTTTAGGGCAGTGCAGTGGTGTTCGGGCAGTGTAGGGGGTCGTGCTGGGGGTGGTGTTTCAGGGTTTAGGGCAGTGCAGTGGTGTTCGGGCAGTGTAGGGGGTCGTGCTGGGGGTGGTGTTTCAGGGTTTAGGGCAGTGCAGTGGTGTTCGGGCAGTGTAGGGGTCGTGCTGGGGCTGGTGTTTCAGGGTTTAGGGCAGTGCAGTGGTGTTCGGGCAGTGTAGGGGGTCGTGCTGGGGGTGGTGTTTCAGGGTTTAGGGCAGTGCAGTGGTGTTCGGGCAGTGTAGGGGGTCGTGCTGGGGCTGGTGTTTCAGGGTTTAGGGCAGTGCAGTGGTGTTCGGGCAGTGTAGGGGTCTTGCTGGGGTGGTGTTTCAGGGTTTAGGGCAGTGCAGTGGTGTTCGGGCAGTGTAGGGGGTCGTGCTGGGGGTGGTGTTTCAGGGTTTAGGGCAGTGCAGTGGTGTTCGGGCAGTGTAGGGGGTCGTGCTGGGGGTGGTGTTTCAGGGTTTAGGGCAGTGCAGTGGTGTTCGGGCAGTGTAGGGGTCGTGCTGGGGTGGTGTTTCATGGTTTAGGGCAGTGCAGTGGTGTTCGGGCAGTGTAGGGGTCGTGCTGGGGGTGGTGTTTCAGGGTTTAGGCAGTGCAGTGGTGTTCGGGCAGTGTAGGGGTCGTGCTGGGGGTGGTGTTTCAGGGTTTAGGGCAGTGCAGTGGTGTTCGGGCAGTGTAGGGGGTCGTGCTGGGGGTGGTGTTTCAGGGTTTAGGGCAGTGCAGTGGTGTTCGGGCAGTGTAGGGGGTCGTGCTGGGGGTGGTGTTTCAGGGTTTAGGGCAGTGCAGTGGTGTTCGGGCAGTGTAGGGGTCGTGCTGGGGGTGGTGTTTCAGGGTTTAGGCAGTGCAGTGGTGTTCGGGCAGTGTAGGGGGTCGTGCTGGGGGTGGTGTTTCAGGGTTTAGGGCAGTGCAGTGGTGTTCGGGCAGTGTAGGGGGTCGTGCTGGGGGTGGTGTTTCAGGGTTTAGGGCAGTGCAGTGGTGTTCGGGCAGTGTAGGGGTCGTGCTGGGGGTGGTGT